>KN173744.1:181667-202294 GCA_000758425.1 Nilaparvata lugens yeast-like symbiont | reverse complement strand
GTAGAGCAGGAAGAGCGGGTCTTCGGCGTTCATGACCTCGGGCGCGATATAGCTGGGCCACTTGTCAGTCTCTTCGTGCCACCACAAGTCGCGACCGGCCTGCATGGACACCTCGGCGCCGGTGCGTTTGTAGACTAGCACGTGAGCGACTTCGGGACATTGTTTGAGGGCGTCGTCGACGATTTTTTTGGTGCCAATCAACTTGCCGCCGCGCTTACCCTCGTCTGTGGTGATGACGACCTTGGACTTGGCGTCGTTGACACGGTCGCGCAGCGAATCGGCAGAGAATCCGGCAAAGATAACCGAGTGAATAGCTCCGATGCGCACGCAGGCAAGAATGGCGACGATGGCCTCGGGGATCATGGGCAGGTAGATGGCGACGGTGTCGCCCTTGCGCACGCCCATCTGCTTGAGGGTCCAGGCCGTCTTGCACACCTGGCGCAAAAGTTCGCCATAGGAGACGTTGCGTCCATGCTCGACCTCGTCAGCCTCATAGATGATGGCGATGCGATCCGGATCCTTGAAGGCATGACGGTCGACGCAGTTGTACGAGGCATTGAGCTGGCCCTCGACGAACCATTTGCAGTCGCCATCGAGGAGCGAGCCGCTGCAGGCGGTGTCGAAGAGACGGTACCACGACAGCAGTTCGCGGGCGTGTTCGGACCAGAACTTGGCCGGCTCGGTGATGGACTCGTTGTAGAGCTTCTGGTAGTGCTCGAGGCCTGCTGGCGCGTCAGCAAGCGACAGCCAAGGGCGGGAAAGCCACGCGGACCGCGGCGACGTACCGGTAAGGTGGGGCTTGCTGGGATGCTCTGCAGATAGTGAAGAGTGGCCTCAGCATCCGAAACGCACATGAAGGCGAGGGGAAAGTAGCGTGAGTGAGGGGTCTGGGCATGGGGCCAAGTCAAGGGAGAGGCACATGGAGGGGGGACAGCGACTTCCGGCATCGGCAGCGACTCCCACGCGGGCGTCGCCTCAAGCATCGAAGGCCATCCCTCGGCTTCAAGACGGCCGACAGACGTACGTACTGGCAAGCATCTTCTGCGGAGGATCTGTGGAACGTTAACCGGGTCAGCACGGCCCAGCTCAACACTTCGGCCCCGATTCCCCATCGGGCGCAGCCCCAACATGCGGGTCCTTACGGTATGTGTCCACGTTGTGCGCCTCATAGACGCGCGGGCCCTTTTGTGACTCGGCCATGGCGCCACGCCGTCTCGGTCTGTCTTTGTTTTGGGCGCTTGCTCGTCCTCGGCCTTTGGAGCGTCCAACGCAGCACTTCCTGCGTCGTGGCGTCGGATCGTCCGTCCTTTCCTGTTCGCCGCGGCGCCGTTTCGATCGCGGCCTACTAATATAAGCTGAACAGGCCGCCCTGGTGCTTCGACTTCGCTCCACGGCGACGAAAGACACGTGTTGGCCGATCGTTCGAGCAGAGAAAGGGGAGAGGAGGAGGCTTCTAGGGAGTTGGAGCGTTGGAGGGAAAAGAGAGAGTAAGAGAGGGTGTGCGAGAGAAGCGGGGGTTGTGGTGGCCCAAGGAGGGGAGCACGCGACGTCCTTTATACATAAAGACAATGCAATCAACGCCGGACCGCGGCAGCAACCATGACAGGGCCTCTGCCCCGTGTGGCTTCGTCCGTAGATGAAAGAGGATGGGGAAGTGCATAGGCATGGGGGAGCATCACCCGAAGCGGCAAATCGGGGCAGGCCGAGTTGCATCCACGGCTCGATCAACCATGATGCCATGGCCGATGCTCTCCGACCTGCCGCTGATTCCCCGTTCTGTTCACGGGTATCGGCCCAGCACAGCAGCAAACCCAGCATCGCAAGAAACGAGAGGCAGAAGCAGGAGAGAGGAGCAGGGACAGTCGCCTATCTGGCTAAGCTATTGTGGGCAGACACCAGCCAGACCTACAAGGCCGACGCTCCGATGCCCTCTGCTATCTCCCTCGAGCCGCGCGCAGCCCTGGCGGGGCTCATGCCCACCCAAGCGCTGAAGTTCCCAGAGGCCCCTTGATGGGACCTTGGTTGTGCTTGAGCCGATGCCATTTAATACATACGTGGGACGTCCATCTGGCCTGCTAAGGGGGGTCACCTACCGACCTGCGTAGCTCATTGGACCTCTTCCGGGCGGCCAAATCCCAGCTTCGACCCTGCTTCTCCAGAAAAAAAATCCAGCCTAGTTATTGGTTGGCTTTCTAGAGCATTGGAAAGTTGTGCAACATACTGCACTGACACGCCAAACTCCATAAAGTCAACCGGCGGCCCTCGCTCGATCTCAACACCACCATCACAAGCTCACTAAATATTACTGTCCCCCGCACGAGGATGATTTTGTATCACGTGATTCATGCTTAGGACTCCCGGCAGGATCCCCCATTGTCGGTCAGCTGATTCTTTAGGCAAACACTTACACAAAACCCAAGCAGAATGGCGACCGACCTTGCTAGGTTTTTACCATGGAGCTAATTCTTGCTTTTCACTACTCTTTTCGGCATGCGGGCGTCGGCCACGCCGGTACTGCAACACCACAGGGCCAGGGGCCTGGGCATGGAGAGTTGCGAAGGAGAATTCCGGCCGAGTGAAGTTCTCAGAACTACATGCTTCTCTCCACTCAGGCGGCCTCCGCCACGGCTTCCGTCGGTACGCGTAGGCTGCTTTCTTCTCGCGGAGTCCCCTGAAATTGACTGGTGCTGTCCGCGACTTCCAGCACGTTCTCTTCGTTCGAGTTTTTTGTCACGTGATTAAGCCAACTTGATGTTAGGTAATCAAATATAAGCCAGACCGTCGGGAAGCCCTTTTGGGCTTGAGGATACCTGAGGCAGACACAATCACGTGATTTTGTGATACTTGACTGGAGCGAGCCCTGGCACATGAAGCCGCGATTTTATGAGGACCGACGTTGGTTATGTTTGTACGTGTAGATAAAGATATAGGGGGAACAGGCAGGACTACGAGGCAAGAGGAGGGAGAAGATTGAAGCAAATACCTACCTCACGAGTCTACTCTGCACGCTACTCGCTGTAGATAACGGACCCAGAGTCAACCTGTTGCTCATCCCGACCTGGATCCTCAGGCAGTCTATTTGAGGCTTCAATCCGCAGCCAATAATCAACCAGGAGCCCACGGAACCTCGGGTGTGTGAAAGACACGTGCGCCGTATGCGCCGCCATCGGCAATTTTGCCGCAAAACAGGGTTTGCGAAACACAGCCTGCAATCTCAGCGGTGGCATTTTCGGTGGGCTTTTGCTTCATGCCTCCTGCCGCAATGCTCCCTTCCGTGACCTTTGATTTGAGACCTTCTCGACTGATGGGTCTAGACATGAACGAATGTTTGGTACCAATGGCAATAACTGTCGTTAGGCCCGTCGACAGCCGATGATCATGCCCTTGGCGTGCAAGTCTGTATGAATGAGCAAAGACATGCAAAATGCTGTAAGCTTTGCTTGCTTGTGGGCTGTCACTTGCGGCGTCTATACAGCTGGCTGTTACTTTACTTGCGAACGTGACTTGTTGCGTCTCACCGAGGCTTGCAGCAGACTGCAGCGTTACATCGGCGTTAACCTGCCTGCCCACTTTGTAGCCTCCTTCCTTTTCTCCGCCTCACCATTTACTGTCACACATGCTGCATGTAACCAAGTAAACCTATCTTCATGACGGTTGATGCCACCAGCCCCACTCCACTTTAAACCAGGCTCCAAACTTGGTCTCACGGTGCAGGATCGTATAACAAGCCGAAGCTCCATCAAGTTGTGCATTTAACTGCAAAAAACTCATTTGGAGAGAAAAAAAGAACACGAATAAATGATGAAATCAACCTGCCTTTTATTCATTCTTCATTGATTCAAATATGGGGTCTTTTTTCTCTGTCATGCGTGAATTGCATTACGGTGCCGCTCCAATAGAGTAGATGAGCTGGACGCCAAGAATTCTCAGAAAGCTGATCATAGGCTGTGACATCAATGTAAAGCTAGACAATGAAAATACCGTTGAAGGCGGTTATGAAGTTCAGCTCAATCCTGATTTGAGGCTTGATTGATTTTAAACGATGTCGATCCAACCTTCGTTGCGAGTCGTGTCTCATGACGTCACTGCCACCTCTGAGGATCTCCAAGTCGGGATTAGCAACTTGTTTAAAAGGTTACCTTTGGGCCCGTTCTCTCCAGCGCGTAGCTCGCAAAATAATAAGCTCGTAAAGTTCCAAAAATTCCCTCACCTCACGGCCTACCTGTCTTCCTTATATATTTTTCTACGTACAAGTATAGCCAACGCCGATCCTCATGAAGTCGAGGCCTCATGACTTGCTGGCCTCCCGTCCGGGTCTAATATGACGTAAGTCACGTGGCCTTTTTTGCCTCAGGTACCCGAGGCAGGGTAGCTGCTGCCTCTATGTGGGATCTAATTTGTCGCCTCCTGTAATATTCCAACGTGCCACAACATTATAAAGGCCCAAATAATTGAGTCGTATTTCATGCAGACTCAGCCCTGTCTTGAACGACGTCTCCGATCGACCAAGATACAACCAGAACCATCGCTTTTTGCAGCTTATACTATCTCCGAGATACAAGATGGAAGGGCCTGGCTTCAATATAAGCACCTCGAACAAGCACCCTCCGTAAACCATCTTTGACGAGACAGCCAGTTGCCCCTCCTCTCTCCGCCCCAGTTCGTTTAGGTATATGTCGGGGGGGCTCATAGCCGGCATGTGAGCTCCGCACCACTCCGCCCTCCCCGATGGATGAAGTCCGGGTCACGAAACCTCCGTATCTGGTTCCCTCACTCGTTTCCTTGAGGTACAGGTGTCGTGAGACGTGCTTGTACTCGTAGTCTATATAGACTTGGGTCTCAGACGGTCTCATAGACTATGATAGCCTTATGCATCTATTCGCTATTCGATCACTCATTCCCCTTCCACTGTACTTTCGAATCACTGTCCGAGAGTTAGGAGCCCGATTTGCAAGGATCGGAACAACGTTTTCACCCCAATTGGAACGAGAGACCAACTTACTTTTTTGACTGATTGAAGCTATCAAGATCAGCCTTTGAGTAGAAAGCCGGACTTTCTGGGGCATTGTTTATACGGAAGAACGACTTACAGCGATTTCGACACAGCTGTGACCGTGCAAGGTGTATTAGAACCCCTGAAAAAGGCTCGCATATTCGTACACACCGGCTTTTTTGTCCTATATCAAGTAAAAACGACATCGTCACGAATTGCCAAATACTTCGTTCCAACCTAGATCACCAAATTGAAGGGGAAATTGGATTGAACCTCTTGGCTGATCGACACCAAGGAGTTGGCAGAAGATCAGGAGGTATGGAAGTTCTTTGACCTGGCAGGTCATGACGTTATAAGCGCACCGCCGGATATACCCTTGGCAGCCAACGCCGCACTCGCTGAAGTCAGTAGCAATGAGGTGGCTCACGCCAAATTCAAGGGCCATTAAAAAGGGATCGCATATGTTAATGAGGTCACCCAAGCCACGATCTCAGACACACAGGGTCTACATCGAAGGATCCACGACTCCTAGATCCAAACTTGTTCAGGCCAGTTGGCCACACCGTCAGAAAGTACCCGCGCAAAGGCTACGGAACCCGATGAGGGTCCGTATTTGGAGGACGGTTTTCGTCAGGGGGTGAAGAGATATTTTCCGCCTCTCTGCAGCGGCAACCAGGAGCTTCTGAACCCTAAAGTAAGGCGACCAAGGATCACTAGACTCTGGCGAATCTAGGGTTCAGCGTCGGAGGGGGGCCCCGCCGATGAGAACACCGATTCGCCCGGGAATCCAGTTGCGGAAATACTGGAGATTGAAGCAGAGACCCGACCCCGCCAACAGAAGGCCCGGGACGCCTCCCAAGGGGTAATGAGGCCAGTATTTAGACTGTAAAGCGCCAACGGAGACCAAAGACGATTGGCCACAATAGAACGAGGCCATGAAAGAAGAAACCATGACCCAGGTCCCACAGGGGACAGAAAACCGGTTTCGGAAGCGTAGTGTTGAGGAAGGCTGTTTTGACGTCGTCAGGGTTTAGGATGTGGCCTTCGCGATCAGCAAACTGGCCGGGTACAGTACGAAGCCTGAACTACAGTACATTAGGAAGGCTCGCCGATGCCTTGCCTATCTACGGCCTCGCGCTGGGGCTCGGATCCCACACCATCTTCTGCGCCTCCGACTCTTCTTTTGCAGACAACCCTGATTCAAGTAAGTCTTTCCAAGCGTACGTTTTCCGACTTCAGGACGGCGGCACGACTGACGGGAAGGCTACGAAGCAGGCAATAATCACGACTTCGTCTACGGAGGCTGAATTGTACGCCCTGGCGGCGGCAACGAAAGAACAAAGGGCCCTTCGAAGGCTCTGCGAGGAGTTGGGCCTCCATGTCGAAGGCCTCGACACAGTCTATTGTATTGTGACAACCAACGTACCGGGCGTATAACCGGCCCATGGGCTCCGCCCCACTCCGCTCTTCCTGATGGATGAGGCCCGGGTCACGAAACCTTCGTATCCGGTTCCTTCATTCGACACCTTGAGGTACAAGTGTCGCGAGACGTACCTGTACCCGTAGTCTATATAGAGTCGGGTCTTGTACAGAGACTAGGATAGTCTCAAGCATCTATTCGTTTTTCGATTCCTTATTCCCCTTTCACTGTGCTTTCGGGTTACTGCGCGAGAGTATCACATATCCATGCTCATCAAGTACATCTCATAAATGCGCATAAACTTGGCCACGAAAGCCTCGAGATGAAATATCACTTTAGTTCCCGTCTTGATCCTGTGTTCGTAAAAAGCAGACCATTGAACAACTTCGTTCTTCAATCCGTCGTCGACCATATTCAGAAGCTTAAAGGTCAATGTCTTGAGAATGGTCGTTGGCGGGATGCAATGGGTCAAAAGATCATATAGCTTCGGCCGCACCTGCAGGATCCTAGCAGGCGTATGCTCGTCCACGATCTCCCTGGCTATCTGCCCAATGAGTGACTCCCAGTCTGCAGGCGGGATCAATGTCTTTGCTGTCACTGTTTCGCTGCTCCCCGTCATTAGTATCTTGCCTCATGATACGTCGCAAGTCCACCTACTAACTTTTGTGCATGAACGGCCTCGTACATCAGAAGCGCTCTCCGTAGATTCCTCCTGCTCTCTACCGCAATTCTCTGATGTAAATCATCAAGTACTTCCCAATTCTCCCTCTTCGCCGCCTGCGCGAGCACCTGAAAAATCTCCTCGTGAGTCGGCGCGGCAACTCTGACCAGTAGCGTCCTGGATCTGATCGGTGCAATGATGTTGGACGTCGAGTTTGCCAAAAGAATTAGCCGCAAGTTGGGCGAGTACTTTTCCATGGTCCGACGCAGTGCCGCCTGTGCGTCGCGCGTGAGCTGGTCTGCCTCGTTGATCACGACGACCTTGAACCGCTGTTTCGCAGATTGATCCACTTGCTGCGTTTGAGCCACCTCCTTCAAAAATTCTTGCACGACGACTCTGTCGTAGTTTCCCACGTCTGACGGTGTGATTTCGAGATGGTATATCGAGGCGACGATGTTGAACTCGAGCTTTCGATTGGTCGTTGTCTGAAAGACACGAGCGTCGATCTTGATCTTGTCCACGCCAGGTCCATACAGCTCTTTTAAAGTAGCCACGACCCTCGTCTTTTTGCCAGCACCCGAAGGGCCGTAGACGAGGAGATGTGGAAAGTCGCCGCTGCGCGCCTGGGAACGATCAGAAGCTGTCTCATAGAGGTTCCGGGACTTGTCTGACCAACGACCGAAGCCGCCCTGACAGCTCATTATGATACGTTAAAGTATCAAGGGACCGTGGCCGGTGCTTGTCCACGATCAAAGTCATTTTGCGCCAGCTGTTTGTGGCACGGCGTGAGTAGCTGCAAGCTTTGGGACGACTCCTTGCAAGGCGCGTCGGCGCGTTAAGTGAATACTAGTAGGTGAACCAATAGCAGCTGGCCTTCGGAAGTTGGAGGAAGTGTTATTCCGATAGTAGTATTTCGCCTGCGCAGCCTCATAGTTCGCAAATCGCCTATTGAACAAGTTTTGGGGGCATTACGAACATCTCGAACAATCGTTATCACATTCACAAACCAGATTCACCATGTATTCATATTTCTTGGTAAACGGACCGAGTTTGACCGGTAACTGGTCGACCATGTATAGAGGCCGGACTATTCTACTTCACACAGACCGTTCTCTCAAGACGAGGTTGAGACTCGCATGTGGTTCCCGCTTTAACAATCGAGGTTGGCGAGAAATCTTGGAGCATTGGTGTAGTAACAACTTGCCGCCTAGGTCTTTTCAAGTCCTCCAGGGTGACGCCTTCTAGCTTGGTGATGCCCACCCAAGGGGCTTCTCCTCTCTTTACAAGCTTCCATTGACCTGAGTTCCTGTTAGCAGTATGACCGCCTGGAAAACAGAGGCAGACTCACCCGGCAACTTGTTTCCGGCTAGACGCAAGGCGTCTAATGCGACCTGCTCGTGAAGTCGCCCTTTGATCTCAAAAAGAATTTGGTTCACGGCCATCCTCGTGGCCCAATGATCGAAAGAACCTTTGCCCTTACCCATGCGCACCTGCATAAACCGTTAGATATTGTTTTTCCTACCACCCAACAACTCATCGGGCAGGACCTTACCTCGTTGCCGCTAACGTATACGCCAATGTTGCAGCATTTACGTGTATAAATACGAAACTTTTCTCCGCGCAGTCGTACTCTGATAGTATCTTCAGCTATCTTTAAGTGGTTGGCGCTGATTCTTCGGTGATAATCAGCCATCCTCAGTCCCCAGTCCCCCCAGACGATCGTTGTTCCTTTTACCGAGCCTCCAGTTGGAACTCGTGGTCGTCCCTTTTGCCCCCTTTTGGTTCGGTCCAGTTTAGGTTCTAGCCAATTTCCCAGAGCAGGCGTGGTTGTTGAGAATTGTCGTCCACTTTGACGGCGCCGGGCCGAGTTGAGCAATTGTGAATGCCATGGAGTAGGTGCTTTTGGCTTGAAAAGAGAAAAAAATTCACATGATTTCAGCGCTCGAAGAGCATTGAGTAAAAAATTGGCGCCGGTGGACCGCATTCTGGACGCAATTAAAATCGCTCTAGATACCGCAGGTGGACAGAAATGCAAAGTTCTCTCCATATACCAACAACTAGGACGCGGCCTTATATAAGCCTGAAACTTCAGGCAGGAAGAGAGGGTAGCGAAGTACTTACTTCAGATAGACCGTTGCTTACCAAATTAGCAAGTCGCGCCAGCTTCATGTCTCTGCACGTCATTTATCATCCGAGCTTTTCCTCAAGCTTCCCTAAGACGTCACAGACAAAAGCATTCAGCTCTCCAATTTCTGGCGCAATTGTTGTCTTCCTTTTTCAATTCAACGATTGCCTCGTATTTCTGACACGATGGCTGATATTCGGTCATTCTTCACGTCTAAGGGCGGGGCTGTCAACAAGCCTGCTCCAGCGAAGAGCGCGGAGCGGCCCAAAACCCAGAGGTCTAGTGAGTGTTGACAATACAAATCCAGTAGGGCCTGCACTAACTAAGAATTAGAGGGTCGGAAAATAGTCGAGGATAGTGACGATGACGATCCCATCGAGTATTCCTCCCAAAAAAATCCCGCGCACGTCTCACGCTGATCCTACATCAGGCAAGCAAAGCCACCATCGAAACCAACTGTCAAAAAGAGAAAGACGTCTGTATCATCAAGAAAGTAATCATCAATCATGAACTGACATTGGACAAGGCCATTGGAAACCAAAGGAGTGGAAATATCCGCCGATGACTACTTTGTCTTTACAGCGCAAGCTAGCAAATCCAAGCCTACGCAGTCAGCTACTGCTGAAACAGGGGCAGATATAACGAATGAAGGTCCCGTAAGAAGCTCACCACGGGGTAAAAAAGCGGTATTCACTTCAACATCCGCGACCTTCCGAAATTCTGCGACAGCGGAGAAGAGATCAACAGCCAATGAGCTCCATCATGTTCATGATAACGATGCTTCCATGGAAACCGCGGAAGAATATGGAGAAGAAACTCCTGAGTCAAAAATGAAAGGCCGAAACAAGCGCGAGAAAGATGACTATATCAAGGAAGAGCCCAGAGAAGGCGCGCAAACTAAATCGAAGCGGGTGGCCATTCGAGGACGTCCTCCCAGTGGAGACACAGGCACGAATACACCACAAAAGAAAGAAAAAACAGCTGCGGCAGGAAGAAAACGAAGATCTGCATCTTTGGATTCGCACAGTGAGGATAAACCGCGCAAACGGCAACTGACTCCTCGAAAATTGCAAACGCCAAGTGGAAAAAAGAAGACGGAGTCCGAAGAATCTGAAATCCAAAAAATATTCGATAGCGTGGCGACGATTCGAGCACCAACGCCACCGCCAAAAGATGTCAACTCAAAGTTTGACTGGAGAAAAGCTGCAGCAGGTGGAGGCAATGCATCGGCCCAACCAACGCAAGCAGCTGCTCTTCCAGAAGGGCAAGAAGAATGTCTCAGTGGCCTGTCTTTTGTTTTCACCGGCATCTTACAGCAAATTGGGCGAGAAGAAGCACAAGCGTTGGTGAAACAATACGGTGGCAAGGTTACCGGACAGCCGAGCAGCAAGACCAGCTTCGTGGTGCTTGGAGAAGACGCTGGCCCGAGCAAGTTGGCGAAGATAAAGGCACACGGTCTAAGGACAATTGACGAAAATGGACTGTTCGACCTGATTCGAAAACTACCTGCGTTCGGGGGATCCGGCACGGGCGCGCAGAAGGCGCAAGAGAAGAAGAAGGCGGAAGAAGAAAAAGTGAAGAAACAAGTGGCTGAGATGGAAGCGGAAGAGAGAGCGATCAAGGCCGAGGAAACAAAGGCGGCTCAGAGGGCGGTGGCGACGTCGCGAGGGAGATCTGTTGCAGCTGCGCCGGCGGCGGCGCAAAAGAATGGCCAGCTGCTGACTTCTAAGTATGCACCAACGCAAATGAGCCACATCTGTGGCAACAAGGCGCAAGTGGAAAGAATTCAGTCATGGCTCCGGAACTGGCCCAAGTCGAAAAAGCACAACTTCCAGCGGCGCGGAGCTGACGGCCTTGGCGGTGAACGGGCTCTCATCATTTCTGGCCCTCCGGGCATCGGTAAGACGACAGCAGCTCACTTGGCTGCCAAGCTGGAAGGCTACGACGTACTAGAGAGTAACGCGAGCGACACAAGAAGCAAGAGGCTTGTGGAAGCCGGGTTGAGCGAAGTGATGAAGAATACGTCGCTCCTGGGTTACTTCGCAGGCGATGGCAAGACGGTGGATGCGTCTAAAAAGAAACTGGTACTCATTATGGACGAAGTCGACGGCATGTCGGCTGGGGACCGCGGCGGCGTTGGGGCGTTGGCCCAGTTTTGCAGGAAGACATGGGTGCCACTGATCCTGATCTGTAACGAGCGAAGACTTCCGAAGATGAAACCATTTGACCACGTTGCGTTTAACGTTCGGTTCAATCGCCCGACGGTGGAACAGGTTCGATCCCGAACCATGACAATATGCCACCGGGAAGGCCTCAGACTACCGCCTCCGGTCGTTGACGCGCTTATCGAGGGCAGCAACAAGGATATCCGACAGATCATCAACATGATTTCGACGGCAAAGTTCGATCAAACAAGCATGAACTTCGATGAAGGCAAAGCAATGAGCAAGGCTTGGGAGAAACATGTGGTGCTCAAACCATGGGATATTTGTCAGAAGATGCTAGGCGGGGATCTGTTCATGCCAACGAGCAAAGCAACGCTTAATGATAAGATCGAACTGTACTTCAACGATCACGAGTTCAGCTTTCTGATGATACAGGAAAATTATCTGAGGACGAAGCCTTTGGCATTGAAAAGTCAAGGCTATACGAAGCGCGAGGAACAAGTCAAGGCGCTTGAGCTGTTCGATCGGGCGGCGGAAAGCATCAGCGACGGCGACTTGGTGGACCGAATGATCCACGGACCGCAACAGCATTGGAGCCTGATGCCAACGCATGCTGTCTTCAGCACTGTGCGACCGGCTAGCTTCATCGCCGGTCAGCTGGTCGGATCCAACTTTACGTCCTGGCTCGGCAACTTCAGCAAGTCGGGCAAGCTGGGTAGATACGTGCGACAGATGCACTCGCACATGCGACTCAGATCATCTGGCGACCACAACGAAATCCGTCAACAATACTTGCCGGTGCTGTGGGAAAGAATTGTCAACCGGCTGCAGAACGAAGGTGTAGACGCAGTGATCGATGTCATCCAGCTCATGGACAGCTACTTTTTGACGCGCGACGACTTTGACGCTATCAAAGAACTGGGTATCGGACCGATGGCAGAGGCACAGGTGACGATCGAGACGAAGACCAAGGCGGCCTTCACCAGAATGTACGTCAGCCGCCGTACACAGAATGGAGGCAGCCGAGGCTGTTGCGCTGACAAGATTGCAGATATAACTTGATGGTTCACCCCGTGCCGTTTATGAAAGCGTCTAACGTTTTGGCGCCTAAGAAACTAACAAAGGAAGCACCGGACTTGGAGGAGGCGATTGAAGAAGATGAGGCCGAATTGGTCGAGGCGGCAGAGGTTGAAGATGACGAGGTGGATGTCAGCAAAGACAAGTACATCAAACAGCCAAAGCCCAAGAAGACAGGGAAAAAGTCAGGCAAGGCAACCGTGGCCGACAGAGAGGATGACAAGCCCAAGAAACGTGGAAAGACGAACAAGGGGACAAAATGATATGTGACGTCGGCATCGCAAGATCCGCCCATGGTACGGTAAGAAGACTACGACTGGGAAGCTGCAAAACCTCAAGGTAAAGCTCGTAGGCTCGACCTACCGACTGCTTCATGGTCTTGTTGATGTAGCGGAGCTTGAAGGCATTGGGTACTGTGATCCTGGATGGCATGGAAGAGCCCGGACTGGCGGATGACGGGACAGCCAAGCACGAAGATACATTACCCCCTTCAGGCTGGGACGCCAACCGCTTGTGCGCCGCGGTGGTCTGTGCCCACGACGCCGAGCAGCCTGCAGTCCGCCACCAAGCGAACTTGGGTGCTCTGTCCTCCTTTGAGGACCCGCGATGGCAGAAGCATGCGCCAGAGCGGGAGGCAGAGTGGGAGACAGTACTGCCGGTGTCGCGAATCTAGTTACCGCGGTGGCGCCTCCCCACGGGTGGACTCCACGAAGCGTCATCTCACGCTGCATGACTGCGGCTGCTACTGACCTTTGCCTTGTCATCCCTTTGAGCTCCGTCAGTAAGAGTTGTCTCTTAACCCGAGCATGCAGCATAGTGCATGGCTCCCGACGAGCAGCTTTCCTCTGATATTATTTTCTATCTTCGAGGCGTATCGTGATGTGAGACTTCCGACATATACAATTCTCCGCGTCCAAGTGACTTTTGAGACATCTGCCCGTGCATGGACAGGACAGACAAGGAAGTGAGAAGGCTAAAAATATGCCGCTTCATGAGTAGAGCATGAGAAGCTCACGCATTATGCACCCAACCCAGCGCCGGCTCCCGTGATCCGTATATACTCGTACATGGTGGCGTCTGCAGACCGCCTAGCTGTTCTTGACGACACCCACCTTGGCCGCACGCAGCACCCGACCCTTGAGCTTGAAGCCCTTTTGCTGGACGAGAAATATTGTGCTGTTCGGCTTGTCAGGCTGCGGGGCCATGAATGTGGCTTCGTGCTCGTTGGGATTGAAGGCTTCGCCCTCAGGGTTGAGTCGCTCTAGCCCATGCTTGGCAAGCGTCTGCATAAGAATCGTCTCTGTCATCTTGAGCCCCTCGTACAGGTTTATCAGGTCTTGGAGATGCTCCGTCTTGTCTGAAGCCTTGAGCTTGTCGGCCGGAACCATTGTCAGGGCGCGTTCCAAGTTGTCGACGCTGTCGACGAGATCCTTAGCAAAGTTCTGGATGGCATATTCGCGCGCTGACTTGGCCTCGCGAGTGCTGCGGTCTTGGAGGTTGCGGTAGTCAGCAACGCTCCGGAGACACTTGTCCTACAGATTGCGACACCAGGTCAGTTAACACAGATATGCCCCGCGCCGGCGACTGCCTGGGGCCATTGGCAAACCCAGGCGACAGGCGAGCACGTCTCGTCCTTCATATCGGAAGTTAACTTCTCAGATGTATCGCTGAGCCATCTTAACGACGCAAGCTGCGATGCTCTTGGCGAAAAGGGTGTTGATAGAGCTGGCCAGGGCTGTATTGACTGGAGCGCAGGTCGGGAGACGACCAGCTTAAGTGCAAAGCGCAGAGCTTTTGACTTTAACACAGTTCGACTTAACATCGCAGAGATATAAGTGACCGTGTGACGACCTGAGACGACACAATGGAGGTGAGAGGGGAAAGGAGTAAAATGAAGTTTGGTTTTATGAAATAGCTCGCCTCCGAAATTTCACAGCTCACGTGGGGATGATGCGGATCAATAATAACCCGTGCAGATGGCGCGAGGCCTCGGGCCATAATAATCCGAAGCTCAAGTACGAGTATGAAGCCAACGGCCCAATGACGGAGAAGCGACCGCACAGGCCAACGCCTCTGTTTCTCCCTCAGCAATCCGCCTTCACGACGCCTCGATAAAAAGAGAGACGAGCTGTCACTCCGCGAACGCGCCACACTGCATCCATTTTAACTTAGCCTCCCTCCTCGCGTTCATTTTTGGTCGGTCCATCCCCTTCACGAGCCGCAATGGCGGCCAGTGACCCTAGCCGGCTCCAAGAGGCCCAGAAGCTGGCCAAGACGGACCCCAGCAAGGCAGAAGCCATCTACAAAGACATAACGTCAAAGGCGCCACAGGCCACGTCTGACGCAGCGACGCGAGAATATGAGCTTGCTCTCATTAGCCTCGGCGAGCTGTACCGAGACCAAAGGTCAGCCGCCGGTTTCGCCACACAGCCCGCGCACGAGGCTAACCGCTTGGTACAGGAAGACTCAGGAACTTGTCGAGCTGGTGCGTGAGAGCCGCGCTTTACTCTCATCTTTCGCACGGGCCAAGTCCTCGAAGCTCAGTAAGTGAGGTGCGCAACAGTTTCGCGGTGGTTGGTTGTCTGACGTCTGGCCGCCTGTCCAGTCCGGCAACTGCTCGATTTCTTCAAGGACATTCCCAAAAACACGGATATAGAGGCTTCCGTCATAAAAGACTGCATTGAATGGGCCACAGCCGAGCGGCGCGCGTTCCAGCGCCAGGACCTCGAGGTCCGACTTGTGGCCCTATACATGACAAAACAGTCATACTACGACGCCCTGACACTCATCAACGGCCTCCTCCGCGAGCTCAAGTGCCTTGACGACAAGCTGCGCCTGGTCGAAGTCCAGCTACTTGAATCTAGAGTATACCATGCTCTGGGCAATATCCCCAAGGCGCGCGCGGCTCTGACAACGGCACGGACGAGCGCCGCTAGTGTCTACACGCCGCCTATGTTACAGGCAAATCTCGACATGCAGAGCGGCATGCTCCATGCCGAGGACAGGGACTTCAACACGGCCTATTCATACTTCATAGAGGCTCTAGATGGCTACAACAGCTTGGATGACGGCGTCAAGGCGCAGGCTGCGCTCCAGTACATGCTCCTCTGCAAAATCATGCTCAACCTGGTCGACGACGTCAACCAGCTCATGGCGTCGAAGCAGGCTGCTAAACACGCCAGCAAAAACCTCGAGGCCATGAAGGCCATTGCGCGTGCGCACTCGAACCGGTCGCTCGAAGAATACGAGCGCACGCTGTCGATATACCGATACGAGCTCGGCAGCGACGCATTTATCCGCAACCACCTGCGTCGGCTGTACGACGCGATGCTAGAGAAAAACCTCATCAAAGTCATTGAACCATTTTCGCACGTTGAGATTGACCACATTGCCAAGATGGTCGGCCTCGACACGCCACAGGTTGAGCGCAAGCTGTCACAGATGATTCTCGACAAGATTATCATCGGCGTTCTCGATCAGGGCGCTGGCTGTCTCATTATCTTTGACGAGGTCCAGCGCGACGAATCATACGACGCAGCCTTGGCCACCATTAACAAGCTCAGCCGTGTCGTAGATGTCCTGCATACCAACCAGGCATCCCTTTTGGAATGAAAAGGCGCGCATAAGAAGAGTGTTTCGGACGGGACGGGGGAGAGAGAGAGGGTAGGCTACATCCTATTTCAGATTTGAATCTGTCATGGTTGCAACCTGATGGCGCTGAGTGCGCAAGACGGCTGTGTAAAGGACCGACAACCGGCAAACGCCACGCGTCCACGTACACGGACACAAATATATATTAGAAGCATGAGAAGCGAAAGAAGGAATACGACGTGTTGAAATATCGACAAGCTTACTGTGTGCGTCGAGGATATGTGCAGCGACCTATGACTCCAGGGAGGTAAGATGATCAAAACCATAACCGACAGACACTGCAGTGGTATCATTTGCCCTGGGAAAGAAACGCCGCAAACGATGCCTCGCTAGTCACTGTGGAGACCCCCTCTTCCTCCTTCCTCTCTCTTCCAGCTTCTTCTCCTTTTGCCTCTCACTCTCTTTCTCATGCATACCGAAAAAACGCGTACCAGTCTGCCAAAAAAAGGCAGGAAACAGTCCCGGGCCGCCGTAGCGGTGACCTCGGCAGAAAAGGCGTCAATGCAGTCGAGGTGCCAGCGCTCGAGCCGCAGCGCCTCTCCTTGGCTGCGCACCGTCTTGCCGAGGAAGCGGTCGGCGGTGCGCGGGTAGCGCTGGGCCAGGGGCCGGTTGCGCCGGAGCTGAATCAGTTGGTCGAGGAGCAACCAGTGGCGGCGCGTCCAGGCCGTACGCGTGAGCGGGCGGGCGGCATCGTCGTCAGCGCCATCGCCTAGCTGAGGCGCGTGGGCCGCCTGGGAGGCACCCTGGTGTAGGTGCGGCTCCGCCTCTTCCTCCGCCGCGAGGCCGAGTGATAGAAGGCGCTCCTGGCGAACACGGGCCTGCTCGGCGGGCGAGAGGATGCTGCTCGTAAACTTGACGACGCGGTCCGGCGTACGCGGCTTCAGCGGCGAGCGCATGCTCGACTTGGTCGGCGACGCGTTCTTGGGCGGCAGCGGCCGTAGGCATGGCTGGCCAACGTCACCCGCCTTGGACGTCTCCTGCTGCCAGCGGTGGATGTCGGCGTGCGACAGCTGCATTCTCGGCGGCGTCGCTCCGCCCTGTGCCGAAGCAGCCGCAGGCATCTGCTCAACGGCCGGGGGCTCTGGTGAGCTTGGCATTGTCACCGTCCGGTCCGTATCGCTGGAACGATCCGCTACGGCTCGCAGAGACGGTGCGTCTCCGCCGAGGCCGCTGCTGCCGGGACGCAACTTCTCTGGCGGGACGGGCGGGAACATGGAGCTCGTCGGTATGCCGCCAGCCGTCATGGCCGTGCGCGTAGGCAGCTTAGGCTCAGGCAGGAGAGATGCCTGTCGGGACTCGGTCGCTGTCCGTTTCGGGAGCAACTTCGAGGCCAGCATGCGAGGGATCGAGGCTGGCGACGAGAAGAAGGCCGACAGATCGAACCGCTTCGCCCCCGATGCCGACGCTGTCTCCTCGGTGATAGCCTCTTGCTGCTGCTGCTGCTTCCGCCTTTCGGCAACCAGCGAGTACTCCTCCAGCCCGGACTCTTCACGCCACTCCTCCTGCTCCGCAGAAGCGTCCTCTGGCTGGACCACGGCCCACCGGCCCGAGCCCGCCAACCCGCCAGTCCGTCCTCTATCGCCGGTCCTCGGCTTGTTGCCTCGGCCCTGGTTCGAGGTGGCAGTTCGCCTTTCGCATGGTCGCTGGTGAACCGACCGCGGCGATTCCCGTTGCGCCTGTACCTCCCAAAGGTCTGTTTCATCGTCTTGCGTCTCAATCGTGTCGTCCGGTGCCCCGTTGGACGATTTCCTGTCGCGCTGCCTCAGCCATGTCGAGCTCCCTCTGGCCATATGGTTTGACGCAGAAGCAGCGCCGTGCGCGTCCAGCAACGTCACATCTCCCCTCAACCACAGACTAATGGGTCCCTCTCTTGCAACCCAGCTCATGGCGTCCTCACTCTGCGGCGTGACGCGCATCGAGCTGGACGGCGACCCCCCTGTCGGTGTCTGGTCGTGGTCCGCCGTCAAGCCTCTGCCCAGGGCCTCCATGAACCGGGCCTGGCCGGTGCTCTGTGTTGCCGGTCCGAATGGGTCGTCCCCGGTCGACAAAGGCCGCTGAGGGCTTCTGCTCATTCGTCGGTTGCCTTGGCTATCTCCGGATCTGTTCCATGAATCTCTGCTGCCGGAGCTCTTAAACGGACTCCGGAGCTGCTTTTCTTGTCCCTCCGGAGACGGCGGGTCCAACGTGACGCTCTGCAGCGCCTTTCCAGCTCTGACAATGGCAGACAAGATCAGTCTCGATGTCTTGTCTTGCCACTCGTCCTGTTGCATCGCCTGCGGCTCCTGTTGCGGCCAAGATGCCTGGCGAGCCGGCGTTGCTTCCCTCGAGGGCGTCGACGGCGCCCCAGCCTCTACTGACGCACGCCGCCCTAGTTCTGCCGGGCCTGGAGGGCCCGACTCGGAGGCTTTGGGCTCTGCAGGAGTCTCCTCGGGCGGAGTAGGACCGCGAGAAACTTCTGATTCAGTCTGTGACATCTGCTCCTCCGGAGCATCAGGTATCTCGGCCTGTGGCGGCGTATCATCCGGCGTTGGTAACCGTCCCGCTTCGGACTGCGAGGCCGAGCTGGCATTGGAGCCCCTGGGCAGCCCTTCGTAGCTCGTTCCAGCAGCAAGCTCGCCCGCGTCTGCATCTTCATCGCCATCTTGTGAGTTATTCCTGCTGCTCTTGTCGTCATGTGGCGCTTCGGCTCGAGCATGGGTAGGAGCAGCTGCCATGAGAATTTTCTGCGGAATCTCGGAGAATGAGTCCTGGTGGAGGGGATACGCATGCTCATCCCCGTGACCGTCTGAAGCTCCGCGTCCGCTACCAAGCTCAGTGGAGGGAGTTTGGTCGGCAGTCTGATCGGCGTCGTGGGCGACCAAAACCTCAGTGTGCCCCGTCACGGATTTCATATGTTGTTGCCGAGGGGAGGAAGCACTGTCTGCTCTGTGAGGGCTGCGCGAATGTCTGTGACTTGGCCCACGTTTTGGCGATGTTATGCCCGAGGTTCGCACGGCTGGAGCTCGGTCGGAAACAATTTCGCTGTCTACATCCTCGGGCTCGGTCACTGGAGGTTCGGGTGGCGCCGACTGCACTAGCGCCGAGACACGTGCCGCCGAAGCCTGCCCAGCACTCCGCCTGAGTGACTGGAGGGTATTGTTGATGATCAAGCTTGTCTCTTCGCCCAGCGGCTCTTTTACTACTGGGGGAATCGAGCTATTGAATACGCCCTGCAACGAGGGGATCGAATCCATGAAGATGACGCTAAAGTCCTCACCTTGCGCAATGGTATCGTTAGCCTGCGACTCCAATTCGCCTGCAGGCTCGTCCAACGAGGACACATTACTCGCCGGCGATAGGACGAGGTCATCGTGGCCGCCAGGATGCGTCTCTTGATGCGAGTGGTGACGAGCCATTTCGAGTTGCGGCACACCCGACGTTTGCAAAGTCGAAGGCGGTGCTGCCGAAGCTTTCGACGGCCCGTCGCTCAAGAGGGTCGCCATCCATATATCCGAGTCTTGGTCGTGATCGTCAGGCGCACCGTCTTCTGGCGCGCCGGAGACAGGGATCTCGGGTACTCCGACGAGATCCATGTCATCCTCGCCCGGAGCCGAAGCGTCGGGGGTCTCGGGCGACTGACCAAGTGAGGCTGGGTCCGCAGCGCCAACCCACTCCTCGAACGTAAGTTCTGGGTGTGCCCGCCTCGTCTGCTTCGCAGCAGGTCTCCCCGGGTCAGTGTCGGCAGAGCCGCCGTCCAGCTCGAGGATTCGTCGCTTCGGCGGTCGTCCTCGGCGCTCGGCGCTCGGTGTCGGCTGCACACGTGCTTCAGGCCGCGACTCGCCCGGCTTGGTCGCGTCAGCGAAGCGCGTGGCTCTCAACGTCTTCCTGCCGGCGGACACAGCCGCCTTCGCCCGAGTAGTGCCGGGCATAGGCGTCATGTTGGACTTGCGTGGCCGTCCCTTGGCCTTGGGCGTAGCGAGCCCGTCCTTGGCCAATAACCTGTTTTCGGAGTCGCACAGGGGCACGGTCACGGCGGTGACGGCGTGACCGCGGCCGCCCGTCGAGCCCGGCGACTGGAAGAGCTTGCGCCTCGCGCTGGCGGCCGTGGGCGCACTGCCGCCGTCGGTCTCTACCGTGACCCAGAGCCGCTGCGGCGCGCGCGTGTCGCTCACCTCCAGCTCGAACATTTGCTTCCGCGGCGATTTTGTGGTCGAAGCGAAGCGCTGGCTGCGCTGGCTATGCGTCACCGGGCGTCGGCTGGTCGTCGACGGCGGCACCAATGCCGTCACCATCGTTTCGTTGAGCGGATCGGGCGACGACATGATGTCGGCGCTGGGCGTCGCAGGGTTGGCCAGGCTGTGCCAGCGGACGTTGAACGACTCGGGTCGCACGCCAGAGAGAAAATTGCGGGACCGCGGCATCGACGTGCGCTGACGGCGGCAGCGCTGGAGTGGCGATCGGCTTAATCAACCACGAGGCCTTTTGTTTACCTGTCTCCAGCCTGGAGCCTAATAAAGGCGATCGCCCAGGTGGGTACGAAGGTTGGGAACTTAACT
>KN173744.1:156039-173040 GCA_000758425.1 Nilaparvata lugens yeast-like symbiont | reverse complement strand
CAATCGGCGGGTGATTGAGGCTTCGGAGGTGCCGTAAGCACGGTGCACGCTGTGCGGTGAGATGTAATCTTCGGTGAAGCCGGTCCGGACGGCAGGCCTCCGTACGGCGGGATCTCGGCTATCTTCATGGAAGGGGCCCTCGTGTTGGGCGACGAAGGAGCGCCGTGACGGACAGTCTGCCGTGGCTTCTCGGCGGTAACAGGCGGTACCAAGTTCATGTCGACGTTCAACATGCCCAGGTCGCGTTGCAGCTGAGCCTACAGCTCTCGATCGTAGTCAAAGGATTGCGTCAGGGGGTCCGGCGGCAACGGACGCGACCCCTGTGTCTTTGTCGGCGCTCCGGGTTCGCCCTTGATGGGGCTTAGCGGTAGCGGCACCTTGGTGGGAGACACAACGGCTGGCACCTGGGTCGCCACGGGTTTACGCTGCGGGCTAACCTGCCTAGACGTGCCATGGTTGGCAGCCTTGACCGTGGCGCTGGTCTGGGGGGCCATGTCCCGGGGTTTGGAAGGGTTAAGGCTCGTCCGTCCATCGGCCGCATCGTCGAATCCCTCGGCCGGCCGTGACGCCCTCGCGTTGGTCGCCTTCTCATCTAGTGGGTTGAGCCCAGATTGGATGTTCCTCGTCTATTGCCTCTACCCGGGCTGGCGCGGCAGCGTCAGCGACGTCCCAATTCTCGTCGTCCTCGCCCTTGTGCGTCCCCGCCCAGCGGCTATATCGCTCTATCAATTCGGTCAAGTACGACGTCTTCTTGGCCTTACGGATGAAGGGATGTCGGAGCAGATCCCGGGCCGTCGGCCGCTCCTTGGGGTCTCGTTGCAGGCACAGTTCGACGAAATCTTTGAAAGTCTTGGTAAAATTGCCCTCGAGCCTGGGCGCTGGATTTTTGGGGATTAGAAAGAGGACTTTCATGGGGTGAATATCGGCGTAAGGGGGCTCTCCGTTTGCGAGTTCGAGGGCGGTGATGCCGAGGGACCAGATTATCGGCCTTGTGATCGTAGCCGGACTGTTTGATGACTTCGGGGGCCATCCGAGAAGGGGGTTCCGACGAAGGTGTTTTTCTTGGTCATTGTGGGGGAGAGCTGGCCTGAGACGCCAAAATCGGCGAGCTTGACCTGACCGCCAGAGCCAAGCAGGACATTGGCGGCTGGGGGCAGGGGCCCGTATCAGTACGAGTAGATAGGCTGGAGCTGCGTGGAGACGTAATCACCCTTGATGTCGCGGTGCAGTTTCTTGTCCGAGTGCAGGTAGTCGAGCCCCATAAGCAGCTCACGGATCATGATGGCGATGTAGTCCTCGCCAATCAGCCCCGGCTTCATCAGATCAGCGCAACTGCCGCCGGCACAAAATTCCATGACAATCCACAGCTCGGCACCCTTGGCATATGAGTCGTAGTACTTGGTGACGTAGGGCGACTGCAGTTCGGAGAGGATGGCGATTTCCTGGATAATGTCCTCGACCTCATCCTCGGCGTTTTCGATGTCGATGATTTTGATGGCCACGGCAAGGCCAGTACGCTTTTCCACACTGCCATGTGCAAGGCAGTGTGTGCGAGGTGAGTGGGCCGCAGTGTCAGCCTCACGGAGAAAGCCATCACGGGTTGTGGATCAGGAACTGCCTACCCCTTGTAGACCTTGCCGAAGCTGCCGCCACCTGTTAGACGGCCCCCGCATCAGCCGCCCGCCGTCCGGAGTCCGCCGCGCTTTGGGGCTCACCGATGCAGTACTCCTTGGAGTAGAGCAGCTCTGGGTCCAGTGCCTCGCCATTGGTTTCGTCCGTCTCGCGGTTCTTGTCCGCCATGATTAGGCCTCGACGTCAGTCCGGCAAGCCAGCAGCGTCGGGAACGCCAGCCAGCTGCAGGCAGCCGAGCAGGAGGCGACAGAGGTGGACGCGACCCGGGGAAATATCGCTATCGTCGTGGAGTGACCGGACCTAGATGGCAATGAGCAGGCAAGCGTCGTGTCGTGCCGCTGGATAGGCGGCAAGGCCGTTTGTCTTGCCTCGCGGGGGAGGAAGAGGCGTTGCGAGGTTGACGGTGGCGGGCAGGGGGGTTGGGGGCCGAGAGGCGCGGAACAGGTCGCCCAATGTATGTGGTCTGGGCAGATCGGGTAGCGAAGGCGTCGTGGAATAGGACGAGAGTGATCAAAGGGAGGGTGTCAGTGGGTTAGCGACTGGTTGACACGGCGAGGCAATCCGCGCGCAACGGGCAGCAAGCGCTGGCGGGCAGCAACTCTGTGGCGTCGATGGAAGAGCGAGCGGGGGAAGGCCGAAGCAGCGCCTGCACCGCCCTCACAACCATCGACCTCGTCAGTTGTTATTAGGCAGCCAACTTTGCCGCAGTGCCCACCGCCTGCCATTGCCCCGTCGGCGCCCTTCTATAACGAGCCTCAGCAGGTCGTATCCTTGCCGCAGGCAGGTGGAGACGCGCCGCCGCAATTGCTTACGTAAACAGAAAACCCACCAAGTATGGAGCACCTGATACTGATACAGCCCCCCATGTTATGTGCCAGCTCGGACGCGTCCTTCAGCTGGTCCTGCCGCGTCTCGGAGCGTCGCGCTAGCGGCACCAATCTATACGGTGTCACCCGGCCGGACACGCAGCTGCCTGAAATCAGCATCACCGGCATTACGGCCACGGCACCTGATTTCGGCTGCATCATTCTCAGTCACCGTAGCTATCACTGCTCCTTACCTTTAAATCCTCCTCGCTGTCTCGAGACTTCATCCCTTCTTCCTCTTCGCTCTTCTCACTCGCACGGACAATCCATCGCGTAGCGGTCAATCCGCAGTAGTGAACTCGATCATGACAGTCCCCTGCTTCAAGCTTGTCTCCCCGATTGGTCTGTCCAAACTGTCCAGCAGGTCCTGCCCCTGCGGCATTTTCTTGAGCTCAAACTCGAGGCCCTGTTTGCCTTCCAGCGGCTCTGCCTTGAGCCATTCGTAAATGCGCCGAACCGGCTCCCGCAGCCCGAAACGCCGGATCACTCGTCCGTCAGGGTGTCGGAACTGGATCCGCGTTGTCGCCGCAACCTCATTGCCCGGCTCTGTGTGTGGCCTGTTGCTCGTGATTTGCGCAAATAGACTCATGGCCGCCGCCGGTTTGATCTCGTTTTCTTTGCCCTTGCCCTTGTTTCCGCTCGAATTGCCCCTGGACTCATCTCTCGCCTCGTCGCTCGATCCTAGGGTTTTCGTCAGAGCATCTGGGTCGTGCATGTTCCGTGTCACTGTCGCCTCGCTGCCTGCGCCGCTCGCCAAGCTGTTCTTCAGTGCCATTTCCAGCATCTCGTCCTCCGTCATTCGATCGACATTGAAAGCCTGCGGCTTCCGCGCCGATGTCCGCGCCACTGGATTCTTGCTGTTGGCCGCCAGGCTGTATCGGTCGAGAAATTCCGCCAATTCCGCGTAGAAATCGGCTGCACTTGGAAAGGGCCTCCCACTCCATACCTTGATCTGCTCGCCCGTCCGCGGGTCGATGATGGAAACATGAGGGTAATTATCGGGATTTTCGCGACTCTCATGTGAAAAATAAAAGGTTATGTACTCCTCAGCGTCCGGAAAGTCCTTGTCGTATTGCAAGAAAATAAAGTTTTCCGACACTAGTTCGCGCACTGCTTGGTCTTTCCAGATGTCTCGATTGAGCGCCTGACAGTTGAAGTCGTTCATGTCTTGCAAGTTGACCAGCAGCCATTTCTTATTGTCCTTGCCCTGTGTCCGAGCCTCATCCCACGATACGCGTGACATCAGCTCGTACGGTGGGCGAAACAGGTCCTCTAATATCCGCGCGTGCCGTCCGTTCTCCGTCGAGGGTGCGGGTATCGTGGCGCCATCATCCCAAACGCGCTGGCCGAACGGTCCACCGACCCTAGCTATTGAGTCAAGAAGCATCAGCCGGCATGGGCAGGGGTGATTGAAGACAGGTGAAGTAGGAAGGGAGGGAAAGGAGGAAAGCGGCTATCACGCACGAGGTGGATGTCTTCGCCATATCATCGGGTCTATAAATTGAGAGGCCATGGCGCCTTCATAACTATCCCAGACCGGATCGGGCGCAATCAACGTTTCTGTCGTCCTTGCAATGGGGGCTCTCACGCCGTCTTCAGCTGCACCTGATCCCTGAACACTCGAATAGAGCTCCTCCTGCAGTCGCTTCGCCATCGCTGCGTCTTCCTCTTCCTGGGTTCGTGCAGCGTCGGGCACCACAGCTCTTCTGTCGCTGGGGGAAATGTCAACATCTTCACCGTATTGGCCCTCGTCTTCGATCTGTATCATGTCATCGTCATCATCGTAACTTATGTGAATGACTCCCGTTGAGTCTTGTTGGCTCTGATGAGGTCTTCGCGAGGTCGATGGGCTCGTATGGCTTGGAGCGGCGGTGGAGTCAAAGAGGTCTGCGCCGACGCCCGATACGAGGTCTGGGTTCTCGTAATAAAGGCTGACAGCACGCTCGATGTCGCCACTTGCCAGCAGCATAAAGCCATAAGCGACCTCTGCACTGGCGCTGGTAAAGGAGATGAAGGAGGAGATGTCTTCGTCCATGGCCATCACACGAGTGTTCGCAGCGGGCCCGCCTGAGATTTTAAATGCCGTCTCGTGACTCCAGGTGTCTTCTTCCGGGTGGCTGCTAATTTGATATCGAACTACAAGAGCGGCTTCGGCGTGGCAGGGTGAAGGAGGTGGAATGGAAACAAAGGAGGGAACGGCTGGGAGCCTGTCGAGAGGCTTCAAGGAAGAGTAGGCATCTAAAGCTACTTCTTATGCGTCCTCTGCTTCTTTTTCTTTTGCCGCTTCCGCTTCTGCTTTGATTCTTGGTGCGTATTCTTGTAAATAATTATGATGAAGTGGCCACTTATGGTTGATTTGAAGGACGGCGTGAAGGGCGGGTGATGAACAGAGCAAGTACATGCGTTCGGCTAAAAAGCTCCAGCAACAAATAACAAGGCTCTCACTCCACTAAGAGAGCCGGGCTGACACATGCCGGGCTGGCAGGCCGCAACATGATGCAACCAACCTGCTGCCTCGTTAGCTCTTGCTCACACCCCACGCATTGTAAGCCGCCCGCCGCGGATCATCTCGGGTTCCGGTTTTCTACTGGAAAGTAACCTCTGAGTAACTACCAAATTAACTTATTCGCAGCTCGTCACATCTTTTGCCTTCTATAGGTTTAACCAGCTTTCTGCCCAAACAGAATGCTTTCGAGCCGTCAACTATTGTTGTTGAGACGGTGACTGAACAACACGCCTATGTGTGCTGATTAAGTTTTGTTGTTCAGTCAACGAACCTCCCGCCATGGCACCGGGTCTAGTGATTGGCTTCCCGTTGGCCGTCGTCCTGCACTATTGCCTCAGCTGCCAGCGCAATCGCCACCTCCGCCGCCTTTTTCACATCCAGAGACCTTTCCTCTCGACACGCCGAGACCAATATATCCGCTACGTGTTTCTCCAGCTTCGCTTCACCGAACACACCGTTGGCCTTTGCACGTAGTGCTGCAGACACGGCCTCGAACCTCCGTAGTCGCTGGACCTCCGTCCCAACACCGGTATGCGCTAGGTCCAGACTCTCTAGGAAGGTGGCGAGTATCTTTGTGTTTTGGGAGGGATCGGAAGCGCTTCGTGGCTCTGGGTCGGCCAAACTTATCATGGTGGACGCATCTCCCATCAAGTCCCGTACACAATCGTACCATACTTGCCGCTTAATAACGTCGAAGCCGGCACTAGACAAGTAAGGTTGAAGATTCTTGACAATGTGCCCGAGAATGAGTCTGATATCTTGAGTCCGGGAACGAGGGTAGCCACGTGCAACCGCTTCAAGCGCACTCTTTGCTATATTGTACGTCGAGCCCTTTTCTGAAGTGGAACCCACCGTGTTTTCATCTCTCTGTGCTTCTAAGCACGGTTTTGTTATCACAAATATCTCGTCCAGTAAGTCGAGGTCTTCTCTTGCTTTGGAAAATTGCCACAAACACTGAAAAGCGTGGACTCGATAATAGCTGTTGTTGCGTTTCGATTCTCGTACGACGATCTTCTTCATTTGAGCTGCTACGAGATCGTCCTGTCTCCAGAGCACTGCGGCTTGCTCAATAAACATAGAATATGAGCCAAGCAATATTTCTTTGCCCGGAAAAGTCTTTAGAGCCAGCGACTTATCCAGCACCGGCCAGATGGCCTTGAGGAGCTCAATCTTTGTCGTATTTTCACTTCCATTGAATGCTCCAATGATGTCCGGAATCATTTGGGCAACAGTGAGAGCGGCCGTGTGTCGGAGCGCCCATTGAGCCATGCCCAGGCAACGTTCAATTAGTTTAATGATTTCCGGAGCGTACCGTATGACCGCGCGATTACCACCTGTATGCTCGCGCCAAACCTCTCGGAACTTGTCGGAGGCCGGTTTGTGTTCGTCGTGTGCCCCAATATACGTGAACGGCACAAGGATCGTCTCGTTTGCCGCAAATTGATCAGGCGATATCGTAGAAAGTGTCAACACCACGTCAGAAATTCCCTCTCGACGGGTCGTGTCTTCCGATTTTAAGAAAGCATCAACAAAATGCTCGCAGAATTGTGCTTGTGATATGCCTGGAGCCAACCTCATCACGTAGGCCGCGGCGCGGGCGTAAGCGTGACTGACTTTGGAGTTTTTGTCGAGTACCTGCCTCATTAATATGTGCAGAAAACGTTTCGACATTGGTTCTGAGGCACCGGAATGGCGAGTGGCCAACGTCGTCAGAACTTTGCTGCATCCAATTTTTGTGGGCATGCCTAATGCTGTTTGGATGATTGTCTCAAGCCGGGGCCCAAGCTTCGCTGCGGCGTCCGCATCAGCGATTCGCAAGCAGTCTTCGATGGCTTCTGATATGGGAGACTGGTCGACCATCTTGGATCGCAGTTTGTCAATTTCCCCGCGATCGTCTTCGCCAGCTCTCTGATAGTGAAAATTGATTTCAGCTGGTTCGATGCTACTCAGGAGGATGAGGAGCTGAGCAATCATGTCCGAGATGAACGGTCGAAGGTCAGTGCTCCCACTTTTTGATATCTTGAGTATAGTGACGGTAGCGAACATTTGCACCTCTTTGACAGAGCTATCAACTCCCCTGTCGGAAAGGAGAAAAGGTAATGCTTCCTGCATCATGGTTTTTGCTGCAGTAGTGTGACTACCACCCTCGAGCTGCCGAACTAAGCTATCTGACAGAGTCATACAAAGCTTCAGTGCCGCATTTCGGACACTTCCCTTCACATCGTCTAGAACCTTGAGTGCGCAAGTCCAAATTGTGTGGTATTATTGAGCGTATTGCGAGAATGGCCGGCCGTGAACGAGGTCAGACAGGGCAGTGCAGCTGGCTTCTCTAACTCTCCACTCCCGACCGAGTACGCTCTTCAGCAAGTCCTCGATGATTTTTTCAAAGTGTGCGTCGAGCGTAGCATTCGAGTCTTTCGCAAGCGCCTTCCAGATGTCGTCCATTGATCGTCTCACGTTCGGGTTTGTATCAAAACGATATCTATACAGTTTTACATAGAGCTTCGGGTCGACTTGAGATTCAGCGAGAAGACTGCTGAGTCCAAATCTGCCAAAAGCCGACCTTGCAGACCACATCGCAGCGTTGGTGGCCAGGGCCATGAATTTGTAGACGAGTCGTTGATCTCCAACTTCATTCGCTAGGTTGACGATATCCTTGTAGGACGTGATCGACACGCCATCGCCTGTTGAAAGAGCACCAGCTTCGAACAGCTCAGTCTCATCACCCACCTTGACCTGCGCCTTCGACCCTGTGAATGAAGTGACCAGATCTTGTACCAAGGCGGATTTTAGATTCGAATCGCCCCGTTCATAGACGAGGGATAACCCGAGGGAAGCGGTTTCTTGGACAATTTCATCTCTAGCGGCGAGAATATGCATGAAAGCAGCCTGTATCTCGCGCAATCGCGACTGAACCCGGGGCAAGTGGGAACAGTACTGCACGATACAGAAAAGCCATATTCCGGATGACCTGAGGAGGGATGGTTTGGTATCTTTTGAGTCCAGTAGTAATCTTTCAAGAGTGGCTTCAAGGAGAGATGATCTTGCCCCAGGAAAACAAACGGAGTCATGTGGCTCAATGTCCATGGTCAATTTGACTCAATTTGACATTTGAGTCCCAACGACCAATTAAGGCGGTGATTGCGTTTCCAACCGTAAACTGAAAGTCGATTTGCTTGACTTGATGGAGGGAGAGCAGCTCCTTGAGAATGATGCCCAATATGCCTGGACAAAGTTCACCTGGGCTATTTTCAGTAGAACTACCAGGCTCAGTGTCGTTAAGGCCGAGAGCAAGGCTTCCCAAGCCGTCTACTGCCTTTTCATTTCCCTTCTTGGCTTCAGCAGCCAACATGTCGACTATTCGCCTCGCAGAGTCGGAACCGTTGGGACCAGGCAGTGCTAAGCCGGCGGACCAGAGTTGCGAAAACGATTCTACCGCCACTATTTGCAAAGACGGAGACAATGATTTTCCAAGTAAAAGATGCAGAGGGTATATAATGTCACTTGGGATTTTGCGGCCGTACCAGACAGTTCGAGAGTCAAGAAATCCGAGGGCTAGCAACGCGCCCTCGGCAGCGTTCGCTTCTGACCCAATCTGCTTTTCCGCATCGGAGATCAAGTTTTGTAAAGTCAGTCTCCAGCATGCAATACTTTTGGTAGTGTTGGTCGGATGAGAGGCGAGGATTCCGAGAGCTTTTGCAGCCAGACGTCGAGATTTGGCGTTATTGGATTTGATCAAGCAATCCAGTCGTGGTGCAAAGCCAGTCAAGTACCCCAGGGAGCTTCGAGGACTTCGAGAAGCCAGGTTGACGAAAAATTCCAAACATGTTTCGTTGGCTTGGGAGCCTTCCTGAAAAGCCCCTTCGAGACATGATTGTTGAAGGAGGACGATGTGAGCATCGCCAAGAGTTTTCAAATAGGTTCGAATCTTGTCTCGCACTTCGATTTCTGTGAGAAGCTTTTCGTCTAGAACATTTTGCCACCCTGGTTGAACATTGAAGTCATCAAGAGCTGCAAGGCACATGAGGCGTTCGCAGAACGAGAGGGCGAGGGGGTAAGCCAGTTTATTCATTTTGTCCGAGAAATTTTGGAAAATAACACTTCCCGGAAGAATATTCGGGATGATTATGGTTTGCGGAGTAGAAACTCGTTGAGATGTAATATTTGAGTTGAAGAAAATGCTGACCGCTTCCCTCCAGTCGGGCCAGGCGCAACTGGTTTCGCCACGCGAAGCATATGTGCAAGGATCCAGGCCTATCCGTCCTTGTTCAAGCACTTCGCTCCGTTCGTCTTGCCGGCCAGCAGCAGCTAGAATGTCAATCCAGCGACCATATATGTCCGAGAAAGGCAAGCTTTGATTTGCCCACTTAACTACCGCATGACGCGTGCTTCTCACGGTCTGTCTGGCAGCAACATATACTTCAAGAGCATGGCTCTAAGGTGTTCCACGTCAGCCTTGGTGCTGGGAAATACTCCTGCCGAGAGGCTCGAGAGAGCACCGTCAATGTTGATGACAGAATCATTCGTGGGGTCTTCCGCAAGTGATCGGAATAGCCATTCAGCGAGATTCAGGCGTTCGCTCATTAGCAGGTCTGCCTGGCGTGCAAGCATCCCGATTGTCTCGTATGCCTTGGATCGTAGCTTAATTTCATCGTTTGCAGTCTGTTGAGGAACTGGCCAACCTTGCCTTTGAATGTAGGCTCGCATATGATGTATAAGTTGAGGTCCCACTACGAATTTTGATCTTGTTGGTCCGACCTTAGCGACCCAGGATAGGTACTGGAACAAGGCGTTGTAGAGTTTTGCATGCTCCAGTGCGCTCAGAGGCTTCAAGGGGGCGGTCGACGAGTCTTGAGAACCCTCGGACGCAAAGTTTAGAGAAACGACGTTCATTATGCTGTCGGGCATCGTTGTCGAAGCTGCAGATTTGGAAAGTATGGCCAAAATACGAGTACGGTAAGCGGCAGGAAGGGTTGAATGAGCATGAAACAGATCTTTGACAAGGTCCTCGTTCTCTAATGATATCGTGCTTCTCTTTATGATTGCTTCAGCCGAAGTGGCGACTCCACTGTCAGAACCCGATGCCGCGTACAAGGCAGGTACGAACCTCTCTTCGTCTGTGAAGGCCCCGCTTTCTAGGAATAATATCAACTTAGCCTTTAACTCAGATAGTCGCTTGAATATCTTTTCCATATCAGACTTTTCCATAGAGATGAAGGATAGCTCATCTTGAGAGAGCGCAGGGTTTGACTGTGCTAAGCTTCTGTCTCCTATGGGTGAGCGTAGGCGAAATAGTATACCAATAGCTCGGGCTAAGTATTGAGCGTCATCGTGGCCTGTAAGGCCGACTACCTGTCTGAATATCTGGTCTTCTTTGCTACCCCGAGAAGGTATGTAAACGTCAAGTAGTAGGCGGAAAACGATACCGAGCACGTTAGAAGCCCTAGATTGCGATTTTTCGTCAGAAAGACCCTGGAGGGCGACGGGGATAAGATCCTGTCGATCAGTGACCTCCAATCGTTCGAGGCTGTGCTGAATGAATGACAGGTCCAATTGTTTGATCAAAGAAGACTCGTTCGACTTGTACTGTTGGAAAAGTGTCTTTACGGGAAGAATAATCCTATATCTTCGCGTAAGCCACGAATAAAGCCTTAGAAAGGGAAATATCGACAACATACTCGGGCGGTTGTATGAATGTCCTGAGCCTGATAAGAATCTGTACTACCTGAAGGTCTCTTGTAAACAACAGGCATTGGGAGAGCAGATCGTGAGCGGAGGATATACCTTTGACCGAACGGATGCATATTCACTGGCAGCTTTTAGTATCAAAGGCGCAAAATAGCGCTGCAAAAGTTCATGGAGCTTGGCCTCTTTGTTCGCGACGGCGAGAATCTTGAGTTCGACGCTGTCCACCAGCTGCAGCTCGCGCTGCTCCGATGAGACAGTGGCCATGATGACAAGGCAGACCAAGAAGCCTCCAGAGGCGTAGATTTTCAGGCGATTAAGAATATTTAAGAAGCGAGCATCTTGATCGTCACTTTAGGCTGGCAGTACTGCGTCACATCGCAAACAATCACCCTCAAGATGACGTACACCTTAGAAATGTGCCACTCCGAAGCTGAGAACGCCTTGGTAAGAAACGATGACTCATCCACGAGGCCGGGCTATGGGGAGGGTGAGTCGGCTGGGAGGGCCGCGCAGGTGGAGGACCCCTGGGAGAAGGGCGGATAATAGTACATTCACCCTGGACAGGAGGAAATTAAGGAGACCTAAACAGGCCGGGGAGCCTGGGCGCAGCCTCACTTATTAAGAGGAGGCAGCGCTGGTCACGTAGATAGAGATCGGGGAATCCATCCACCCATCTACCTTCACGAGCCTCCTTGCAAGCTGCGCGCTGTAGAAAGCAGGCCCCGAGGTACAAGTGTGTAACAGTTTCCCCGGAATCCTCTTTCTTATTTCTTTCTCTAGCTTTTTGTCTTTGTCCGTAGCCGAATATACTAGTTGCACCGCAGCTTTTCGAAGGTTCGTGACATCGGCAAGGGGCTCCGCCAATTATTCTGCCTTGGCTACTTTGTAAATGTAGTAGCTTCTTGTGAAGCTGCCGAGAAATGAGATATAACTTGAGTGCGCATGCTCACCGTACATAGAAAGACACCCCTTCTGATACGTTCAGGGGAAAAGGTCACGCCGTGTTCACATGAATCCGCACATATGGTGCTGTCAAGACATATTCAATGCATGTTAGTTTTTTAATACCTTTATGACAAGGCCACACCCAGTTGCACGTGGTGACTGGTGAGCATCGAAGACAAATTTACAAGACGCAGGAACGGTTACACTTTGGTTCATTATTATGAAAGGCAGAGTCAGAGATGGTGCTGAACAGTGTTAGTTGTCCAAGCATACGCACAACTTTCCGAACGAGGCGTCACATTGAACAACCAGTTACATGACTTGTCGGTCGTCGCAGCGAGATCTTGCATTAAACAAACAGGCTTTGGCGTTTCAGATGACACGGTCACTACTAGCAAGGATGTAAATTGTCGATCACTTAGGTCCGCTCGTGACACGCCAGGTTCTGCTTCTAGTCCCTTGCCGCATGGCAATCGAGATAGTTGAAAGGAAAAGGGAAAAAAGGACCTGAAGCGTCATCGAGAAGGGGGGATATGAGACAAGACAAGACCATCGACTGGCGCGTAAGGCAAGGGCGTGCAATATCTCGCAGTGGTGGCAATAATGGGCTGGTCTGATTTCAACGCCGGAGGCCGCAACCAGCACATGAAGTGGCAATTGAATGACATGCGATTGTATCTGTGCCGGGTGCCCGAGATTAACCAAAGTGTGCTCTCAAGGCTTAAAAAGTCTACTGGCTCAGTTGCACAACCTGCCTGAGCCTCGAAAGCACGATGCCATTCAACGAGTCTTCGCCTGGGCTCTTCCGTCTCTTCCACATGATCACATATTTCTAATACTCGATCGTCGATCAGCCCGGTACACTTAGTGAGCCTGTCGTGCGTCGGATGGATGGAGACGTTCAAGCCTGGGTTGGAGATGCAGCTGCTGATCAAGACGCAATATGCTGGAAGTAGACGGATACAAACACAATACGCCGAGCAGGTTGAGGAGAAGCACAGAAGTGCACAAAGCAGAGTCGATTATCAAATGCTCGATGTTATTGCATGCAAGACATTCGTATCTGCAAGGCAGAGCCTCATAGTGAAGCGTGAGGAATGAAGTAAAAAGGATCGGGCCGTCCGCAGAAAAAGAAGTTGAACCCTTGACGGGAACTGACGGAAAGGTGGACGTGCACGTCAAGCCCCCTTCTAAAGCGAGTCCTGCCTTGCTCGGCTCTGAGTCTGACTGGCCACCTAAAGCTAGAGATTGTCAGGTCGGCATCGGTAAGTAACATCATCTCTTTGCATTCTCTGCAGATTTGAAATACGAGCCTTTGGGCTGTAAAACAAAGGGAGAAGATTTCGAGGCAAGGGGCAGAGGGCGGCCACAAAAAGAGAAGAGTGACACGCGAGCTGCGTGGCAAGACATGCAGGGAGAGGGCAGCAACGCGTCAGGACAGCCGAGACACTGGTCGAAAAACAGCGAGATGAGCAAGGCATAAAGTACAGTAGGAAGCGTATCTCGTTATTGTCTCGAGGCACCTCGCGTCTCGAGCTCAGTGCGCCTCGACACGCATTAAACTTCAGCTTGGATGCAGGCTGCGGCACGACTTGGGAGAGACGAGTGCGAAGAAAAAGCAGGCAACATGAGAGCGAAGGCAAGCAAGGACATGAAAAGATAGGAGCAGCAGTAGGGGGAGGTATTGTTATGGTCATTTGCGATGACGATCTACTGTCGCGTCTCTCTTCGTCGGCGAGCGACTCGTCACCGGGATACGGCTGGCTAGCTAGAAGGCCAGTTGTTCAGCTCAAAAGGTGCGGTCACGTTTATAAAGCGGAAGCAGGCCGCACAGTCCGCACAGGAAGCCGATAGATGGAGGATGAAGCATCATTCCGGCCAGGGTAGGAGGCGAGGAGCCGGGTGTCGGAGCGGAGGGAGGAAGCGTTGCTAGCCCTAAAGCCATAAAGCGGAGGACAGCGTCGCGTATATGTGAATGTGTAGTAACTATAATAAGGGGGGGAGGAGCGATGAAAGCCAGTGCGCCCGGAAGAAGCAGCCATACTCCGGGCAGCAGAAGCCGACAGTCATCAGGCAGCCTGAGAGAGCGAGCAGTGTGCGTCGCGAGAATCCCAGAGCCATGCTTCCTTCTTGACGCACAATGCAGGACGATGGATGGTTCGAGGGGCGCCGGCATGCGACAGCCGGTTGGATACCCGGCAGCCGGGGGGTTGGGAGGATGATGCTCGGCTGCACGAGAGATGAGCGCCAGCGTCTAGGGGGGGCCTTGCTTGGCCTCCCAAGGCGGTGCCACTTCAAGAAAGAAGGGGCTCGCGCCAAGATCGACGAGGCTGTCTTGCCGATTCTCTGGACGCACGCGGTGAAGCATGAAAGTTTTGAGACGGCCCAAACCGTTGCGAGCAATCATTGGGCGCTTTGGGCAGGTCGATATTACGGCCCAGCCCGGCACAGGTCTACCTGTGAGAGCTTCGGCGATGCCAGGATCGATCAGGTCCTGTCCACTGGTTTCCGGCCACGAACCCAGGCTGTACGTTTCTGCGAGTCAGTGGACAGACATGTGTGCTTGGCAGCTTTTCGGCAGACGCCCTTCGACCCGTGTGCCGTATCTCAACATCCTCTGGCCATGTCGTCATGTAGCCCTCTTGCGCTGTGCATCCTGTTGCCGCACGCACCATGTCAATGTGGCTGAGGCTGCGATCCCGTGATGCATACTCGCATATAGCTGTCCAAACGAGGCCTCGTTGATCCTATGCTGGGCGGGGGGCGGAACGGGGCGGACACGGGGTGGGCACGGCTCGTATTCTCATCCCGCTCACCTAGTCGCCGCTCACCGTGCCACGACCCGCGTTCCGAGCCTCCCCGTAGCCAGGAATCCTCGACTGCCCATATGCCCCCTCCATCCAATGCCGAGCATGCCAAACGACAGCCGGCCGCCAGCTGCCCGCTCCGTCTGCTGTTGTTTCGCCTCTGCCTCCTCTCCGATAATGAAGCATACTTGCTCCACTTCCCCGGGGTGCAGCACCGGCCTCGCGCTCTCGCTCGATTCCCAGTTACAGTCTTTGTATCTGAAACCTTGATCCAGCTCCATCACCACCTTCTCCAGCTGAACAGTGTCCTCACTGCAGTTTTCGAGCTGCGCCTCCAGTACCCATCTCCTCCGGCCCTGACCGTCTGCATCCAGTGCGCCAACCTTGGTGCGCACGATGAGCGATGGCTTGCAGAGGAACTGGTACAGCTTCCGGAACGTCCTTGTTCGTCCACTTGTTTCAGAAGCCTCGTAGTAGCTTACCGTCACCGCCAGAATGTGGCTGCCCTCTTTCTTGAGGTCGAAGGATAGCACGCGCTGCAGCGTCCCCCGACGTCGAGATCCACGTCGCCTTGGCTCTTCGGCTTGAGCTTCAATTCATGCGTCGTCCCTAGTCCCGGAGTTTTTATCTCTGCAGCTATTCGCACGTCGCATATTCTCTTTCCCGAATCGGCCGGAAGGTCGTTGTTGGCGCAGAGCGTGCAGCTGAAAGTCTCGCCCACGCACGCTGATCCGAAGGAAACGGACAGATTCAGCAGCGGGCTGATTAAAAAGGGAGCCGGGTTCGTATCAGCCCGGGACCGATAAGCGAGCGACGCTGAAGCCATCGTGGGTTGCATTGCGCCGTTGCTCACAGGCTGCTCCATCACATCCTGCCTTACCAGCCATGGGCGGGAGAGCCTAGAGCATAGCTGGTCAGTTGGCCGCACCGCCGGAGTCTCTGCTCTGGCGCGTTGCCTGGGCTGAATTCTTGCCTCAGCACCTTGACCGAAATACTGTGAGGATCCTTGCTGGGATCGTGATAAGCCGGTCTCTGAAGGCTCATCCCGAATTTTGCCTGGCAGGAATTGCCTTGGTCGTCGCTCCGTGATGGCCGCAACAAGGCGTCCGAGCCGTGCCTTATGCCTGGTACAGGCTTGTCAGCAGACACGGCTCCACAGCGCCTCTCCGTCCGCATAAACAGATTAATAACTTACTACTACGTCGTACCCAGTCAACTATTAAGTTATGTACTTCACACATGCGCACTCAATTAAGTAATAAGTTAACTCATTTCGGGGGTAGTCCGCGGAGGTTCACGTGGTAGTGTTTGCCTCAGGCATTATTCCACAGCAGCTGCCTGCCTGAGCGGAAATAATTAGAACGGGCTTAATAATGATCGTTGCGGAGTCTGCATCATCACCGACGGCCCGATCTCCCGTGGCACCCCCCGCTTTTATGCATCGAAGTGTCAGACGCAAGCGGCAGACTTTGTAAAGGACAAGCATGGCTCGATTCTAGCCATGCTTTCTGTCCATGAAATCGCCATTCTCACTTCCAGGAATTTTTTGCACTGACTCGGCCGGATATGATGGCTACTGCATTCCGCACCTTTTCCGCGCTCCGGTCGTCTGCTCCTGCTCTCGGTCGCAGATGCTTGGGGACCGAAGCAGCGCTTCAAGAGGCTTCAGCTACGGCAGCCCCTCTTGTTGAGGCGGAGATGCGTGACGACCGCTTGCGTAACGTTAGACAATTTTCCGACTTGACCGATACTTTCCGGCGACAGCACGATTATCTTCGCATCTCGATGACGGAACGCTGCAATCTGCGCTGCCTTTACTGCATGCCGGAAGAAGGGGTTGCGCTATCTCCCAAGGAAGAGCTCCTCACGATGCCCGAGATCTTACTCCTGTCATCCGTATTTGTCTCGCAAGGTGTCACCAAGATTCGCTTGACCGGGGGCGAGCCGACGGTGCGGTCAGACCTGGTGCCGCTCATGCGGAAAATCGGTGCCTTGAAAAGACATGGACTGAAGGAGCTATGCGTCACGACCAACGGCATCTCTTTGTACCGGAAGATGGAAAGCTTGATTGAGGCCGGGCTGACTGGCGTCAACGTCAGCCCTGACACGCTAAACCCCTGGCAGTTCCAGATCATGACGCGTCGGAAGGGGTTGGAAGCCGTCCAGAAAAGCATCGACAAGATCGTCGAGCTCAATAAGCTGGGTTCCGGCGTCAAGCTGAAAATCAACTGCGTGGTCATGCGCGGAATTAACGACGGCGAGCTTTCCTTTATTAAACTGACGCGCGACGAAGATATCGAAGTGCGCTTTATCGAGTACATGCCCTTTGAGGGTAGCAAGTGGAATCGAGGCAAGATGATGAGCTACTCGGAAATGCTTGATCTCATCAGGGCGCGGCATCCTGACGTGCGTCGGGGACGCGACGAGGCGAACGATACGAGCAAAACGTGGCATATTCCCGGATATACGGGGCGGATCGGCTTCATCACTAGTATGACGCATAATTTCTGCGGCACGTGCAATCGCCTCAGCATGACGAGCGACGGCAACCTCAAGG
>KN173744.1:65539-142842 GCA_000758425.1 Nilaparvata lugens yeast-like symbiont | reverse complement strand
GTGGCTTCCAAACCGTTGACTGGCCGCCTAAACTCACCCGATCTAGCCCCTATTGAGCCTGCATGGTTGATGCTTAAATGCTTTATAACAAAGAAGGTTCCGCGCTCGAAGTTTCGATCAATTTGGAAGGCGGCTTGGGCAGGGTTTCCCCAGAAAAAGCTACAAAAGCTTGTGGAACGGCTGCCTAACAGCATCCAATGGGTGCTTTATTTGCGTGGCAACAATCTATATAAAGAGGGAAGTGCCGCTATTGAAGCTATTATGGGTCAATCAAAGCCTTGTTTTCCTGCCATTCCGGGCGTGGAAGAAGGCGTTGAAAAAAGCGCGGAAGATTGGGTGGAAGACTTGGAGGAAGATGTTGAAAACTCCCTTTCCTAATTAGGAAAAAGTTACAGAATTGTACTGTATTACTCGATTGAGATGGATACAGTGCTATGTAAGCCGAGTTACATTTTCTGGTCCGGATAGTTAAGTTCCCAACCTTCGTACTTTGGAGGCTGCTTTGGCCCTACTCGCATCCACAACACAAAAGCTGGAGAGCGGAGCGAGACGGGCAGGGCAAAGACAGACACAGACACATAACATGCGCCTGAACCTGTCCATCTGCAAGTAAGCAGGCAGCCGAGACAGCAGTCATAAACGAGTCTCTCGTCGTTTGTCCTTTGTCGTTCGGTTCACGTATTTCTACCCTTCTCTCTTCTCGCCTGCTCCCGAAGTCGCTCCGCGGTGCCTCTTCCTGCCGGGTCGCAGTGCATGTATCCGCCCTGTACGGAGTACTCCTCCCAATCGCCCTCCGCCCTCGTGCCGCTCTCTAGGTCTCGACTCCCTGGCCTCATCTCATGCAGGGCTCTTCCGCAGAAACTCCACACTGGTTGCTGCACCAGCGCGAATAGGCCGACAAGGCAAAAAAAGTGGCCATCACTCCGGGAGTTTCATGGCCGCTTGTCCATCAAGCGTATGGCCTCCCGTCTTTCTGGTCAAATGCAGTCTCGCCTTCTGGCCCCAGACCCACCTCTCCGCTCTGTTTATAAGCTTCCGGCATCCGCGCCACGCTTCCGTTCTCCTGATCTCCCTCCCCCTCCCCCCCGTCTCGTTTTTTGTTACCACGCCTCTGGCCCTACCTAGCACCTCTACTTCGCTGGCACACCGCTTTACAACGACCTTACTTTCTACTACTACTACCGCTGCTTTGCTATACACACGACGACGGCTTCCCTGGTGTGCAGCCTCGCCAATCCCACCACCCCCATCTTCATCAGGCCTCCTCTCTAGTCGATCTTTACGACTAATGGCCATTCGCGACCGCATACGCCGCGCCTTGCGCAAGTCCGACTCGTCCGAGTCCGACGTCGCCTCTCACACCGGCAGCAGCAACACTACGGCAACGCTCACCACCGCCGCCACCAGCGAGACGTCCTCTATGCGCAAACCAACCTCGCCCGCCGCCGTCATTTCTCGCGCCCTCGGGTTCAGCGGAAGCTGTGACAAGATGAGCAATGGGCGACGCTACCGCAAGAGCCTCAAGTCCACTGTTCACCCCAGTCAGCGGCCGCTCACATTGCAAAACCTTCGGCACCAAGAGATGTTGAGCCACTTCACAATGACCTTTGGCACCAGCGACCCCAGCCAGGTCGAGAGCCTGAGTTTCTGTGGCGTGAGCCCCTGCTGCACGAGACGGCCGAGTGCCAGCCTCAGTCGCACCGATGCCAGCGCCCCGGATCTCGGGGCGACGACGCCCGTTGAACATCAAGGCACGACGGTTACGGCTCGGCAATGGCGAAACAGACTCACTAGAAAGCCTAAGAAAAAGGAGATGAAAGCTGTCTCTCAGACCAACTCAGCAACCAATGATCACTTCGTTCCGTTCCTGACATTGCAATCATACATCCGCACACGATCACACTTGCACATAAACGCTTACTCAATACAGAAACATTCAGGTCAGAAAGAACTGCGAGCCGTCGATTTGGCATTTTGCTTTTTCCCCCTCCTCGTCTTGAACGGATGCAGCGACCCCAACAGGCGCGACACGCTCGCCCAATTTCTTGGGTGTGCTAATCAATCCGATTGGTCCCTCTCGGCTCGAAGAGGAAATCGTCTCCAGGCCCAACCCACCATATTATCATGCATCTAACCAATCAGTATGCGCGACTCCTCGCTTCGTTGCCCCGCCCTACATTTCAAGTACGAGTTTCAAGCTGCTTCCATACGTGCCGACGGCAGATTCAAATCACCGCGAATTCAGCATTTGACTACATCCTTGTCAGTTTCAGAGGCTTTTTGGGATCATAGAATTAGACGCATAAAAGCACGTCCACGTTTTATCTCTAATGTGGCGTATCCAGCTGGCAGGCCACATCGTTAGAATAGAGCGACCCCGCAAGGCGACTTCGAATGACGACGTGCTACTTAGGAGAGACCTAATTCTATATAAAACCTACCTTCTATAGCTACCTTCCATGTACTGCCTATCGATCTCTTCGGCTAGGAATTCACTGAATAATCTTACTTCCAATATCTTTGGATCAATTGGAACATGACTGCAATTCCGCTCACTTTCCCGTCAGCCAGATGCATAGCAAGTGACAAGAAAGATGATCATTCATGGAACCTCATTTTCAATCTGTCAGTCTATTTCAGCACAATAATCCATGCCTAATCTTAGTCTCACGCTGCTCGCTGCCGTAAATGGTAGACTAACAGTTGACAGTGCCCTCGGCTGAGGCTTGGCTGGCGCTTGTATGCTCGCTACTTTCAGCGACAACGCTAGATAGTAGCAGGGAGAGGCTATAAGGCTTTCCGCAGAATGCTACGGAGTCTGTGTCTCTTAAGAGTTCCGTCACCCAGTGTAGGGTCCGCCGTATGTGACGGTAACCATCGTTGCTGGCACAGAAAGGTCCTCGTAGCATTTTTCAACGAGGAAGGGCTTGCAGACCATTTCCGATCGTCAAGCGAGTACCCGGGCTGAATGCTGTATGTTGAACGTGCCACCCAGTAAGTGGTCTCTCAGCCATGCCAGACAGGGCCGGCACACGCGAGAGGGCTTGCGAGTGAATCCACACAATACTAGGACTTGAGTTAAAAAACAGCCACCTGGGTTTGAAATCTCACTCTAGCATTTCAATCTTTTTTATACCTTCTTACTTTCGTCAACCTCTCCTTATTGCCTGGAGAGTGTTTCCCCATATCCCACTCTCACCTCTTACCTTACTACCATCCTGCAACACGTATAAACTCGCCTTGAGCCTTTAGCCTCGTCACAACAAAGCAGCCAACCTGGGTTGGACCTGAGCCTTGGGTTAGTCGCCGCGCAACAACATCTCCTTGCTTCAGAAGCCACTGGCCAAGCCCATCTTGGGATCTTCAAGCTCGACCCACGCCTGTACCTCAAGTCGTGTCTCTGCATTCTCAACCACGTTCGCACTACGTCGCCGCATCTCAACACGCGTCGCACAATTGGCTCGTGTGCGCAGCATGGCGCCTTTTTCGTCTGCCAGATCGTGGCATGCCTTAAAGTGTAAGGCTGTCATCTCGCGCTACCAACTATCCAGAAATATCTAGACCCTGCTCCAGAGCCTGGATGATTACTACGCGGGCAATATCGAGGCTGCCGAGCTAGGCAGGCTGGTCCGTTTGAGCCCCCAGAGGCGTGCCTCCATCGCAAATACCATCTCTAAGTGCGCCAACATCCTGAAGAAAGAGCCCACCGAGGTCAAGACCTGTGTTGACATCCTCGAGATGTGTACCGAGATCCTCGAAATTGCCGGTAAGCCTGCCTTTGGCGTCCTAGGTCTCGTCGATGTTTCCATCTATCTGCCACGTTTCTGCCAAGCACCTTCATGCTGATGACCGACTAGATAGACGACAGCCTATCCAAGAATTCCCATTTATGAAGCTGCCTCCTGAGATTCGTGACAAGATCTTGATCATGATGATATCAAGCGTCTTTCGTGGTGACAAGGTCGTGCCTGCTCGGAGACTAGTCTCATGTAGTTGCCCAAGGCTTGACCGGTCACCGCTTGTTCAATCCACGCAGATGAAGGCGCTGTCCACGCTGCTTGGCACTGTACTAAATCGAGAGTTTTGCTACATCTTCTTCCCCCGCAAAAATTTCCGCTTCGGATGCTGTTGCGAACTGTATACTCAGCTGACGCAAAACCGCTTCTTCTACGAAAACGTCCGCCATATCGAAGTCCATTGGTGCGGTGAGAATTCTGCCAAGGTATTCACTTTGCTACAGAAATGCCGAGGTCTCGAGACCCTGACAACAAGCCTCTCCAAGTCAACTTACGGATACTTGAGCGAGAGGGCAGAGCTGATCAGACGTTACTTCCCTGGCTCCTATCGCTGCCCTCTTGACGGTTTGTCGGGAGCTAAGAATGCCTAGGAAATGAGGCCTAAGCCAAGAAAATGGAGACGGATGCCCTCTTGACGGTTTGTCGGGAGCTAAGAATGCCTAGGAAATGAGGCCTAAGCCAAGAAAATGGAGACGGATATCCAATCTTTCAGAAATTTCGAAAATTAAACATCTCGACAAGTCAAGAAAGTATTCTGAATGAAGGACAGGGCAGGATGGTGGGTGAAGGATTTGAAGTGACTACGGCGTCTCTGGATCGTTCACGACCGATTAGTGATGTGTGTGAGGGATCAAGAAACATTAAGCCGTCAAACTTGAGGCATCAGCGACTCAGAACACCTGGGGGATCACGGGCCACGATGTATCAACAGATTAATTACGAAAACCTTGATGATACAACACAAGGTTTCGTACTCAAAAACCGTTGCCTAGCTCTGTCTTGTCTCATGAATTCATGCCGAAGCATAGACATCCAGCTCTAGATCTGCCGTAGGTTGCGCGGACAGAACGAGCGTTGGCAAGAGACAGCGGTTTCGTCGTGATGATATGTGCAAGCGCATGGGGATCATGGAGACAGATTGCATATCCTGGGCTACTGATCGCTATTCGGCTCTATTGCTGGGGCACCCGGCGAGACGTATCTGTGCACCTAATGCGACGAATTTCTGTCGTTTGCGTTTCAACAAGCGCTTCTGAGAGACCACGCCGCGGAAACACATCTGCAGCCTTCGACGGCCAGCTGTTGATCTTGAAGAGTTTTATCATAAGTTAACGGCCCGCGGCTAGCGATGCGCAATTACATAAATATGGCTGGTCGACGGATTAAAACGATTACGCGCTCCGAGCTAGCTCTTCTCACGTGGCTCACACTTTAGCCGTGCGGCATGCCCTACATTGAGTGGGGCTCACAGAACCGAAATTTCCCACGACGTTTAGCGAGCCCTCCTCTGAGAGTGAACACTAGCTTGCTTTGCCTTTTCCTTCGCATCGCGAGCCATTGCCCGCCTGACTGCCAGCGACCGCAACGGCAAGGATCGGTACAGTCTCCCAGAATGTCGCTCGTCTCGGGAGAGAAGACGAACTTTCAGTTCGTAAGTAGTTTCACTCGCAGATTTCGGCTGCCAGCCTCGAGAATACTCCCTCAACCGGCCGTGAAAGCGTGACAAGCGCCGCCCGCTATATGCAACCTTACGGCAACCTCATAACTTTGACTGACCGATGAGGGCAGATTCTGCGTCTTCTCAACACTAATGTCGACGGAAAGCAAAAGGTCATGTATGCCTTGACCAAGATCAAGGGCGTCGGTCGCCGATACTCCAACTTGGTCTGCAAAAAAGCCGATGTCGACCTGAATAAGCGGTATGAAGCATCCCGCAATACATGCCCATCGTCGTGGAGTCAATATGAATTTGAGAGCTAAGCAAGAATAAACACAGAGCTGGTGAGCTCACCACCGAGGAGCTCGAGCGTATCGTCACCATCATCCAGAACCCGACTCAGTACAAGATTCCGTCTTGGTTCCTCAACAGGCAGCGCGACATCGTTGATGGAAAGGACTCGCAGATTCTGGCCAACGGCGTCGACTCCAAGCTCCGCGAGGATTTGGAGCGCCTGAAGAAAATCCGCGCCCATCGTGGTCTCCGCCACTACTGGGGCCTCCGCGTGCGAGGTCAGCACACCAAGACGACCGGTCGTCGCGGCCGGACTGTTGGTGTGTCCAAGAAGAAGGGTGGCTAGATTGACTGGTGGCTATGGTACTGGGTGGATAGGCGTGACGGCTGGATTCTCCATCTTTGTGAGCCTTTGGAGTGCATGTGTTTTTCAAGCACCGCAGAAGCGGCATCGGTGCTCTCTGATCCATAACCCTGAACAGAGAAGAGCGGCAAGTATTCGACAAAGTTTGGGGTAGGTTGGGTTGAATCAGTCTTCATGCGTAACCGCCATATCCAAAACCTCTACGCGGCCTTGGCCTCTGGTCTCGTTGGTGATGAGGTCGGATAAAGCCTTAAAGGCGCCTGGCTCGATGAACGCGACCACATCCCATTCGGAGCCTATGACATCCTGGCTCAGTATCTGTTCAAGATATGCTAGGATTCTGTCCTTGATGGTGCCCGATACTTTGGACTCGCGGTCATTGTCCTTGCACGCTCCCTTGGTGTAGCCAGCCGACTTGGCAGCCTGCTTCAGAACGCTGGTCGCGCACATGACGCGCAGCTTCATTCGGGCTCTGGTGACGGGAATGGGTTGGGAGGCAATCAGGGCCTTGATGGCCTCGAGGGCTTGGCTCTTGGCACTCTTTGTGGTGACAACGCCGGTCCAGCTGTGTTCTCGGGGACGCGGGTTGGTCTCTGCATTGTCGTCTGTGGCGGAGGTCTCGCCCGCGCCAGCGGAGGCGCTCTGGCCCTTTTCGGCGAGGACGTGATGAGCCTGCGAGCTGAGCATGTCGAGGGCCTTTTCGATCATGCCAAAGGTATATACCCTCTTGGTGCGGGGATCGACAAGCTTGCTGGCAACGATGCCGATGACCTCATTATGGACGCGTTCCAGCTGGGCAGCACGCTCCTTGTCACCCACCTGCAGTTCGCCCTTGGCTAGCATCTCAAGGATGATATCGTGTGACGTGCAGCCCTTGCCAAAGGCCTTATTAAGGTCCTCGCGAGGAGCCGTCTGACCCTTGGAGACGTTGAGAAAGACGCTGGGGATCTGCAGCACATTGTCGAGGTCCGTCTCGATTCCAGAACGCCACTCCAGCACTTTGTTCTTGTAGCAGGCTAGCTCGAAGCGCTTCTTGCCTCTTTTCAGCCGGACCAGCGAGACGTTGGTGAGCTTGATCTGGTTGGAGGGCTGGTTGATCTGGCGCGACATGGCAACGGACAGCAGGATGCAAATCTGGAGCGGTTAAAGCGGCGGCGGCGGAAGCAGCGGTGTCGTATGCGTGCGTCTCGGCCGGTTGTCTGTAGCTTGAATCGCAGTGCAATAGGGTTGGTTGAAGAAGGATGACGCGTTGAGCGACTCCGAGGCTCCAAGTGCCGAGTTTCTCTGCTTATCCGTTTATCGCTAGCCCCACCATGGGATGACGGATCTTTTCTGGCCCGCCGTTGCCCAGCCTTGGGCGACAGCAACTCTGCCCACGATTCTCGGACGACAGGCGGAGCGTATCACAATCAGAGCGAAGTAAGCCTCTCCCAGCACTCCGTTGCGCCCTTAATCCCTCGTTTCTGCCCGCCATGGCGTCCGCATCCGACGCGGCGGCAGCTCCTTCACTTGCCGCGGCCTCCAAACAGGACGTCAATCCGTGGTCGGTGACGGGCGAGGTCGGCGAGGATGGCAAGGTCAAGGCCATTGACTACCGCAAGCTCGTCGAGGAATTTGGCACCAGCATGATCGACGATGCGCTACTCGAGCGTTTCGAGCATGTGACGGGGCACAAACCTAATCGCTTCATGCGCCGCCAGATTGCCTTCAGCCATCGCGACTTCTCACTCATCCTGGATCGCTACGAGAAGGTTGGTACATGAGGCCCTGCGCGGGTAGGCGGATTTGCCTCTGACACGGATCCCTTTCCTTCGTAACCCACCGCCAGAACGAGCCTTTCTTTCTCTACACCGGACGCGGACCCAGCAGCGACAGCATGCACATTGGCCACACGCAGGTCTTTGATTTTGTCAAGTAATAGAGGCGCGCTGTAGCCGAGGACGTCATATGATGGCTGATTGATGAACATAGGTGGCTGCAAGACGTTCTTGACGTGCCTCTGATCATCATGTTGACAGACGGTCAGTTTCCAAGGGCCGCCTCGGACCGAGCGATGGATGGCTGGCCGATCCCACTGACAGAGACGGCCAGACGAAAAATACTTATTTTCGGAGAAGAGAACGGTCGAGGAGGTGATGGGGTATGCCCGGACTAATGCAATGGACATTATTGCCATTGGCTTCGACTCGAAGAAGACATTCATCTTCTCCGACTTCGAATACGTGGGCGGCGCATTCTATAGAAATATTGTTCGCTTCGCCAAAAGGGTCACCTACAATGCCGTTAAGGCCATCTTCGGATTCGACGGCAGCTCGAATATCGGCAAGATCCACTTTGCCAGCATCCAGGGCGCCACGTCGTTTGCGTCGTCTTTCCCTCACATCTTCGGCAGCGACGAGTCCAAAACGGCAGCAATCCCATGTCTAATTCCCTGTGCCATCGACCAAGACCCGTACTTTCGCCTGACTCGCGACTGCGCCGCCGGCTTACACTATGCCAAGCCGTCCTTGATTCACATGCGCTTTCTGGATGCGCTGCAAGGGCCAGGCTCTAAGATGTCGGCTAGCGACAACACCTCGGCCATCTTTCTCAAAGACACGGCCAAGGAAATCAAGACGAAAATTAATAAGTCAGTGACAGTAAGGAGCTTTCGGAGCAGGCGCAGGTGGCACTAACAATTTCTCGTAGATATGCCTTTTCGGGCGGTCGAGAGACGGTGGAAGAACACAGACAAAAGGGTGGCAATGCCGACGTCGACGTCTCCTTTCAATATCTACAGTTCATGTTGGAAAGCGACGAGGTACGTTGCCACGGACACGGTGAGATGATTAGTCTGACTGGGGCGTAGGAGCTAGCTAGAATCAAGTCGGACTACAACAGTGGCACTCTGTTGACTGGCGAGGTGCGTCGACTCTCAGCTTGTCGAAAGAGGCGGCCGAATGCCGCCCGCAAATTCGATATCTACTGATGCGTCAACAGCTCAAAGCCATATGCATCGAGCATCTTCAGCGATATGTTCGTGATTTTCAGGAGCGCCGAACCAAGATAACGGACGCGGACGTGGATGAGTTCATGTCCAACAGGGCGCTAGAGTGGAAGGGGAACGATCGATTGCCCAAAGCAAACTTTGCAGAGCCGTCCGTAAAGCAGGAGGATGGCGCAGAAGGTGCAATGATCGGTGACGGGAAGCTATCCAAAAACCAGATGAAGAAGCTTCTGAAAGAGCACCAGATTGCGCAAAAGAAGGCCGAGAAGGCGAAAGAAAAAGCAGCCTTATGATGGGGGCTTGTGTAGAAACAGTGTGTATCACGGGCGATGGGGCTTTGGAGACGCAATTCCTTGTCTTTGCAGACGGGTATAGGGGCCGCATAACTTTCCTGCTGGTGCCGTAGATGGCCGCTTGACGTTTTTTTATTACAAACAGAAGAGCAAGGAAGGCAGAGGGAGCGGACGAAAAGGGGACTTATTCACACGGCTGGTTTTGACAAGTAGAGCCGTGAATTGCCCGTCCAGCTCGGCTCAACAACTAAGTTAATAAGCCCGTTCTCTCTCTCCCTCTACTTCGTGCGTGCTCTCGATTTGTTTTACCTGGTAACTCATATCCATGCTGCAAACGGAATCGGCGGGGCTGCATTGCGACTAGATGCACCAAGGCGCACTCGGGTGCTCTTGTCAGTTGTCTCGAGTTCTGGATCTGAGAGAATAAGGCAGTCAATCATGTATCTCGCATGATGATGCACAACCTTGCATAAGGCTGACGGGACAAGTCGAGAGACGGGTTGGCCAGACATCGAGACCCTTGTTGCATACATTTGGTTAGGGGGTGGCGAATAGGCGCAGGCACGTACGAAGGTTGGAAACTTAACTATCCGGACCAGAAAATGTAACTCGGCTTACATAGCACTGTATCCATCTCAATCGAGTAATACAGTACAATTCTGTAACTTTTTCCTAATTAGGAAAGAGAGTTTTCAACATCTTCCTCCAAGTCTTCCACCCAATCTTCCGCGCTTTTTTCAACGCCTTCTTCCACGCCCGGAATGGCAGGAAAACAAGGCTTTGATTGACCCAGAATAGCTTCAATGTCCGAATAAAGATCTTCTCTTTCCTGGTTCGTTAATTCGGGTGCGGCACTTCCCTCTTTATATAGATTGTTGCCACGCAAATAAAGCACCCATTGGATGCTGTTAGGCAGCCGTTCCACAAGCTTTTGTAGCTTTTTCTGGGGAAACCCTGCCCAAGCCGCCTTCCAAATTGATCGAAACTTCGAGCGCGGAACCTTCTTTGTTATAAAGCATTTAAGCATCAACCATGCAGGCTCAATAGGGGCTAGATCGGGTGAGTTTAGGCGGCCAGTCAACGGTTTGGAAGCCACTCTGCTTCCAGAACTCTTTGTTGCCCCATTGTGCATGCGGAGAAGCGTTATCTTCTTGAGCCAGCCAATCGTTGCATGGCAGGCTTTCTAGAAAGGGGAAAAACAGAGGCAATAATACCTCGTGTTTATAACGCAATGCATCAATACCGCCTTTGCCGTTGCGCACCCACTTTCCATTGGCCTTCGTGAACTTCCATGCAGGCTTCTTTCCGGGGGGCTTCCTCTTGAGATTCAAGCGCCGCATGCTATTGTTTATCTCCCACTGTTCTCGAAGCCGAGCCTCATTCTCTTCGTTCCACAAGGTCACTTCGGCATTATATATATATGCCTTCGTCTGTGCCGCAGTCTCATTGGCCCATATATAACAAGGGCCTTTGTGATCGTATGTAAAGCAGGCCCAGAACATAAACTCCTTCTTGCCTTTCCAACGTTGCCGCACACAATGCTGAGAATACGCTTCCCTGGGCAGGCGCCACACACGCCGTTTTCCCCGCATTGAGCCAAGGATAACAGAGGTCTCATCGCTCCAAACAACCTTCTTCCACTGTTCTAAAGTCCAGTCTTTATGTTCCCAGGCGAACTGGAGCCTTCTGATTCGTTGGAGCTTATTCAGCCCTGGCTTTGTTGTGTGCTTGACACTCGAGTAGCCTGTCTTTTTGAGACGACGCCATAGGGTCATATGACTGAGCTGTATTTCATAGACCTTCTGGACTGCCTCAGCTAGCTGTGATAGGCTATATTGCCTCGTGGTGCTATTTCGAGTTAAGGTTGAAATACCTTTCTTTCCAACGGCTTCATTGACCAGTTTGGGCCTGCCGCAGCGTGGCTTATTGGTCACATAATCCTGCAATACAGGCATGCCACGCTCAAAGTCACGCATTTTGGCCTTTTTAAGAAGGTCAAAGAAGGTGCTTTTCTTGATCCCAGTCCGCTCGATGATCTGATTGGTCGGAAGGCCCTGATTCCAAAGTTCTAGAGCAATGCCTCTTATCGCTAATGCATTCTCGATTGGGCCAGCTTTAGCAGCCGTTGCAGCCGGTCTCCTTACTAATCGAATGAACCTCATCTTCAGGGCTGGAAGGTCATATCTCTCGTCGGTCGGGATACCAGTACGTCGATTTCCTCGCGCTTGAGCTCTAGTCTGCACCATTTTAGTTGGTCTTGACTCAATCTGATGATTTACGTTTGTCGGGGTTATCCTGCCATACAAATTAGTAGGGAAAGAGCTTTCTAAGCATTGTATGTCAAATACAGTGCCTAAATTCATAAAATATATTTCACACTGTAATGGTGGGGCCAAATGACATTTTCTGGTCCGGATAGTTAAGTTCCCAACTTTCGTATGCCTCAGAGCCCTTCTAAGCCTAAGATGAGACCCCGCGTCGCCCAAATGGCTGGTTTCCGAAAGGCGTCCAGCGGCTTCCCCCGTTTTTCAGATTAAAGAGTCAGCCGAGGTCGCCTTCGAAATGAAACACCATTGTCGGACGGTTTTCTAGAGCGAGCTACAGATCAACACTAACGTCATCTCAGCAAATCTTCCCATCACCACCAGACGCTCAAGGCTTCACGGTCGTGAAGCCATTGGTGACTCGGTTGAAAAAGGCCAGACAAGGTTATCGAGCAAGCGATCGGCCAAGATGGCGGACGAAGATGCCTCGTACATGGCTTTCCTCGACAAAGCCAACAGCCAGCACAGCGACGGGCAGAGAGAAGCAACGCAGAGCAAAGGGACCAAGCCCTTCAAGACAATGGACGCCGGGAGCGCCGTGCCCAAGGTGCTCCAAGAAGTATGCGCAAATGAGGTGTACACAAGTGAGGCAGATGAGCCTTTTGAGAAGGTGTCTCTCAAATGGGAAGGCAAAGATGGACTGCCGGACGAAGGTACGGCGACGAAACCCCTTGTTGCAAATACGGCCGATATTTGTCGCGCCAAGGGTAAACCAGGTTGAATAAACTAACGACGAGGCATGCAGTCGAATTTGCCAAGCTCATCCACCACTGGAATACGGACGAGGCGGCGGTCGAGGTGATGGACCCGGCGGACTGGGACGCGCACGGGCAATACAGTAGAGTCATCGAGGCGGTGCGGGAAGCCAGCAAGGGCAACGATGTGAGGGTCTACCGAGTCGGGCGCGACGCGACGAGGGCGGAATACTGGGTAGTTTCGCGGGAGCAGGGGCGGATTGTCGGTGTGAAGGCGCTTGCGGTGGAGAGCTGAGCTGGAGGCTAGGGCAGATCGGGGAGTTGGCTGGTAATAGTACGACGACAACCATGGCTCGTTACGTACGTCGATCGAGGCCGGATGAGATGAGCAGGCCTAAAGTCTAATTCATAAGCTGATGCTGCTTGAATATCGTGGATGCCGGCAGGATGGTTGGCTCCAATATCGAGCCGGTGTGTTGGCGGCGAGCGAACTAAGAATGGTTCCGGTATCGGAGCAGGTACATGCCGGTAGGTACCGAAGGCAGTGCGTGGGGGAGGAGCTGGACGAGGAGAAAGAAAATAAGAATGCTGGCTGAATGACTGGCGTCGGAAAGTCAACGATGACGACGGCCGGCCATTGACAAACCTGCCGCTCTTCTTCCCGCCTCGTCTCGCTGCGGGACGCGAGGACGCAACTGAGCTCAGAGACGGACAGAAACCGAGCTTCTCGCCCGACCTCGCCTCCCCCTTTTGCCCGCAATGGCGGTCGCGGTACGTGCTGCCGGCCGGTGAGGGAGAAGAGGCCCAAAAACCCAGGCAGAAACGGAGGGTAGAGATGCTGATGACCGCGATAGCCTGAAATTGTTCCGTCGCTCGAGACGGTGCGGGCGCTTGTCGACAAGGCGCGCACCGGCGGGCGACCGACGCTGGTGCCGGTGTGCCGGCAGATGTCGTCGGACCTGATCACGCCATCGGCCGCCTACCTCAAGCTCGTGGCGGCCGCACGGCGGCGGCGAGACGCGGCGGTGGACGACGGTTACGACGACGGCCAGTTTTCGTTCCTTTTCGAGTCGGCGGCGACGGAGCAGCTTGGGCGCTACAGCTTTGTCGGCGTCGGCCCGCGCAAGGTGCTGACGACGGGACCCGGGCACGGCCAGGCGACAGATCCGCTACCGGCGCTCGAAGAGGAGCTCGCACAGCAGCTGGTGGCTCACGTACCGGGCCTGCAGTTGCCGCCACTGACGGGCGGTGCCATTGGCTTCGTCGGTTATGACTGCGTACGCTACTTTGAGCCCAAGACGGCGCGGCCGATGCGTGACATGTTGGAGATCCCCGAGTCGCTCTTTATGCTCTTCGACACCATCGTCGCTTTCGACCGCTTCTTTGGTCTAATCAAGGTCATCTCCTACGTTGTGGTGCCGCCGGTGACGGCCTTAGCCGCCGAGCTCGACGCCGCCTACGGTCGTGCGTGCGCGACCATCGATGACCTTGTCGAGGTGCTCGACGCGCCTGGCGTGCAGATGCCGGAGCAGCCGCCCGTCGTGCTTGGCCACCAGGCCGAGTCTAATATCAGGCAGGCCGGCTACGAGGCGCACGTGACGCGGCTCAAGCAACACATCGTGCAGGGCGACATCTTCCAGGCGGTGCCGTCGCAGCGCTTCGCACGGCAGACGAACCTGCATCCCTTCAACGTCTACCGCCACTTGCGCACCGTCAATCCGTCGCCATACCTCTTCTATGTCGACTGCAAGGACTTCCAGCTGGTCGGCGCCTCGCCCGAGCTGCTGGTCAAAACCGACGACGGCGGCCGAGTGTTGACACATCCCATCGCCGGCACGGCACCACGCGGCGCTACCGCCGATGAAGACGAGCGGCTAGCCGACGCATTGCGCTGGTCGCTCAAGGACCGCGCCGAGCATGTCATGCTCGTCGACCTAGCTCGCAACGATATCAATTGCGTCTGCGACCCGCACAGCGTGCGCGTCGACCGGCTCATGGTTGTCGAAAAGTTCAGTCACGTCCAGCACCTGGTGTCGCAAGTGTCGGGCGTGCTGCGGCCCGAAAAGTCACGCTTCGACGCCTTTCGCTCCGTCTTTCCTGCCGGTACCGTCTCGGGCGCGCCCAAAGTGCGCGCCATGGAGCTCATCGCCGAGCTCGAGAAGGAGAAGCGCGGCGTCTACGCCGGCGCCGTCGGCTACTTCGGCTATCCGGGCGAGGATGCGGCCGGCAACGCCGTCGACGGTGCCATGGACACCTGCATCGCTCTGCGCACCATGGTCCTCAAGGACGGTGTCGCCTACCTACAGGCTGGTGAGTGACAGAGCGAAGCGGCCTCCCACCACTCCTCCTTGCCACCTCCAAAGGGTCTTGCCGGACTGACTGACTGACTTCCTCGGCTCTCTAGGTGGCGGCATCGTCTACGACTCGGACGAATATGAGGAGTGGCGTGAGACAATCAACAAGCTGGGCGCCAACATGCATTGCATTGCCTCTGCCGAGCAGCTCTACCATAAACAGCAGCAGCAGCAGCACAAGCCGTTACAATAAGGGCACACAGCCACCTCTCCTTATCCGGATTCCCGCACAGTAGAAAGGAACAGATATCAAAGTGGAGATGATAAGAGTCTGGGACTGCGAGGTTGATGTCATTTCTCACTCGCGTCTGCGTGGAGGTGGTATGACACCCACTCTTAGCTACGTCCTCGTCTACGGAGGGGCTAGATAGACAAATCGGCTATCTGATGGGGAATAGACGCCGTGGAAGCGGTCAGGGGGAAGCGTGGCGGCCTTTTGCGCCGTCGTGACCCATCGGAAGTGAAAAAGTCGGTGGAATGACTGTCAAGTGATTGGAGCAAGCTGGCAAGCTGGCAGGCTGGCAGGACGGCAGGCTAGCAGGGACACGAGAGAGAGCTGAAGCCGGCACTTGGCCCTGGACGCTAAAACAGGGACGGGGGTGCTGCGTCCTGGTTGATGTCACGTCGCGAGCGTCAGGTACCAGAAACACCATGCGTGTAACAATAAGGGTGGATGAACAACAGTAAGCCATGTCTTCATTCAAATCTTTACCGTCCTACAGAAACTAGGCGAGATGTGGAAGGACGGAAGAAGGAGGAGGTTGGGGGTGGGGGATGGATTGAAGGACGACTCCTGCCAAGCTGATGATCCTGGCCAACTCCCGAGGCTCTATGTCGTAGCTCGAAGGCCGCCCGATGCGGCCACGTATATAACTTAATTCGCGGGCACCGGGGCTCTTGACGAGCGCATTATAGCGGACATGGGCACCTGTCGCCGTCGGCGCTACCTCAGTACCGGGGGCACAGGCGTGTCTCGCTTGTCGCACCACAGCTCCGGGATGGGCATGTCTTGCTTGCACGCCACGCTCGGCTCACAGCGCGCCGGCGCGGTCGGCGTCGCGAGGTCGGCTTCGCCCTCGCCTGTAAGCTCCAGCTGCGACTTGGAATATTCGGTCGAGACCACGCTACAACCATCCGACATGGTCCCGTCGACGGAGCCCACGACGGAACTCGTCGCCTCTATGCTGGCAGTCGGCGTGTCGGGGAACGTGTAGCTGTAGGCATCAGGCGTCAAGGAGTCACCGCACGGCGTACCATCGATTTCGACAGTGCCCGGCAAAGTCGCTCCGCTCCTCGCTTCCTCTTCGTCATCGTCCACACCAATGGTCCAGACCCAGCGGCATTTCCTAGGTCGTTTGCGCTTGCGCGTGCCCTCGGGTTCAACCGACATGACAACGCCCGCTCGTCGTACGGCTGCTTCACAGACCATGCCTTGGCCTTCTGTCAGACCATTGGATCTGTTGCTGCCGTTGCTGGCAATGTACCCAGTCGCGTTGACCGGGAACAAGGGCGAGTAAGGGGAAACGTCTTCGCCGAAAAGTTCCATGTGAGATTTTGTATATTTGTTGATAATTTCCTGCGTCAGCGGACTGTTGTATCCCACCTTCTTGGCTGCCTTTTCTTGGAGACGCAAAGACTGCCTCCGAAGTGAGGCCGGAGGAATGGCAGTCCTGGGCGGGAGGGGGGAGTTGCGGAGGATGCTATGCAAGCTTCGCGGATGTGAGTATGGGGGCGCAAGCCAAGACCAGAAGGCATATGCTGCGCAAGCCATCGGCGGGGGCCAAAGGGATCGGTCGCGGAGCATGCATGCATGACATAGCCGTGAGCCGAAGATATGTCGGAGGAGGAAAAAGTAAACATGCTTGATGAGGTTGAGTCCGTCGTCTCGGCAGAGAGAGGCGGCATGGCCGTCATGGTGCTGGGCAAGTGCATCATCTCCAGCCGCGAGGGCGAGGCTGAGGTTGCCGTCAGGGGTGTCTCCGGATACATGGTAGCATAGGGCGTGGCTACTCGCGGCTTGTTGAAGCTGGACTCGGACGGCGTCTCGAGGCTGAAGGCTTGCAAGGTATTGATGGCGGTCACAGGCTCCGAGGGTAGCGGGCATGACTTTTCAATGGCGGTAGCATATGCTTTGGAGAGTGTATTGAACGCGGTCAGGTCAGGAGCATCAAAGCCGCGTCCTTTAAAAGCTCTTGAGGACCGAGAACAGGACGTCTTGATCTCGAGGGACAGCCGGGGCCGCTTGGAGCCGGCTGAGTTTTGCTTTGATGTCATGGCGAGGATTATTACTGCCGGCGAGTGGGTGTGTGTTGGTGACGGTTAGGCCCGGATTTCAAGACCGTTGCTTGCTCATTGTCACGGTGTCGTTTGATGAAGAGGCAGTCGAGAGGTGCGGCGTATGGCGGCTATGATATATGGCGACGCCGTGCGCATAGCGCATAGGTGGCGGCGACGAAACAAGCGCCGCTAACGCTGCATCGCGTTGGTAGTGCCGAATAGGTGTCCCGAGGGCGCTCCAAATCGGACTCTTGTCGAGCAACGCTGCAGACACACAACGTGGTGGGCACGATGCAAAGTGAGAGTGTAATTAAGCGCCCCAGGGCGGCGCCACGACAGGGCCGTTCACGAATCACGACTCGGTGAAGAGATGGGCGTCTAGTATTATGCAGAGCACGGCACCATGTCACCTGCATGCAGAGGCCTGTCTAGCGGACCAGGCGGGTGTCGCTCGGGGCTGAATGCGCCAATGCGTCTTGCGGCCACGGCTGGCGACAGGATCAGCGGCAGCAGTAGAGCCTTTTTCCCTTGGATGCCCAAGCCGTCATCAGCACGACCCAAGCTCTTCTGACGCACGAAAAGCGACGAGAAGCAAGGGTGGAGGTCCGAGAGCTTGGACGACTGGCATAAGTGTGCATGCCGTGGACGCATCATGGAAGCCATCCATCGGCAGGTCGCCTAGGCTCCTGCATTCTCAAGAGGGCGGATGATGGCTGGGCGGCCCGAGGCATGGCGTGCATCCGCTGTAGACGCCGTGGAGGTCTTAAGCAGACATAGAAGAGGCCAAAGAACCAAAGAAAGGGGACAAGGTTACATGTGAGACGAAACTCTGGAGGTCGGAGGAAGAAGCATGGAAATAGATGGATAATGTCGTGGATGATGAGACGAAACGGTCTATTGGTGGTAGCGCGTGCTTTGTCAGCAATCCGCTGCGCTCCTGAACTTAAGATCTCCGACCTTCCGACGACCCAGCAGTTCGCGGCGTTTTGGGCTGCCAAGACGGCGCATCTGAACCGTGCTTGCATCTCTCTGCCATATAGACGCTGAAGATATGGAGCGCAAGTGCTATAGCTGTGGCCAAAAAGCAGACGCCCAAAAGATCCAGAGACAGCTCCAGAGAGAAAGTACCTTGAGAGGTCGAGGCCGGGACAGCCTCCCGACTCCCGCACGAGATGCCGGGCACGCGTCTTATCCAACCATGAGACAGTTGGCTAGAAAAGCGCCCAAACGCCGAGACGACCGCGTCATTATGCACTTCGTAGGCCTCTGCTCTTTCGACGCTTGCTCTCAATTTCTCCCCATCTTGAAGCGGCTCGCCGTCGGTGCGTTTCGCTTGGCTTGCTGACCAGGGCTCAGGACTATTGATTGCTTCTACGCCCAAGTGGTCGAGAACAGGGACCCGTCTCTTAAGTCGCGTCCACTCGGAATCAAACAAAATAAAATACTGGCGACGTCTAGCTATAACGCCTACAGGCGCGGTGTGCGGAAGCTCATGCTCGTCTGAGGCCACGGCCGTGTGCCCTGACCTAGTCCTCGTTGATAGCGAAGACCTGACGCCCTTCCGCGACGTGAGCAAGCGTCTCTATGCCTTTATTCGAGCGCATTCCTGGAATGACAAAGTCGAGCGTCTTGGGTTCGATGAAGTCTTTATGGGTTTGACTCCCTCTCGTCTACCGTTGATAATTGCTGACAAACCAGTCCATGAACAGACATCACGGACATTGTAGACTACAACACCTCCTGTATCAATCGCACCTTCCTGTCCGATTCATTCTTTTACCTTTCCCAGAAGGAGTCGGAGCATGGATTCAGCTATGACTTGACGTCCATCGCTGGTTGCGCGATAGGTAGCGCTCCGCCGAGCGCAGCTCTGCAAGACTATACGCACCTGCGTCTTCTCCTCGCTTCCCATCTTGCTCAGTACTTGTGGCTCCATTTGGAGACTGATTTCGGCTACACATCGACCTGCGGAATAGCTACAAACAAGCTTTTGAGTAAGCTGGTTGGAGGCTGCAACAAGCCTCGCAACCAGACAACACTGTTGGCGCTGACAGAAACCGATGTGACCAGCTTTTTAGACAGCCATGAGCTTAGGCAACTGCCTGGACTCGGATACAGGACGGTACGCTTGCTGGAATCTCGAGTGCTTAGCTGCGGCCAAGGCGCCGCGCCTGTGGCGCCTGACAGCTCCTTTACCGCCGGGCAGGTGCGCCAGAACCCTCTCATCAGCCCTGCTTCACTCGAGAGCCTCCTTGTGGGCCCGGGAGTGGAGAGAGGGGTGGGCTCGAGAATCTGGGGGCTCCTTCATGGTGTGGATGCGGCCCAAGTCAAGGAGGCCAACGATATCCCCTCCCAAATCAGCATCGAGGACACGTACAAGGGTCTGGAGACGATGGCTCAGATAACAAAAGAGCTACACAAGCTTTCGTGCTCGCTCATCAGGAGAATGAGGGTCGATCTTGTTGGAAGCGACGGAAAAGCCGGCCTGGCGGATACTCAGCGATGGGTTGTACGGCCAAAGACGTTGCGTCTCTCGATTCAGTCGTGGCCGCCAAGAGACGCATTTACCTTGAGTTCGGATCAGAGATGGACCCCGGAGTCTTGCCGCATCTCTCGCTCGAGCCCGTTCCCCAACTTTGTCTTTGACCTAAAGGCGGCAGTGGCGGATCAAGCGCAGCAGCTGGTGGCCGAGACGGTGCTCCCGCTCCTGCGCCGTCTCCAAGGCGACAGACGTCATGGCTGGAGGCTGCAGCTGCTCAACCTCTGCGCCGCCAACATGGTCATGGGAGCCGCCTACAGCAGGGCGGGCGCAGGGCGAGACATCGGGGACATGTTCAGGAGGCAGGACGAAGTGCTGCAACCCTGGAGCATCTCGCGCGAGTCCGACACAGCAGCCGACGCCCATGTGGACGAGACGACCTTTGAGGAGGCCAAGATGGATCCGTGCTGAGACAACACGGCGCATCCGACGTGCTCTACATGTGGGCGTTTAGTACCCCGCTTTGCCATGGCGGCGCACATGCGTTATCACGAGCTCAGGGACTGAGGCTGCTGGTGCCGATTGAACGGACGGGTAGGCATAAGCCTGGGGCAGACTCTGAGGATTTCGGTCGACGGGCGAGAGAGCGGCCGAGACCGCGGGTACTGTGGTTATTGGGTGGCTCAGCCCTGCCATGCCTACATGGCGTCTACAGCCACCACGACGGTTGACGTGCATGGTTCCGGCTGCAGCCAGCCTTAGAGTCGGGCTGGGGGTTGAGAAACAAGCGGCTGTCGGTGACACCAAGCTTATAGACGGGACAACGTCGCAGGACAGCCATCCGGACGATCGACAACGGTAAGCATCGCATTCGTCGCCCATCGACGAGGCCTGCTGAGGGAGGCATAGACTACGCGCAGGCCAGACAGAGCCGGACTACCCTCGGAGCGATAACACGACAGGACAGGCGAAACGGACTGTGTAGGGCGACAGCGGGTGGCCGTCATGGCTAACCGCGTACGCCTTGGCTGCTTGCCAGGACTGGAACCGGACGACGGACGGGCAGAGACGGCGGATGCGACAAACGCTGTCTCGCTGCATCGCCGTTGCTGGGCTGCCGCCATACCCAGGCCGCTGCCTGCAGACTGACTGACAATAGCCCTCGGTATGGGTCGTTTTCTTGCTCGTTGGCCTGCGTCAGCATCGTCAGCCTGCTATTTCAAACGCAGCCCCGGCCTCGGCCTCTCTCTTTTATTGTCGTCATCATCCCGTCGTTGTCAAGGTGGTGAACTCAGGCGCAGGTTGGAATTAGGATCGGTAGCTTGGCGGGTGCTTTAGGGAGGAAGAGAATACTCTCGGGGCATCGTCAGTGGCCATAGCCACTTCCAAACTGCTGCTGTCATTTCCATTGTTGTCACTGCTGCTGCTCCTGCTGTCACTGTTGTCCTCCGTTTCCTCCCCTCCTCCCATCTCCCATCGCCCTCTCTCTCACCTCTCTCACCCTCCCTCTCTCTCGCTCCCCCGTTCTCGCTCTCCCCCATTCGCCCCTCCTCCTCTCTCCTTCCCTCATCCTTTCATCCTGCCCCGATCTCATCTTCTTCCGTCAAACCGCTTTTCATCACTACTCTATTGTCTCGACATTCCGACAGCCAGCTTGTCTCAATATTTATCGCTGCGGCCTCGTCCGTCCTCCAGCTTGCTTAGCCTCACGTTTCCCCCAGACGTCAGCATGGGCCGAGGAGGTCGTTCCGGCGGCCCCCACTCGCTTCGCCATTATGCCGACCTGACGGGCCTCATTTCCATCGCTGAGCGGAACGACCTGACGACGCTCATCTCCGCCATCACCGAGAAGATGCACAACGACATCAGCGTCATCTTCGACTCCCCTCCAGTCAGTCCCGTCAGCTCCGCCTTCGCCCAGCCCGAGCACCATCATTGGTTCTCGCTCGCCATCTTCCGTTGCCATGATGCCAACAAGGAAAACATGCTGCCATCGCCCGTCGTGGCCGGTGATGGCTCCAAGACCTACTCCAAGGCCCATCATATCGTCGAGAAGGAAGAGGCCGAGGCCATGACGCCCAACTTCGCAAGCTGAGGAAGGAGGCTCTACTGTTCTTCCGCAAGTGGCAGAACGCCCTGATTCAACGTACTCGAGAAATACAGATCAACGAGACGCTGGATGCTCCGCCCAATCTTCGCTCCCGCGGCGGTGCTGCAAATAGCCGTCTAAGCCTGACTTTGGCGATTGGTACGTGCATTTTCACGTTTGTCTGCCTGCCTCGCCTTACTTTACCACCATCATTACTGATGAGCAGACTGTAGGACCGTCTCGAGCCCCGACTGACCCCATGGATCGCATCATCTTCGAAGCATACCCTCCGATCCCCAACACGTTGTGGTTACTCGCCCTTGCAAAAAGGAAGCTTCTGTTGCGCGTCGCTACCTTGCTCACGCTTTCGCTGCATGAGTACAATGCCAATGCGCGGGTCTTTCTACTGCACCTGACCTCATGCCTTAATCTAACGCTTTACATCTTCCAGGCCGACGAGATGAGACTCTTGCAGGCACTTGCCAAGGCCGCTCTCGAATGTGCTGTCCGTCAGGATCTTGTTCCGAAGTCAGACGAAAAGAAAACGAGTAGAAGATCGAAACTTGGCATCGGCACTAACTGTAGTCCCAACGCTAACCTCATGATATGCCTCCAGTCTCAGGGGATTAGAGCCACCGACAACGAAGCGGCCTTGTCACCGTCCAGTGTGGCAGGTTTGTTGGGGCCCATGGCCAATCACGGCCACCTTCTGAGCAACCTCTTCGGAATCAATCCCGTCCGGCCCACGGCCAAGATGCTGGACAGCTGCTGTCGTGACATCCCCGATTTTGCTTTCCTTCGTTTGCACGATGGCACACACTCGGAAAATCGCGAGGCGCGAAACACATCTGCCGAAAGACGCAGACTTCGTGTCGTCATTGCCATGAGTGGCTGTGTTAATCATTATGAAGGCGTGTATAAGCCTTGGACTGGCCTCGGCCGCGACACCGAGATTTTTGCAGTCCGATGGGACGTGTCTGCTCTTATTGGCTTGGCTGACGCGCTCGAAACGGCCACCAAAAGTACGACTTGGAGTTGTGCCAGGAAAGGGATTTTGTCGCGGTCGAGTACGTAAAGCAGCCTTTCCATCCTTTCCCCTCCCCTCGAAGCCGCCCACAGACGGTGTATTAAGTCATTGTTACGTTTTCTCGTGCCTTGTTGAATCCTCGTGGCCATTTTCGCTGCACAAAATCAGCAAGATTATTGACAACCCATGGAACATGAGAATGGTGCGAGCCGAGAAAGCAGGCATCATACTGACCGACGCAATCATCCGCCATAAGTTCCAGGGCGAGTGGTCCGTCTTCCTTGTTGGCTACAACTTCGCATCCCGGGCCATATATACCTGCCTCATGGTGGTAGCCGAGTGTCGCCAGTTTGTCCTCATCGACTCTGTCGTCATGATGGGCACGCCGGCTCCATCGGAGAGCCGGGTCTGGTTGACGTTGAAGAGCGTCGTAACAGGCCGCCTGGTCAATGTCTATTCAGAGCACGACGTTATACTCGGCTTACTCTACCGCACCTCTAACGTCCTCTTCGGCGTCGCCGGCCTGCAGGCGATTCAAGGTGCTCAGGGGGTTGAGAACCATTGCGTTGGGAAGCTTCAACGCGGTCATCTAGACTACCAGGATATGGCCGGCAGCATTCTCGTCGACATCGGATGGGAGACTCTTGGTGTCAAGGCGCCGAGTCGGCTCCAGGATGCCAAAGTTTGCGAGGACGGCCGGCACAACGGCTGCCCCAGGACCGCCAAACCCGACGACAACAGTAGTCAGAGTAAAAACGATGCCGGAACCCCTGTTCCCGTTGCCAGGGAAGCCAAGCCACGGCAGCGCAAGCGAACGGCGCCGCGTAAGGCCTTGTCGGCCAAGTAATTGCAGGCAATGGTGGACGCAAAAATAGGCGAAAAAAAGAAGAAGCTCCCACGAGCAATATGGGCTTTAAATTTTGAGTGGATGACGCTTCTTCATCGACGGGCTGTCCCTTATTTTTGCTGTTTTTTTCGGGAAGGGAAGATGGAATACCCGGCACCCACGGACCAGACTGGACGACAAGGGACAATAAATGATACCACCAATCTAAGCTTTCTGCACCTGAGGGCTTTTATCATTCTTTTTTTCTGCGCTGTTGGTCAGGCTCCGTGGGGTGTATCTAGTCGCTGGATGTGCTCTCATGCGCGTACGGGTTGTGAAGGCACGGACCGAGCTGGCTCGCCGCTGCAGGCGGCCCGTTACGAAGGGCTATAATTTCAACCATCCGTCGTTTTTTAACATGAAGACGTTGGCCACAAAGTCTCGCTGCAAGTCCTCATTGCGCTGGGAGACTGATGGGCTGTCGGTCCGTCCGTCACTCGCACATTTGAAGCCCGCAGGTTCTTTCAGCAGAACTGACAGAAATAAATTATTCGTCATCAATGTACAGGGATTGACCACGGAGAGCCTTAAGATTTCGCGCTCGCGATGTCGTCAATGGGAGCGATTGGCCACGAGGCGCGGATTTTGCAAGAGGCTTTGCGACCAACGGATTGGTCGCGCGAAGGCGAGTGAAAGGTAATAACTCAACTATTCCTCTTCGTGTTCACGCCAATCTCCGCCAACTTTCTTTGCCGCCAGGCACTGCTGCCAAATTTCCAAGTAACTATGCATCCGCGTGGCACCTGAATACAAGAGCGGCCCCAGTCTCAAAAAACTCCAGCTTATGCTCGTCTTCCTATCATCGCGTGTCGCGCGCATCGACACTTGGCACCATAAATGGATGCTAATTCTGGTCAAAAAATGCAATCTTGATTTCTTTCGTTGACGTCGCCCTCTCCTCCATCATGTTCGTCGGTGTTTGCCTGATGCGCATGACAACCACAGTTTGCTCTGAGACACATGAGCCACGTTTGCAGTCATTGAACCCCATAATTTTGTAGACAAACTTATGTATATTTTCGGATTGGAACGAGCCAAGTTATGTCTTGGCATCATCACCGTTATCCCCCTCGCCGCTAGTAGTCTCTGCGCCGTCTTGGCGGCATTCGCCGTTGGTAGCAAAACCTTGGCTCTCAACCGGTCCAAGAAAGCTGAAATAAGAAGCAACGAAGGCGAAACACAGGAATCAGCGAGATGACCCGGATCCAAAAAAAATTTCTTGGGATGCTAGTGCATGGAGGATTGGTAAAGTGGTATGAATCCTTAATTATAGATCTGAATATGCATCCTTGTCGCCTCGTCACCCAATCTCATGTCTTCAGTAATCGACATGGACGTAGGTACTTGCTGTCTTATAAGCTACGAGATAGTGTCATCTATACGCTTTCATTTGATAGGTAATATCGACGGGATCAACAGTTGGACTGGTGCCGCTGCCACCGCGCGTTGGAAAGCATTGTGTTTTGATCAAAGATCAACAAAGTTATTGCTCACGCGAAATAAAAAGAGGCTTTTCACCGAAATTTAGATTGCTGCTCAACTTTTCTGAAAAAAAAACCCGCCAGTCTTTGCCACGCTTCTTTTGGGAGGACACTTGGTATCCCCCCAGTCTAACGGACTTGCACCTATCCCCCGGTCTAATGGGCTGACTTGGGCTGATTTCTTTGTGCGAAGGCGAACAGATGTTGACGAGCGTGTTGCATCAGCCTAGTCTATTCCTCACGAGCACGAAGCTCAGGTGCAGCACTACGAGTCATCCGCGTTATTATCAACGTGTTTTACCCCTGGCAACGCCACGTCTCCTACACTCACCCCTAGGGATCGACACTGAGGAATACAGTGCTTTGTGTAGCGGCAGTTTACCTAGAGTCTTTGCGTCAGCACGTCTGCGGTCCAGCCATGGTCCAGATTTGAGTTGGCGGATATGTTGACATACGCAGTCCTGTCGCTTATGTAGCTCAGAAGGCTCTTGCTGGCTGGTATAGCCGCCGTCAGTGTAGCCAACGATGCCAGAACGATCGCGAATTCCCTCATTTTATTCAGAAGTGTTTAGTCGGAGAATGTAAGAGCTACGTTTGCAAGTGAAGGCACGTTGCCGGCTAGATGGGAAGTGTCAGTGCATAAAGAGATAGACTTTGAGTCCAATAGCCCAGACAAGAGAGGCGATTGGTTTTTATATACCTTTGCCGGGGCTATCATCTCAGAATACATGAGCATGAAACTGGCAAGCTGTCAGACGTGGAGGCCGAAGTCGGCAGTCCCTCTTTACCAAATTGAGGCCTTCAAAAATGCTACATTAAATCTCTTGGTCCCTAGAACCTGGCGAAGTGAGTATACCAGGCCATTTCACATCAGTTTCATCCGTGAAACCATGGCCGACCTCAGCCTAGATCGCGACCTCATGAGAGGCTCGATGGTACTGTGTGCTGAATGTGACAGCCAATATTCGTCAAGCCTCCTGTTCCGCTCGCTTGTGTTCCCTTCCTCTATTCTGATGCCTAGCATCGATGCGCTATATAACATGGGGTACTAATTATCCTTCGAAATCAATGATGCCACGCCGTTCAATGCCCAATCTTCGCACCCGATTAGACAGTGTTACATTCAGGGGTGCCCAGCCCAACGTCCACGACAGTGATCGAGACATACATTATATTCATCAGTGGCTCTGGTGTTTCATTCCTTGGCATTCACGTGGCGCCAGGCTCGCGATGCGCACTTTGCTCGAGTTTCGTGCGGGAATTAAAACCTTGCCTACGAATTAAATAGAAGAACCAAACGAGGTTTGCAAAAAAATTGCTATACACATACCGTTCAAGGTTCTCATCATTATCCAAAGTGGCCTAGTCTTGATGAACTGGTTGACTAATTGCTATTTGACAGTATACTCGTGAAGCTGATGCCATGTGGGTGGCAAGGCCTACCAACCTCGGGCCTAAATCATGCAAGATAATCTACTCAGATCGAGAATACCTTGAAGGCCCTTGCGCCATTGCCATGGCGCCATACGCTTTGGGGTTGTTATGAGCAAGATGGCAGCCCTCCGCTCGACTCACTTCGGGCGAGGGTGCTCTTATTTCTACCCTGAAGAGCAATTGTTCCACATGTCCAAATATAAATATCCTCAGGACGCTCTCCCGTATTCCATGAGAATATAGTGGGACTTTGTAAATTTTGCTGGTCTTTTGCTTCAAGTACACTATCACTGAGAGCTGTTCGTTGTCGCCATACGAAACGCTGCGGACAAGTCTCCGCTCAAAGACCGCCTTTTACTCCCTAGCTAGCCGAACACTGCTGCCGTAACGCCCTCTTTCTGGGGGAGGTCGGATGTGGACCAGTTTATCTTTCTCCATGGAGACTCGGAGTCTCGGGCCTAGGAGTGGACCAAGACATAGGATTGCCCTTATATAGAAGAAGGAAGCAGTAATAGTCAGGAAATTGAGTAAAAGGTAGCTGTGCACTTGGTAATTATCCGATAACAAACTCAAAATCCTTCTGCCTGTTGGCCCTTGCAAAGGTGGAGCCAACGGCAACTATGACGAGTTCGACAGTCCTCGTGCCAAGAACTACTAATCACGATGAAATTGAAGACCTACGGCGCCAACTACAAGAACTTTGCCAGCGAGAAAACGAAAGATTGTAGCCTCCATTTAGCCCAAAAATCCAAGGAATATTCGCAGAAGGTCGTCAGGAGCACAGTAGCTTTTGCTTTTGTTGAAGCTCTGGTCACCTTCCACCTAGGGGTTGCCGCAGATCCTATTCTAAATCATTTCTTGCCTGGAACAAACCCGTCCCGGACTCGCGCTCCTAACCCCCCCGAAATTCGATGGGACGGCCCGATTTGATGACTGGGCTTCCATGTTCCTGAATCAACTAGAATCAAATACAAGAACTTTTGCGACGGAAAGAGGGCGGATGTTTTACCAATTCGGCCCGTTCACGCCTTCCTTTCACCTCAGCTGGCTTCCCGGAAAAAAACCCTTTTCTTATGTTGCCGACTTGGTACAGCACTTAGAAGCCACATTTTCCGCTCCAGGTGAAAGTGATACGGCTCAACTGGCCTTGTAAACATTGAAATATTGACTGGAAGGGGCCAGTGACTGTCTTTATTGCTCGGTTCAACGAGCTGTTTGAGAAAGCCGGGTTCCGTCCGGAGCAAAAAAATCCTGCTGTTGAGAACATGCATCAAGCCATTTGACCAAGTTTTCTGGTGGACCGGGTTTGGAAGGGTATTGATCGTAAAGTTGCCAAACCGCAAAAGACGCAGTCTTCCAGGTTGCGAGCGGGGTACAATTCGTTGTTCTGGTCATAGTCTTTCCACCGGGTCTGAAATTGTAGCTTGCTCCGACAACTTCGCCCGCCCTTGATGTGATCAGCTTCATATTGTTGTTCTACATCGATGAGCTCAGGTTCCGGAGGGGTGCTAATCTGGCCGGGTAGCGGACTGGTGGGGGTTTATCTGAGTCTGCCGGGGAGGAGAAGGGGATTTACTCGGACGTGAGGGGGAAGATTTAGAAGGTACGAGTAGCCCTTTCTTGTTGAGAATCTGACAGGAGCCGGCTTTCTTCCAGTCTATTGAAATGCTTGGCTAAGATGCACTCTACCCTTTCTTCGTAACGTATGCCCTATCTCTCACACCAAAGTTCTCTCTCCAACCTCTTATTTGTTTGCGTAGTCTGGGGATTTTGAGCCTCTGAGCGGGCATTACGAGCAGTTTTCGTGCATGTCGTAAAAGCAGTTTAACATTGGTCAACCACTCTTGAGTATCTTGCCGTGCCAATCGATCCGCCGGCAGGCCAAGGCTGCCGCGCACGGTAGATCCCTCCGGCTGACGTCGTTATGCTGCCACGGCCGCTTCCACTGCGCCGTGACTTTTACGCTGATGAGCGTCAACTGCATCATCCCGGCCGGCATTCCGATAAAGTGGAAGTCCCTGGTCGCCTCCGAGGCCAGCACGATGGCTGCCGAGACACAGGAGGCATGTCGTAGGGCCGCGATATCCCGCTAGAACTGGAGCGGCAAAAAGTTGAAGAACGTCCTCTTATAGAGCAGAAAAGGCAGAGAATTGCGGTAAAGAGAAGTTTTATCTGATTCCCAATTGAGTGCGTTAAACAGCGGCAGTAAAGGGAGAGGTCGGCTGCGAAGGAAGAGGCTGGTAGCAAAGGAAGGCGATGTTACGGGCCGGGCCCTGCCTGGCACGGCGGACTCGGTCATACCGGGTCTGGAGGGTCATATCCCACGATCGATGCTGCAAGACCAAGGCGCTTGCCATGACAAGACTTTCTTCGCATTCCAGATCAAGCTCGAGGTGAAGCCTCGAGTTTTCCTTCTTCTTCACAGTCGGGCACCTGCTCTTTGAACAAACTTCGGGCCCGTCTCTTATGCACGCTGTCTTTGTTGACCGTGCCGATGCGCATGTTCACATCGCCATGGCGTAGCTCGGTCTAGACCACTCCAATACGAGTATCTAAAGAGTCTTGAAGCGAGCTTCTAGTTGTGGTCAAGGTTCCGCAGTAGTCCGTAGTGTCACTAGTGTGATTTAAAAAGCAGAATCTTGGCTCCAGCGACTCCCCCATCCGACCCAACTTCACTTCATCGGAGGTATAGTGCAGCGTGGCGTCCTCATGATTGAGCTACGTACGATACTAGGCGAAGTCGCCATGGCCTGTCCGGGCCGCATAGAGACGGGCCAGTATTTTCCTGGGAAGGCTCAGCCCCAACCGCCTCGATGGAGTCTGTTCAGGCAGGACCCCGAGGGTGCCCTTGGCCAGGGCGTCGGCTCCTTTCTGGTCTGACCCCCCCAAGGCCAGGCCAGACCAGACCATTCCGATCACCGATGCTCTCGTATCCTGAAATTGCTGAACGTCGACACCAAACTTGAACTTTGTGCCCCGGTTTGTCTCCGAGGGGCAGGAAGCGCTCAAGACCCCTCAGTACGAGCACACGTTGGCCAAGTGGTTTCTTGGACTTGGACAATTCGACCAGCTCAGGCTGCTCATATCCATGCACGGCCCCGGATGGAGGCTCCTCAGGCTCCCCCGGGCCATGTCTGGGGGTTTCCAGACTTTCCAGGTCCCTTGGCCCCGAATCTGTCACGAGCCTTGGTCCTTGAACTATTTTCACGTCTATGAAGTCCTACAGCAGAGAAAATGACGTGCTGGGCTAGCAACGGGTCTAACTGTGCACAACACCCTTCGGGCCACAAGAACCGACGTTGGCCACACTCTTAATTGCCTTGCATTGCTTGTCATGCGCTGCTGCACGCCCTGCAGATTCGCTGAAAATACGCCTCTATTGACTTTTCCGGACGACGCCATGGTCATAAAAGTGAAAGACTCATACTAAATTCATACTGTCTCTATGAAGTCTGCTCCGAAAGGCTCATGCTAAAAAGGCTGCAACCCTCTGGTCCCGGGTCCTTTTTTTTCGGATTCGTTCTCTTCATGTCGAAGCAACCAGGAGAAACGGGACAAACTTCCTTGCCAACGCGAGCCAACGACAACTTACCATTACCACGGCATGTTTCTCAGGCTTATTGCAGCATTTTTCTCAGCTTCCTGGTTCAACAGGGGTTGGCAGCCACGGCGATCCAAGCTGAGGCAGCGAAGAAGCTCCCGCCGTCATCTGCCCCGGTCCCCAAAAACCTCAATGCAACAGTCGTCTGGGGTGCGAACAAAGCGTCGGTTATCCAGTGCTGGGCTTTTCAAAGTTTCCTTTGCACAGATGAAACGTCCGGTTCCCTGAACCTGGCCATTCCCAGGACCGCCAACGCAACCATCACGGTATATGAACCTGGTTTGGAAATACAGGTCTAAAGGGCCAAAGCCTTCAAGCACGGGCCACACGCTGAGAAAGAGTATTATTTTCGATGCTGACGGAATGAAATAGGCTTATGTGGCTGACATCAGGTCTGGCTCAAGTCTATGCAGGCACGCTTGAAGGAACTAAAATGCGCTTAAAAATGAGGCCACGATCCAGGGGGGGGCAAAAACGGTCTTCTTATTGTCGCTGACACGCCTGATAAATCGGAAACTGGCCATAAAGTAGTATTCCGAGGCAACCAAAACTCTGTTGTCGTCGAGCTGGTGCTGGACGAAGAGCAGGTGGCGCAGCTGCTCTATCAGAGACAATATATGCACAATGGACCTTGCGAGAAACACGATAATGAGCATTGGTAGTTGTGGATGGGAGGGTCATATAGGGGCTCATCCAGGGGAAATGAGTCTGCAGATTTCTTGTACATACGTAGCATATAAACCTCGGGCCTACCCATCCCTTGGGTTGAGCACTGATGTATGTATTGATTGTGCTGACGATCCCTTCATTCCTTCCGCCGCGTCAGCCATATTTAGTTGGCAGCACAACGAGAAACCATGATCTCATCAATAATTGCCTAAAGCTAGCAGGAAAGAAGCCGACTAAACTGGACAATCCTTGAGGCCAATCCACCCATCAATACCGCAACACGTTGCGACATATGTGGCTTCGTTGCGGCCGGCTTCTTCGCCAAGAGCAACGACCTCATTGGCTTCCCCGAGCTTAGCGACCTGAGAATGGACAGCCCGTTGGATGTGCTGCCGGCCGGCCTCGTCCGTGACATGCGCGACCTCGTTCATAGCGAGCGCGAAATCACCCACTCATACGACTCCTCCGAGGGATTCAAGTCTCGCGCATCTATGAGGATGCAGTCGACACAACCTCGACCCCTGTCATGGTCTGTTGTCCATGGCAAGCCAAGTCGCAGGTCGAAGCACATGCAACAGAATCACACCATGAAGTCATGTTCATATTCCTGATTGCCCGACCCGTACGGAAGTGGAGGATTCATGAACATGTTCATTGACCTGTGTATATCATAGCTTTGTGTGACACACCTGCTATCTAGAGCCGTGCCTCAGAGCTTAGGGCCCGGGCATGGATTAACGATATGACACGGGTAAACGTGCATCCGTAGAACCGAATGCAAGTGCCTACGCCGGTTAGGGTTAAGACGAGCAGGCCTGGCCACTATGGCATGCATCACAGCTGTCATTAGTATGAATCATGTTGTTGGCATGAATCATGTCCTTGTATCGCATCACAAGACAGGGCTCATGCCTGTTCCATGTATGAATAGCCAGTGATCCTGAGCGCTCGCCTCACAAAGGTTTGCGCTGGGCGTGCTTCCACGCTCATAGAGTGCTCATCACAACAGCCCTAGTTACTAGTTAATTGGAAATGCACTAATATGTAGTTAGTAGGTTTAGTTAGAATAGCATGCAATTAACTTACATCTTGCTTTCTTTCTGATCATTTCGAGATAGTTAACTGTTTAATTTAACTAGTAATTTCTTTAGAGCTTAAGGTGGCAGGCTCTAAGCCCAGCGCGCGCCCTGAGGCACGCCACCGATGGGGCCGGGCTGACAGTGTTGTGACGCCTTCCTCGTCCCATCCGCGGTATCCGGCCTACGCTTAACACATACGATGTTGAATCGAGTGTGCCTTACGTCCAGATTTCCTCCTCTAATTCCCTGACCTGTTGGGAAGTCTAGCGACATGAACTAGTTATTTTGAATTTTACTTTGTTAGTTGATTCGTTATTTAACTTGAGAAGTAACCTAAAACCTCAGTAACTAGTTACTTGGCTTAAAAAGCTTTTTGTATGCCACAGAGGTAATATGATAAGCGAGTGAAAAGGACAACACATTGCTTCGACGCTGTCGTGGCTACAAGCATATGAAGTACCGTATGCTTTTGGCAAAGACGATGACTCAGCCGACCTGTTGATAGGTGAGGTTTAATCGCCACGTTTTGTTTACCTTCGCCTCGAAATTTTAACCGGATGTAGCTCCGACAGTTGCATATACATTCATGCTAGCACAGCTGCCAGACTTGTCGCGCCTTAGCTAAACTTCGGACCTGAAGATCAACAGCTGCTCATTTTGAGTGGTTGACGGCTGGTATTGCAATGCAGGGGAATTTGATGCCTTGGCTTGCGGGTATATTTTACATGTCCTGAAACGGGCCGCAGTCAGCTTAATCCCTCCAGGCAAGAGTTGTCGTCCCACATTTGACTGGTACATTACCGAGTCCATCACCGTTCTTAGGGGTATCCTGAAGCGGGCCACCGACATCGTGTCTCTCATACAATTCCTTTTTATCACTCGAACATGGCATACAATGACGACTCTGTACTAGCGAGACTCTCTTCGCTCAACGAGAGCCATGACAGCATCGCAACAGCTGCTCAGTGGATCATCTTTCACAGGTACAAAATCGACGAGCCAACAACAGCACCTATACTGACCGTTATCACCTTTCCAGGAGGCATGCTGATCGTACAATTCAGCTATGGATGCAGCGGCTCAAGGACTCATCCAGTACCAAGCGACTTAGCCTCATTTACCTCGCTAATGGTAAGAGCCATGAATGCTCCCCAAGCCGATCGCGGTTTCTGGCCTAATAAGACTTTTACTAAAATTGAAGTGCTGTAGAGGTCGTACAACAATCTCGAATACGCCACAAAGAAGACTTTGTCACAGAATTCCTACCTATCGTGGCTGAAGCTACTGCCATCGCGTACAAAGGAGCTCCGGCCGAAATTCAGGCGAAGTTGAGACGGGTAGTTGATGTGTGGAAAGACAGGTCCATCTTTGAGGAACCTATCCAGCAGGCCATCGAAGCGAGACTTGAAGGTAACTCGTCGATGATGCTCTGCGTGGTGAGGATGGTATTGACTCTGCAAGCAGAATTAGACAAGGCGCGGGGAGCTGTGAAACCGGGCTTTGGAGGATCTCCATTCGGATCTTCATCTTTTCCATCCGAGTTTGCGCCAATGGTTTCTGCCCATCAGAAGGTCTTGAAACTGAGCATACCACTTAAAGCGACGGTCTATTCTGCCACCCAAGATTACGAAAAATACACAGACCCCAACACAGCAGTTCCCACAGCGCCTGTTTACGCCGCCCGCCTCAATGGTCTGCTTAGAACGCTCGCAAATGCGGAAAGTGCGGTGTCAGAATGCGTTCGAGCACGTGAAGACCTAGTATCGGGCCTGGAAAAGATGCTCGAAACCAGCCGAATCGCTTTGGACATTGACAAGAAGATGGTAGTCGAGTTTTCGAACCGAAAGGCGAATGTCGAGGAGAAGAAGCAGCAGGTAGAGATGGCCATAATGCGAGCCCTCGGGCCTACAGAGGGCAACGGTTCTTCCGAAGGAGGATCGGCAAGCCCCCCTCCCGAACCAGATCGGCCAGAGATGGAAGCTTTGACTCCTCCGGTGATCGAGGAGGATATCGCAAACTCGCTTGAGAAGCCTAAAGCTCCTTGGACTTTCGATGAGCAGCCTACATCAGCATCAGGTGTAGAGGCTCTGACTGGCTTGACTTCGTCGCAATCAGCCATTACCTCGAATGGATTCAAGAAAAGACGTCGTATTGACCAGAGCGACGAATTCGCGGATTTGGGTAGTGACAAAGAGGTTGATGCCGAGGTAAATAAGATGCTCAAGGATGAAAATGGTACTTAGAAGCAACGGAGCAGTGATGTTGATTGCACATATTGTGCACAAGGATGTCGACGCACCGTACGAAGCGTGACGCTCGAGGGATTCGTTGAGAAGACGGGTTTACTGCGTTCACTATGTCATTAAGATGCCGCATTGCCTACCGTTCAATAAACAGTCTGCTTTTACAGCCAGCCAAAGATCAAGTATCTGAAAGTGTGTGTTTCTGGCAATTACATTGTCCTCGCGCGGCAAGTTAAGAGTCAACACAGCCGCGCAGCAACGGGCATAGCTGCCTTCTACTAGTGAAACTATTCACTGATGGTTGTAACAGTAAGAATATGGCTGACTAATGACACGCATGGCTCCTTAACACTTTACTCTTCGGCGCATGAAACAAGTATCGCCATCTCCATTTCCCCCCTTTCGCACGTTTTATGGGCAGCGACGTCAACGGCAATGTTTCTTCTTACCGGCTTGGTCGCCTGCCTAAAATTTCGGTCTTAAGGTGAGGCCGGGCCTCACTGACTACTGCTCGTCATTCGGTCATTCGCACCGTAACGAACGCCTCTTCGGTGTCGATGCCTTCAGATCATCCCAGCGGCAGCCATATTCGGCGCCGACAGTCAATTCCACTGCAGGACTTGCTCTACCCCTCAAGACAAATGCCTTTTCGATCCGAGCAAGAGCATGGCGACTTTAAAGAAACGGGTGAGATGGCGGACGGCCCCTCGGGAATATCGACTTCCTGGTGTCCCTCGAATAATCAGGGTGTCGGCCCTGAGTCCCCGATAGACCCAACGGCCCTGCAATCAGCCTTACCACCCAAACTCTGGCAGTCTGCGACTGAAGACCCTTCAAATGATTTTGATTCAAGTAGATCTTTTGACTTCACTTCCTCGTACCTTGACGAGCCTCAAAACCAGGAGGATCCCGACTCTGACAGGGTCCCCCTCACAGCTGTTGTCCAACCTATCTCGGGTTTCCTCGTTTCTGACGCCCATGGCTTGAAAATGGAGGCTAAATTTCAGACTGCGTCTAGTCTTGGCGGAGGCTCGTCGAGAGGTGGAGATAGGAAGAAAGTCGGGCAGAGCTTGGCTCCAAGCGGTGTCCATCGAAATTTCGACATGCCTTCGGGTCCGGAATCGCACAGAACTTCTCGTTCAGCTTCTAATGCAGGAGCCTTTCTTCGCGCCGGATCGATCGTAAGTGCAATGTCTCAGCGAATCGTCAACATTAGCGGAGAGTGAAACGGCTGAACGACGCATGTCTCGTACACGTACCCGATCCCCTCGAGCTTCCAAGTACGACTACGACCCAAATCACATAACACCCATATTGTTCAACACAAGTTATGCCTCCCATATCCAAAAGAAGACTGAGACTGAGAAGATTGCGGCTATAACCCATTTGCATCACACTTCAACCCCTGACGGGCCTCCTGCGAATCCGCTCAAGGGGCACACGCTGGGAGTTTTTTCTCCAGAGAGCCGCACACGGCTATGGTTATGCGGATTGCTAGTCAATCCATATAATGAGCCATTGATACTCATGCTTATTGTGTCGCAAGCCGTTCTTCTCGCCGTCGAGTCAGCGCCGAACGTTTTTGTCCCCGGCAACGGACGCCCAGAGACGTGGGGGAGACGACCGATTGACTGGGCTATTCTGGGACTTTTTGTGGTTTTCACAATGGAGCTAGTTGTTCGCATAATCGTGTCCGTATTTATCCTCAACGCGGCAGAATATAGCACGATTAATAGGCAGAAGGGAATCAGGGCTACCATCATGGAGCAGTATCGAGCCATGCTTCAACCAAATCAGCAGAAAATATCGACCAGAAGAAACAACCCACAGACTGAGAGCCAACCGTCCCCCTTTACACGTTCGGTCACAACCATCGTACAGGGCCAGCAAGCCCTTCGAAGATATTCGAGGAGCAGCAAAGATATCAGCTCGCACGCCGTGCCTTTTTGCGGCACTCTTTTAACCGCTTGGATTTTTTAGCGGTTGTGTCATATTGGGTATCCTTTTGTCTGGAAGTCGCCGGACTCGAACACCGGCATCACCTTTACGTTTTTAAAATGCTGAGCTGCCTACGCATTCTGCGACTGTTGGCCCTCACCAACGGGACGGCGGTAAGATTTATCGATGACGCCTTTTCACTACAAGACTAACTTTTCAATCGTAGATAATCTTAAGAAGTTTGAAGAAAGCTGCGCCTCTACTTGTCCGTGTTGCTTTCCTCGTCGGCTTCCTCTGGCTGCTTTTTGCCATCATCAGCGTACAGAGCTTCAAGTCGAGCCTCAGCCGTCAATGCGTCTGGTTGGATCCTTTAGATCTCAAAAACCTTTCTGCCTCATTCAAAGTTGAGATGGAATTTTGCGGGGGTTATCTGGATAATGAAACGGGAAAAGTCCTACCCTGGGCCGAGCTTGGTGCAAGTAAATCTTTGGATGACTTGCACTTCGCGCCCGGGGCCGGAAAGGGCTTCATATGTCCGAGAGGCTCCATTTGTCTCGAGCAAGGGAGCCCATTCAACGGAACTGTCAATTTCGACAAAATTTTCCATTCCCTCGAGCTTGTTTTTGTCATCATGAGCGCAAACACTTTCTCCGACCTGATGTACTATACCATGGGGTCCGATTATATTCAAGCAGCCTTATTTTTCGAGGCAGGCATCATGATCATGATGCTGTGGTTGACCAATCTCCTGATCGCGGTCATCACGTCGTCTTTCCAGGTCATTCGCGAAGAGAGCAAGTCGAGCGCATTTACGGTTGAGCCCGAACCGCTGGCGCAGGATGTGCCCGACGAAGGCTTGCGACGGCCCTCGGCCTTGCAGCGGCTTTACAACAAGACTTCGTTGGCCTGGATCCTCGTCATAGCCTTTGGACTTGTATGCCAGTCCTTCTGAAGCTCTTCCATGTTGCGATCCCGAGAGATCTTCATCACACTGGGAGAAGCGATTGTCACGAGCATCCTTGATCTGGAGATAGTGATTCGGTTTGCTGTCAACTGGCGCGGATTTCACCGCAGCAGACGCAATGTCTTTGACTTGGTTCTGGCGGTCATTACAACGATCATTCTGATACCACCCATTCGACACTCTCGGGCCTACCAATGGCTCAGCGTTTTCCATATTTTACGAGTCTACAGGATCGTTCTAGCTATTCCGGCGACTCGCAAACTCATATTCCTAGTACTAGGAAACGCAGCCGGCATAGCCAACTTGATGCTCTTCGTCTTCCTAATGACCTTCTTCGTCGCCATTTTCGCCGCACAGCTATTCAGGGGCGAGATCCCACAGCTGAGAGATGGCGAACTCAATCGCATATCTTTCTTTACAATTTTCAACTCATTTCTGGGTATGAATCAGATCTTGTCCAGCGAGAACTGGACCGAGATATTGTATTCTGTCACTGCAGTGACGACGACCACAAGACGGCTTGGATCGGCGCAATCTTCTTAATTGGCTGGTTCATCCTATCTTTCTTCATTCTGGTCAACATGTTCATTGCCGTAATTCAGGAGAACTTCGACATGTCGGAGGACGAAAAACGCTTGGAACAAGTCAAAGTCTTTCTACAGCGGAAAGAACTCGGCAACGCATCCAGCAATATTTCTCTGTCTACAATCTTTGGACTGGGGCGATCCCGTCGACGCAAAGATCCACTGTATTTCGGGCCGGCAATGATGGAAATGCTTTTGAAGGACGCCGTGGTGCGCGATTTCCTCAACGACGGGCAAACGGACCCGCTACAGGACCAGGTATGAGGCGTGATGCCGCAAAGGAGCGGTACCATGATGCTTTTCGGAGAGGACGTAAAGTCCGGGTACCTTTCCAAGCTTTGGAGCGGGCTTGTGCGTCAATTTAGCGAGAAGGAGCCGAATCCGTTTTATTCCAACTTTCGATTTGACGGCTCCGACGAGACGCTCGATCCACGGCAAATGGCCCGCCAGGCCGTCTCGGTCACGTCTGCGCTGCGCAAAGCTCAGCGAGAGTACCTCAGTCGGTACCCCAACTAAAACGACTCCCTGTACATGTTCCGACCCAAGAACCCCCTCCGACGCCTGTGTCAAAAACTCGTTGGCCCAGCTTGGGGATCGGAAAGGTTCGACGGAGTGGAACCTAACAAAATCGCCTGACACGCCTTTTCCGTCTTGATCTATGCGGTGATGGTAGCTATGGTGTGCTGGCCTCTGTGAGCACGCCTCTCTACCAAAAGGAATATCAGGAACAGCACGCAAACGCGGTGTGGAACTGGTACGTCTGGACGGATCTAGCTTTTGCGTTGGTCTTCACGCTCGAGGCCGGCATCAAGGTCGTTGCCGATGGGCTCATTTGGACGCCGAACGCGTATCTGCGAAGTTCGTGGGGCATCATAGACAGCGTTGTGCTGGTGACGCTATGGATCAACGTCGTGACGCTACTCATCAACGACGGCGACATATCCCGGGCGGTGGGCGCGTTCAAGGCCTTGCGGGCTCTCCGCCTGCTGAATTTTAGTGAAAGCGCGAGAGACACCCTTCACTCTCTGATCATCGTGGGATGGTGGAAGCTCATGGGCGTAGGAATCGCCCTAGTCGAGAAGCTTTTGGATTATGGGGTGCTGACAGCTTGACAGGCAGCTTTGATATCATTATCTTTGCTGATACCCTTTGCAGTCTATGGATTAAACTTGTTCAACGGACTGATGGTAGTTTGCAACGATTCCGACGGCATTACTATCCTCTACGATTGTTTTGGCGAGTACAGCAACCGGCCATTCAGCAAGGAATGGCCAATGCTGGCCCCTCGTTTTGCTTCGAATCCCTACTTCGACTTCGACGACTTCGGGTCGTCTCTTTTTACACTCTTCCAGATTGCTAGCCAGGAAGGCTGGACAGACGTTTCATTCGCGGCGTAGAGCATCGTCGGACCGGGGAGGCAAGCCCAGAACCTCGTTGCCCAAGGAAACGCACTTTTTTTCGTCGTCTTCAACCTCATGGCAACGGTCTTCGTTCTTACCCTTTTCATATCGGTCTTTATGAGAAACTACACGGAACAAACGGGCGTGGCCTTTCTCACAGCCGAGCAGCGGTCGTGGCTGGAGCTACGCAAACTTTTGCGGCACATCTCACCGTCGAAAAGCTCGTATAGCGACTTGGAAATAACATGGAAGAGGTGGTGCCGCAGAAGAGCCATCGAGAAGCGAGGCAGATGGCACCGATCAATAACGGCCGTACTCGTCTTGCACCTTCTACTGCTGGTAGCCGAATTCAAAGCGGAGCCGGCGTGGTGGACGAAAACTCGTGTCTTTGTTTTCCTGGTGTTTATCATCTTGTACCTCGGCAACATGGGCATCCGGATCCTCGGTCTCGGGTGGACACGCTACCGACGAAGTTCGTGGAACCTGTATGCTCTGGCGACGGTCTCCGGGGCCTTTGTGGCGACCATGGCGCTCCTCATCGCTGACACGAGAGCCGAGACGTACATACAGCTGCACAAATTCTTCCTCGTCTCCATCGTCCTTTTACTGATCCCACGCAACGAAGCACTGGACCAGCTATTCAAGACGGCAGCAGCGAGCTTGACGATTATCGGTAATTTGTTGGCGACGTGGCTTGTGCTGTTCCTGGTCTTCGCCATCGCCATGACCCAGGCCTTTAGCTTGACGCGGTTCGGAGGGGAGGGTACCAGCAACATCAACTTCCGGACCGTTCCGAAGGCACTCATCTTGCTGTTCCACATGAGTCTCGGCGAAGGCTGGAACAAGATCATGGAGGACTACGCCGAGATCGAACTTCCGCTGTGCGTCGACGAAGGCAAATTCTTCGATAGTGACTGCGGCAGCAAGGCCTGGGCAAGGTTCCTCTTCGTTTCATGGAACATTGTGAGCATGTACATTTTTGTGAATCTGTTCGTCTCTCATATACGAGAGTTTCAGCTACGTGTATCAACGGTCCAGCGGCGTCGCCGTCGTCGACAGGGACGAAATTCGGCGATTCAAGGAAGCTTGGCGAAGCGTGGACCCTGCCGGAACAGGCTTCATCACAAAGGAGGCGTTTCCGAGCCTGCTCGGGGAACTTTCGGGAGTCTTCCAAATGCGCATTTACCCGCCGGAAGACTCGGTACGGCAGATCCTGGAAGACGTGCGCAACGAGGCCAAGGTTCTTCGGCCGATGACCACGGCGAGGGCAACAAGCTCGTACGATGAAACCGAACTCGACAGGTTGAACAAGTGGCTGGAAGGGCTGGACGTGGAGAATATCCGGGAACGGCGGCGACGGTTCAAGGTCTTTTATGGGGAGGTGCTGGCCTTGGCAGATCCAGACAAGGGCATCGCCTTTTCGGACGTGCTGATGATACTCGCGCACTACATCATCAACGACAGCAAAAGTCTCAAGTAGGTCCGGAGGGGAGGGGTCCGGGCGTCTACGTGCGGTGGCGAGGGCTAACGTGTGCTTTCAGGTTGGAAGAGTTTTTGCGACGACGAGCACGACTGCAGCGCATCGATGAGGAGATTCGACGCAAAGTCGTACATGGCTTTTTCGACACACTGAGTACAAACTACGGCGAGCGGACGGAGGTGGAGAGCAGGGAGGAAGCTGACGGGCAATTTCCAGATACTGGACGCGAAAATTCAAGAAGCACATGGAGCGCAAACGCGGGTCACGGATAGCGGGGGTACCGGACATAGTGGTGGAAGACAACACGGACCACGAGGGCTCGTCGACACGCTGGATGCAATTGAGCGTCGGCGAAAGCGCAGAGCACGAGGCGGAGAGGGAAAGACAACAAGGCGGCACGGGTCACCAACACCCGCTGAGCCATGCTCGGTCGTCGGTTGCGCCATCGCCAAAGGGCACGACATTCGGTTTCAGCTTCGAACTCGACGAACCGGAGGCTGGACAGCAGGCCGAGGAGGGACAACAGGCGAGCGAACCAGAGCCGTCGCCGAGCTTATCGCACGCCCGGGACATGCTGGACGACAGCGTGTGGATGGACAGCATAAGGCGCAGTGCGACGCTCCACAGATGCGAAAGGGGCTCATATCGATAAGGGGGCGGACGATTTCGAGATTGGCGGCGGCATGAGGATTGTAATTTTTTTAAAAAATTTTAATCTGTGCGCGTTTTTAGTTTTGGCATAAATCTTGGGCGCCAGGGGAGGCACAGGGAAAGGCACAGGCCAAGGGGGAGAAGTATTGGGAGGACGGGGGCGGGACCAGCCGGCACGGGGCGCGACGCGCGAGGCTTGCGTCAATGTCTATTAACACAAGACAGCGAGGCTTTTGGCATGAGATGCGTATGAGGACCGGCAGCCGGGCTGTTTTGGTGGAAGCATGACGAACAGGGCGCCGAGGCGAGTTTCAGATCACCAAGGGGGAGGGGAAGGGGGGGCCGTCTCGGTTTCGCCTTGGATACTGAGGCCCGAAGCCGGACCAGGGAGGCAAGGAAGTCGACAGGGCCGGAAGCAGACGCGCTTGGCCTGAAACTCAGGCCAAGGTAGGTTGGGCGGCCGCGAGACGCTTGCATATCGATGCGGATTGCCGGACAGGGCCTTTGCCCAGGTGTCGACGACTTTCCGCGGTCAGACTAGCGCTTCATACCCGACCGACCAAAGCGCCGCCGCCTGTGACGCGGTCTGAATCGACGACTTCCGGGCCTTGGTCACATGCATCATCGTTGTCGTCATTTCCATCGCCACAGACAAGACTGGCGGACGTGATACCGGCAGGTACCTGCGCTGCTGTCGTGCCATATATACTCTTGGCCTGCCTTGCCGGGGGGAAGGGGGCCCTGTGTCGCCGGGCCTTTGCGACACGTGAGATCGAGTTCGAGACCGAAATCGAAAACGACGACGTTCTTAGTCCCGCCGCCGCCCATTTCATCCCCTCTCCTCCGTCCAGCAGTCCGCCTCCTCCGTTTCCCTCGCTATGGCGCCCCTGCCTCTACTGGCCCTGGCCCGCTCCTCGACCGCTAGACGTCCGTCCAGCCGGTTGTCTGCCGTCTCGTCCGCGGCGGTGGTGGAGTCTGCGTCGGCCTCGGTGGCCGAGAGCACCGTCAACACCATCATCTTTCACCAGCCCTCCATCCAAGGCCTCGAGGAGGAGCGCAGGACCTTTTCCCGCGGCCTCAGCATCCTCGAGCCCCGGCCCATCGTCTACTGGACCAGCGTCGAGGATCGCATGGCCTCCGCTCCCGACCCCCTACAACGACCAAGGCCGCAGCCGCCGCCGGCGCCGCATCCTCCCGTCCATCCAGCTCGCCAGGCTGAGCACCACCACCTCTAGTGAGGCATCCGCGCCTTCACCGTCACCTGCCTCGCGCCTTCAGCGCCTCGGAGTGCTTCATCCCCCACCCGACGTCGAGCCGACGCATACGCCCAGCCAGAAGCTGCCCTGGCTTTTCCGAGGCCAACAAACCACGACCATGCTCGAGCCCGTCTCCAGTCTTTTCAACACGCCTTTTCCTTCCTTCTGGCGTTGTCTACGAGGCGACTGGAAAGCGGCTGCATCATGAACTTGGCGCCATCGTTGGCGCCATCCACCGGGTTCGCCCTTAAGGCTCACTCTCACTTTTCCACCCCCAGAGCTCACACAACAAAGCTCCGAGCAATCTTGTAGATCCAAGGTTTTTCGTCTATCTGGACGACATACCATCCTTTTCCGAATCCATGGCAGAGCATACCCGGCACGTGCGCCAAGCACTGGAGTAGCTGTCACCAGACCCATGTTTGACGCCGACCTTACCCAGTGCGCCCTCTATCCAAGTCGGTCGAGTTTCTGGGGCTTCTCATCATAGCCGGCGTATCCATGCATCCATCAACACTTGTCTCCGCAGCCAGGACCTACAACATTGGGAAGAACCCAAAACCTACCATGCTATTCAAGTCTTCCAAGGTGTCTGCAAAGGGCACTAGGAGATGCAAAGTGGGGGCACCGGGTTGATAGCTGAGCTGGAAGGGGGAGTCTAGGAGATGCCCATGAGGTCGAGTAGAGGCAGAAATCATAGGAAACAAAGGGAGAAAAAGTGGGAGGTGGCGGCGAGTGGAATATGAGACGAGCAGGAATCGCTCTTCGTCCTTGGCCCCCCCTGGTACTTCTTTCGGCTGCGGAAAGAGCAGCACAAAGGCACACGATTGGGGCAAATGTAGTGTACAATGCAATCCACTTTCTTGGGTTCCGTTCCAGAGGCCCGATCATTCTTCGTCCAAGGTGGTACAGCTCGCGGCTCTTGAGCCTCAAAAGGCGGAGGACATGGATGGCGACCTCATGCTTGAGGCGTGGTGCCCAGCATGCTCGGCACCTGTTTGCGGGCGAGACCGCGTGCGCTCCGCTGCTCCGCGCGAGGCACGCCTTGGATGGCGCGCGGTTCGCGCATCAGACTGCGGTCGAGGCGGGACGGGATGCGCGTCACGACGGAGCGGTATTCGCCGGGAAAGTTGCCCTTGGGCAAGGGGACCGATGCCGTGCGCCAGATGTGGTCCGTCGTGTCGGTCAAGAAGCTGGACGCCTTAGCCGCTCCATTGCGCGACGGCGGGACTACGCTCCAGATATTGGCCGATGCGCCGTGCGAAGCTTGGATGGTCGACAGGCGCGACAGGCCCGAGGGCAAGCCAGGTCGGCCACGGGCCTTTTTGGCCATGATGATCTCGTCGAACAGCCGGATGGACGGATCCGTTGCCGCCAGCGTCTCGCGGTGGTGCGTAAACTCGTTGAAGGCTCAACGTCGTCGTCAGCAGGGGAGGCGAGGCCGGCAAGGTAGAGATGAGCGGGAAAGGAAGGGGAGGTGCATACCTTGCGTGTCCCGCAACATCGCCGCGTATTCTTGGTGATCGTGCGGCAAGCCCTTGATGAAGCCGTCCACGTCGAAGGCATACAGCTGGCCGTTGCTCCTCTGCTGCTTCGACGGCCGGCCGAGATGCTTGCGGTACGTGTAGAGCAGGCTGGCCATGCATCGCACAAAGGCGGCCCGCACCCGGTCGGCGTGGAAGGCTTCCGGACACACCAGCGACACCTGGACCAGACAGCGGCTGTGGGCCCACGTCTTGCACGCCGTGCACCGGTAGATGCCGTCGCCGTCCGACCGCTCGTCGCATATGGTGCACGTCGACGCCGCATCCCGGTCGTCGAGGGTAAAGCAGTGGCCCTCGACCCACGTCGTCGTCTCCGTGTTGCACACCGGCTGAATCTGTATGTTGGGCATGATGGTCGAGGCCGCCAGCGTCGACTGGGCATACGTCGACGGCGCATAGCCGCCGCCACCAAACGAGCAATACGAATCGACCGAGAAGCCCGAGATGGACGCGTTGACCTGGTGACCATTGGCAAGGTGCACGCCCGGCCTGTGTGCGGGCTGGAACTTGTCGAGCCCGAAAGACGAGCTCCGCCGGCTCTTCTCGCCAAAATGTCCCGACCGCTTCTCGCGCAGCGTGGCCGTCAAGGCAAAGCCCGAGTCGCTGCGCGACAGCGGCATCGTCGGCATGGGTGGGAAGTTGGTCGACGCCGGCGACACCGACGATTGCGGGCTGGTTCGGCTCGACTTGCTCGTACCAGGTCGCTCCGACTTGCCGCCGTCGACGGCGGAAACGGTGAAGGCGTTGAAAACGGGCGGCCGCGTCTCGTGCGTCGGGTCCGCGTCGCCGAAGCTCGATGAGTTCTGCGAGACCCATTTGCCCAGCGTCGATGGCGGTAGCGTCGATGAGAAGATGGTCCCGTTTTCCGAAGAGAAGGAATCGTACGGAAAGGACTCGATGGCGTACAGCGGCGGGCCCACCGGCACGCCGCAGCGAAGCGTGTGCGGAGCGGCCACCTGGAGCAGCGACATCAGCTTCCGCCGATGCGGTCGCGGCAGCCGATACGGCTGAGAGGTGGCGTCGATGGTGTCCTTGTCCAGGTCGACGAGTACGTAGTCGTCTTCGGGGAGCTCGATCCGCTCGTATCGGCGCTCAATGCCCACCACGTACGGGCACGGGGCCTCGAGGGCCGAGATCAGCCTCGCCGGCAGGACCGGGATGAAGATGTTGGCCCACTTGAGCGGGTACAGCAGCGACGCCAGGGCATGGCAGGCCAGGTGCAGCATGCTCGTGTGCGAGGAGAGGAAGATGATTCTCGATTCCGACATGGCGTACTCGAAGAGCGCCACGATGTTTTCCAGCGACAGGCATCGAAAGAGGGCGTAGAGGTCGACGGTCCTAGAACCGGGCAGTTCGTTGGCGCCCTCCTTGCGCGAATATAGCCTCAGCTCCCGGACACCGAGCTCGACCTGCGTCTTGGAGCCAAGAGGGCTAAAGGCCTCGGTGCACAGGTTGACGACATAGCGCTCCAGGGGCTGCCAGCGTCCGACCTTGGGAGAACTGGGGGGTATGCGTAAGACGCTGCCGTCGGTCATGGGGACCAGGATGGACTTGAGCCACTCTTTCCAAAAGGCCATGTTGGCAGCATCTCTGCCCAGGACGCCATACGCGCGTGGTATACAGAGTCCGCTCTCGCCGGCCGTGAGGCCCTCAATCTTAGAGGCTGCGCCGTGTCTCAGCGGCCGCAGCATGTCGGTCATGAGGGTAATCTTCTCCTCGACCACTCCAATCTCGTCCTCGAGCCGGTCGCGGTCCGGTGAGCCCGAAGGTATCGTCGGGAGCTTGGACAAGAGGTGGGACAGGTGCGAGCGTTCGCCGGCCAGGCGCACGCCGAGGCTCGCCGCTAGCTCACGCTCTTCGTTGGACATGTGATTTTGGCGCCATTGCTCGCACTTGAGCTCGATATCCTCGGCCACGTTGGCTGTCAAAGCCGTCCACATGATGATGGTAATGCCATACAGCTTGGAACCGTCTTCGGACGTCATAGTAAAGCCGTGCCAGGTCGAACGCGGCCGATCGTCGGACGAGACGATCTGTATGTCGTTGGGAAAGGCGAACATGGGGACATAGTCGGGGAACCTGCCGCGTCGGGCGACCTCGTCGGTGGCCGTCTTGGGCGGGTAACAGTCGAGGAGGATGGGCTCGAATCTTCTCCTGAGCGGGTGCATATCGGGGTCTGTGTTGAGTGGTTCGGGGGTTGGGATAACGGAGTTGTAGTTGCTAAGGCGCTTGGTGGTGCGCACCGAGGCTGAGGTGGGCTGGTCAGCGGACTGTATCAAGGCCTCAACGGCGGCAGCGAAGACAAACCTGCTCTGTTAGAAGGGCTTTGCCTGACGGCGCCGGGCTGCTTGCGCATGCTATTCATGTCTCTGAAGCTTATCTTGCGGCGGATGCTGCCTTTGATGCTCCTCAGCGGACTGACTCTGCCGCTCTCGTCGGCTCGTATCCGTTCGGCACGGGGATTAATCATGGGCCTGGCCTGCTTTTTGGCGCCGGCCGAAAAGGACAGGTCCTCTAAGAAGTTTTCGCGCTCGGCGGCGAACTTGAAGAGGGCTGAGTCGAAGTCGAAGTCGCCCATCTTGGGGGTGGGGCCGTCGTCAGCGGACGCGCCGTTGGCCGAGGCACCGCTGACGGCAAAACACCTCACGGGTTTAATAGTGGCGCTGCTTCTATTGCTCCTGATATTACCATCGAGCTCGTCGAGAGTGCCGATGGAATAGCGGCCGTCGAGAGAGATCTTAGAAAGGCGGTTGACTGAGCTTTGGCGCGAGTGGCGGGCAGCCATGGTTCGAGGCTGGCCGTTGAGCGACTGTCCGTCGGGTTCGCCATCCTCGCAAATGGTCGACTCAACAGGCAGGTGGATCGGATACTGCAGGGTATCGTCGTAGCATATTGATTCAACTCCGGCTATCCAGAAGTAGTCGGCCAAGGGAATTGATGAGTTCTCCATGAAATGTCACCCTTGCCTAGGCTCGAGAAAAACGCACGACAGAGAAACGGCGGAGGGGCCTCTTTTCCTCTGGGTGATGGCGTGTCTCGTCTCGTGGAAAGATCGCGCGACAAAACGAAGGGGGGAGGTCGAGCGAGGGCGGGCCGAACGGCATGATGGAAAAGAAAAAGCAACGGAGGACGAGGTTGTAAGGGGAGGGGGAGCGGCAAAAGGGGTGTGGCGGAGAAATGAGAGGGCAACTGGCTCGCTACCAGGAGGCCACAGCCGAGGGAGGGGCAAGGAAGGTTGATGGAGGGTGGGTTGCTGGCTGGTTCCGCGTCCTGGAGGTCCTTTGCTGCGACGCACCAGCTGCAAGCAGTAGACAAAGGACTTGGTCATGAGCGTCGACTTTTCTGATATGGGGTGTGAGTGAAGGTCGGATATAGAACGATTCTCGCTGCCGCAGACGTGAGGCGAGGTTGTGCAAGGACAGCAGGGGTAAAGACTGGTGATTGGTGGGATGGCTGGATCGTCGGTGCCGAGGCGGATGCGGTAGAAAGGAGAGAAGGAGGCGAAATTATGTGAATGTCCGTCACTGAGCTGATCCGTCGGCCGTAACGCAATGCAGGCGGAGGAGGAAGGGTAAGAAAGGAGGAGGGGGAGGAGGAGGAGCAGAGACGCGCCGAGGAAATGGAGAGATAGAGGAAGCTGGGGCAGTTTCGACGTGCAGGGGTGTGTTGCGGCGAGCACTCGTTAGACTGATACGCGCGTCTTGCGGCCACCGCGCGGCTAAGCACTGTTCCTCTCTATCGACGGCCTTTTGCCTCCTCCCCCACTTCCCTCCTCCCAGGCGCGTGCGAGAGGAGAATATAATACAGGAGAAGGGTGGCTTGACGCGCACGGCACAGCGAACAGGCGCTCATCGCGTCAAGTTCCGGATGCGTTTGTGAGCCTTCTGTGCCTGCACGGCACAGCCGGCGGCTTGTCACGTCCAGCAGCCGACACTACGGCGAGGCTACTAACAGTGACCGGGGGCAGGCGACCAACGAGATGGAGCGAAGCGGCGCCAGCCAGCACGGACTGAACAGGGTCGCTGTGGCCGGTGGCAGCTGTGGGTAGTTAGCCGTGTTCGCGGCTAGGCTACTCGAATTGGGCAGGCAACAAACCATGTAAACCATGCAGGGGACCTGGTGCGTGCGATGAGGCTGGTGTGGGCATCTCGGTCGGCCTCCCCCCACGGGCCTCTGCTCTACCCACTGGGCAGACAAGCGGAGTGGGCGAGTGAGGCGTCGAAGAGAAGGGCAGGTTGAGCGAGCTCGGTCCGAGCTCGTGAGAACACCCAAGGGCACACATGTCATGGGCCCCGCCTGAAGAATGTTGCGCCATGCTAGATATGTAGCCACCCACCTGAGCTTCCCATATCGCGCCCAGAGGCCCGAGTCGGCTTGCGTGCCACACGGCCGACACACTGCATGCCCTGCCCACTGCAAGCCGCCGCGGCACTTCAACCGGGTCCATGGACGTCATGTTTTGTGTTGTGCTGTGCTCGGCGTCCGCCGACAGTGGGCCCGGCCCTCTCAACCTGTTTCCTTGCACGGCCGAGCAAGCAAGCAAGGCATTGACGAACGGATCAAGTCAAGTCGACGAGGTGTGGCCAAGTAAGTAAGCAGGCAAGTAAGCAGGCAGGCCGTATATATGGCGCGGATTCGGCTGGACGGGAGGGCTTCTGCCAAGCGCGCGCGAGCGCACACGCGTGTGCTCAGCCTACCAGGAATTGGCCGCCTGCTTTTCTTCGCCTTCTCTCGCATCTTTCGACTGTGTCCGTGATCCTTCCGCCTTCCGCCATCTGTCCTCCTTCCGGGCTGACGAGGCCGGCGGGTGTCGTTTTTCGTATTCGCACGCCTCGGGGACATGAGCACATACAAGCGCGCCAAACAGCCTGGCCGGCCCCCGTGGCATCGGACAACGGCCGCTGAGGCAACACGCCGTGAGCCCCCTCCCTGTCAGGCCGTTGCAGAGGCGGCCAGCGAACGGCGACGGCAGAGCCCACAGCGTCTCTCTTCGTCGCGTTCGTCCGAGAGCTGGTGATTAACTAGTCAATGCCGCGGCAGCAAAGAGTTTCCCGATAGAGCAAGCAGGGAAGGATGATTGGCTTCCTCGCTCCTGGCTGCGCCTCCCGGCTCGGTGCGGATCAAGTGCGAAGATGAAACAAGGCCTACGCGTGACAAGGTAGCATCTGACTCCCGCGGCCACTTGGAGGAGCTTCTAGATACTTGGTAGGGCGGCACGGTTCCAAGACCGGACGAGTCGCAACAGTGTGGCGCGTGTACTTGGTAGGCATGGGGGCCTCGCACAACAAGCCTTGGCTAAAGACGACTCAAGAGCTTTCCCTTGTCGCCTTATTTACCTGTACGCTGCGTTGGACCGCCGCAATCCTTCCCGGTCACCGCTCTTGTGTGCTTCTTGCCAGCACCAGCACGGACGAGACACTGGACAGGGACAGGCTTTCCTAGTTGCTGCAGGCGATCAGGGGCTTGCCAGCCTGCAGATTCGGCATGTGCCAACCAAAGCCCAGGCACCTTGCGCCGCCCAAGCGCCACCGCGCCAGGGTTCGAAAAACGGCCTCGAAGCCTCCCGCATCGCGCCCCGTCTGGCCTGCCCGCCTGCCGCCCCTTTCCGCCTCTCCGCCTCTCCGCCAGCCATCTTCTAACCGACACGTCCAGACAATACATCCGTGTGCAATCCAAACGACAGCCAAGAGGCAGCCGTCGTGGCTGGCCAACCACGCACCTCACTCAAACAACCCCCCTTCCCCCGGCCCGTCTCGCTTCCTCGGGTGACGCGCCTGCAGCGCCGCGCTCAGCGGGAAGCCCGCCCGACACCGGCTCTCGGCACAGGCGTCCGGGGCAGGCATTACAATTCCAAGGCCAGGCACTTTCGTACAGCCAGCTCACGGCCTATGCACGCCCGAGCCAGTGGTCCCACACGTTCGGACGATGCTTCCTCCGTGCATGGGACCTGCGTCAATCTCGTGGCCGCATCTGCCAGTGCCAGTGTGCCGTCATCATCCCCTCCTCTGAAACCCCTTTCATCTTGCCCTGCCTGCGGCTACGATTGACTTGGCAGCTTTTTTTAGCCCACGTTTACCGCGGCTGTAACAAGTTAGCCTGCTTCATCAGGCCAGCAAGCACGACAGGCACATAATGGCTAGCCTCCTCCATCGACCGCCAACTTTCTCCGCGCCCTATGCTGTCCTATTAGCACTTGGGGGTGAGGGAATAAAACATCCCCCGGCCTCTGCAAACCGCTTGAGCTTGACAATGGGCCCTGCCCCTTGAGCCGTTCAAACCATCCCTTTCGTCCCATGCCCGTGTCGCATGCTGTTTCCATCCCGCCTCCGCACATTTATTGATTCCTCGGTTGCGGAGACCGCACGGTAGGTGAGCTGAGTCTGGTGACTTCCTTTCTCCCCTCCCCAAACTGCAAATTTCGACCCCTATTCATACACCAGCATCCCCACTCGAGCGTGGCCACCCCCGACCATGGACTGAGTCTGGCGCCCTGAGCAGTGAAAAGCTTGTTGACTACGAAGTAGATTGTGTTGAAGGAGACTGGTGGTCTCTGGAATGCTCCATGGGGTTCCATGGTCATGTCGATCCTTGTTGGCTGTGAGTATAGAACGTAGCCTTCCACTCCTTTCTAGAGAAATAGAGAGTCAATACATCTTTCGTTCCTTCGCATTTCACATGCTCAGGTGACAGATTGCCAGTTGCAGTCGCTTGGCACCTGCCAAAACGCCTTTGCCCCCGATTCTTTGCCTCTGCCTGTATTGACGGAACGTTGAGGCCAGGGGCGGTCATCGATTCAATTCTATCAATTTGGCATTACGTTGAGTTGCGTTGATAGCTTACTCATCATTTTATTCGTGGAGTTGAACCACCTAATCCCCGAGTTGAATTTATTTGTCTGTTTTACGTCGTGCCAGCGCGCGCAAAATGTGATGCCAAGGAACTCGAGCCGATTCCTTGAGATCACGTGTTGAGGAACCGCCACGATTGCGTTGAGTTGAAGTTGTAAGGTTCCTGGAGTTGGTTGATCCACCGGTGACCTTGGGGCCTCGTCCCTACAGCGCGCAGCTTGCAGGAAAGGCTCTTGAAGGTATGGTGGTGGATCGATGAGCTACGGTCATTTCTGTCGAGTAGTGGCAGCCTCTGATCGGTCTGCATTTCCTTCTCTTTGTCAGCCGCGCTCCGATCTCGGGCGTAGGGGTGTGCTCCTAGCCCCATAGAGCATCCTGGGTGCAGTCTGCTCCTGGAAGGACCATCGACAGCGCCTTTTCATAGGTTATGAGCCCTCAGATATTGCTCATTATTCCAGTATTGTTTTTTTATCTGAAGAGAACAGTCGCTATTTTTACTATGATCATTCTCACTCATTTTGATAAGTAGCCTTTGCTCCCACAAGAAAGAACAAACATACTACCGGTAGCTATCCCTTTTACCAATATTCCGTTTGACTTATATTCTTTCACAACGTGCATGATAGCCAACGCCGACCACGCTATAAGCTTACTGCGCATTTCGCGGCAAACAATATCCTATCTCTTACTTTTGAAAACTTCAATGGATGGAAAATCGACGTCATCGCGGTGCTTAGACCTCTTAAATTTAGTGGCTATGCCGACGGTGTTACGGGCTCTGAGGGCACAAGGACTGCACTCCTAAGGCCTTGAATGAATGTATTGACGAGTCTAAAGAGAGAGGCTATGGTACAAAAGGAGAGAAGCCTTTTTTATACACGACGAGAAGGCAACAGGCCGGGAGCGGGTCGGCCAAGATGGATCCAGACCGCTTTCATAAACCGGTCAACCAATACGGGCAGTGTTCCTATAACACTGCAGATTCTCGGACGTGGCACCGTCAGATTCTCAGTCGGTCAACAGGATTTTAGACTTTCAGAGGCATTCTTTTGCTCTAACAGTCCTGCTAACTTAGTTAGCACATTTAGGATAAAGGAAAAAGGCGTGATTATGGATGGAACTACGGACAAGCTCATTCTAAAAGAAACTGGCAAGGCGCAGCGGCGACTTTTCCATGGGCAGGATCAGCTAGACGATATCAATCTCATGTTCTCCTGCCCGGCTGTTGATCACCTCGCCAAGCAGCACAAGCTTGCTCTCGCAGCGATGCCTCCGCCGCCCACAACGCGGCCGCAGCCGCAGTCCCAATAGCGGGAGATACAGCCGCTGCCTCCTTGTATGGTCACCTTCACTCAGCAATACGACCTTGTGCACACGTGATCTTCCAACGCCTTCAAGCCGGCCAGACGCTCAAGACGGAAGATGTTCATCCGAGGTGGTGGCTATGGAAGCTTCTGGTAGGCCCTCCCGTTTCCCCTAGTAAATCCTACTAATCTTGACCCCCAGGACCTCGGCGAACCACTGCTACGAATCAGGGACCCTGATGTTGTCGAAAACCTTCGTGGCCGGCCTCGCGCTCTGCGAGGAATAACAGGCTGCCCGTGCCGCCAACTTTAGCGAAAGCCTCACAGGTATCGGCCTCACAGTCAGTCGGCCGGCCGGCCACAGTCAATCTCACAGTTATTCTCGCAGGCGATCTCAGCCAGCCTCGCAAGCAATAGCATCAGCATCATGGGCAGCCTCACAAGCAGAGGCGCCGCGGCCGCTTGGGCGATCCAGTCAAGCCAGCAGCCAAAGACTCAGCCCGAGTGTACGACACACCCAAACGCAAGACGAGGCCCTCGAAAACAATTCCGGCCGGCCGTCAACGAAGCGATCGAGGCCTAATATAGATACTAGGGGAGGAAGATCGTCCCAAGGACGCGGAGGAGGAGGCAGGGGCGGCAGGAACAGGAGAGGCACCGCTGTCGCGGCGCCGCCGCCGTCAGTGGAAGATACTGTGCCGGCTACACAGCCTCACAACAGCCCGGACCAATTGGAGGTCTTTTGAGATATTGCAGCATCTCACGATGCCTCTTATCACGTTTCTGAGTGAATTGGGCTGCCTATGGCGCTATGTGTTGTGCCTCAATTGAAGAGGCGGGCGGCGGCATTGCCGGATCAATTGGTGGGCCGACCAAATGCGCATTCGAACGAGATCTCTTTATATTGCGTCTTAAAACGAATTGGGCCCCTACGGCCATGCCCGACGTGCCCTACGGCAAACACTCAGCACACGGTATATATACTGGCAAGTCAAATGCAAAGATCGCTGCGGTGCTTGGCGGACTCCTTGCCCTCCAGGAGCCTCCCGTTTGGGACGAGACAGAACTACGCAACGCGGTCGTATCGCAGTACACCATCGCCTATAAACGGCAACAGTCACAATCAACAACAGCAACCTTAATGACCTCCCCAGCTCACAGTGGAAATCCAAACCCCAGCTAACGTCACCCCGGCTACCGCCCCTGAAATCACCGACAAGAAGCCGACGCTATCGACACCAGACTTCGACGAGCTGGCGTATCACAACATCCCACCAACGGACGTGCCCAACGAGCTCGCAGATGCAAGAGTCATTACCATATTCAACAATAACTGGAAGGATGACTATTGCTACACAGGCGAAGCGTATGACATCTTGGACGGCAAGATCAAGAACTTCTATCACTGTGTGCGTCACTGAAATTCCGGTACCAGCTTCTCCACGCTGTGTTACCGCTCACCCTCTCGAAGCGAGCCTGTGACTATGCTCTTTATGACGTGTCCAAGACGGACACTGTCGCCCAAATGTACAACAGGCTGAAGTGACACTTCGACACGGAAATTAACCAGCGTCAGCACCACTACGACTATTCCACTCTCACATTCATGTCTGTCAAGCGAGAAAACGAGTCCAAGTCGGCCATCGAGGTCCTCCATATCCTCCTTGACAAGCTGCGAATGTGCCACCGTGCACTAGGACCAACATAGTCTTCTGAACTCAACCTGGCCAACAATGTGATATGTGCATACCACGGCATGCCAGATTTCAACCACGCTCTCTTTGACCCGCACCTCCAGTTCGAGGCACTGTCCTCCAGTCCCAGATCCTCTCTCATCCTTGCACAGAACCAACAGCCCGTCTCTGATTTCTATACGGACAGGCCTTTCAATCGGGCCGACGACCAAGCAAAAGGACGAGGAAGATATCGCGGCGACACTTCAAACAGGCCCCAGAGATGACGACCGGGTTACAAAAACAACGGCAGAAGTTTCCGTCACCGCTGCTACGTGTGCGGGAAAGAGGGCTGCTTCTCCACAAAGCACACGTCCGATGAAAGAAAGGTATCACGTCAAAGGTTCAGCACTGAACAGGCTTTTCGGGGCTCACGGTACGGAAACCGTGAGGACGCCTCAGTTTTGGCGGAATACGAAGGAGACGAGTTGGAAGACGAGAACGACCATGACAACCTCGTCTACGCAGACGATACCGGTCAAGAGGACAAATGCAAAAACGGAGAGGAAGACGAAGATTTTGGCCACAATGATGCTCAGTACTACGGCGCGATAGCATACCTTTGTGACGAGGCTTGCTGGCATCGCCTTGGTGTCGATGCTGCAGTTGACGACAGGGAAGACACGATGGCGGAATCTTTCGTGCTGGAATGCGGAACAACCGGGAGCCAACGGTGCAGCGGGTCGTTGGGCCCGAACAAGACGGTGGTGTGCTTGTGCCTTCGGCCTCCTGTGGCATGCCTGAGCATAGCATTCGCCACCGTCGGAGATGCTTGTGCTTTCCACCGGTGCCTTCCCCGCACGCCGAAAGCGGGGACGCCCGACGAAGGCCGAGGCTGCAGAACGTGCAGCCGCAAGACTGGCCTTGTCAGAAAAGGTAACGACGGCACAGGATGCCGCCAGTTTCTCACGAGCCGGGAGGACGCAAACTGGGAACTTTCTATTCGTCTTCGGCAGGAAGGTCGCATTTCGACCCCAGGTGGCCCCTTCGAAGCTTCTGACGCGGCCGAAGTCGACGCGCTGCTTGCTGCAAGCACCATCGTCCCGGTTCTGACGGCCGAACAAGACATGATGGCACGCGTTTTTAAGTGCCGCCTCGTGAGGGAGGTGAAAGGCTGAACAACCGACAGGCCTTACGAGAAGTCCCGCCTGGTCGTGCAGGGGCACTCCGACGAGGGTACGAAGGTTGGGAACTTAACTATCCTATCCGGACCAGAAAATGTTATTTTGGCCCCACCATTACAGTGTGAAATAATTTTATGAAGTTAGGCACTGTATTTGACCTACAATGCTTAGAAAGCTCTTTCCCTACTCATTTGTATGGCAGGATACCCCTACAAACGTAAATCATCAAATTAAGTCAAGACTACAAACGTAAATCATCAGATTGAGTCAAGACCAACTAAAATGGTGCAGACTAGAGCTCAAGCGCGAGGAAATCGACGTACTGGTATCCCGACCGACGAGAGATATGACCTTCCAGCCTACCAGCCGACCAATCAGAGCGCCCGAGCTGCTGACGAAGCCGCTGACCTCACGCAACGACCTTCTGCCTCTGCTGCCTCTGCCTCCAGCCCTGAAGATGAGGTTCATTCGACGAGTAAGGAGACAACGGCTGCAACGGCTGCCAAAGCTGGCCCAATCGAGCATACATTAGCGATAAGAGGCATTGCTCTAGAACTTTGGAATCAGGGCCTTCCGACCAATCAGATCATCGAGCGGACTGGGATCAAGAAAAGCACCTTCTTTGACCTTCTTAAAAAGGCCAAAATGCATGACTTTGAGCGTGGAATGCCTGTATTGCAGGATTATGTGACCAATAAGCCACGCTGCGGCAGGCCCAAACTGGTCAATGAAGCCGTTGGAAAGAAAGGTATTTCAACCTTAACTCGAAATAGCACCACAAGGCAATATAGCCTATCACAGCTAGCTGAGGCAGTCCAGAAGGTCTATGAAATACAGCTCAGTCATATGACCCTATGGCGTCGTCTCAAAAAGACAGGCTACTCGAGTGTCAAGCACACAACAAAGCCAGGGCTGAATAAGCTCCAACGAATCAGAAGGCTCCAGTTCGCCTGGGAACATAAAGACTGGACTTTAGAACAGTGGAAGAAGGTTGTTTGGAGCGATGAGACCTCTGTTATCCTTGGCTCAATGCGGGGAAAACGGCGTGTGTGGCGCCTGCCCAGGGAAGCGTATTCTCAGCATTGTGTGCGGCAACGTTGGAAAGGCAAGAAGGAGTTTATGTTCTGGGCCTGCTTTACATACGATCACAAAGGCCCTTGTTATATATGGGCCAATGAGACTGCGGCACAGACGAAGGCATATATATATAATGCCGAAGTGACCTTGTGGAACGAAGAGAATGAGGCTCGGCTTCGAGAACAGTGGGAGATAAACAATAGCATGCGGCGCTTGAATCTCAAGAGGAAGCCCCCCGGAAAGAAGCCTGCATGGAAGTTCACGAAGGCCAATGGAAAGTGGGTGCGCAACGGCAAAGGCGGTATTGATGCATTGCGTTATAAACACGAGGTATTATTGCCTCTGTTTTTCCCCTTTCTAGAAAGCCTGCCATGCAACGATTGGCTGGCTCAAGAAGATAACGCTTCTCCGCATGCACAATGGGGCAACAAAGAGCTCTGGAAGCAGCGTGGCTTCCAAACCGTTGACTGGCCGCCTAAACTCACCCGATCTAGCCCCTATTGAGCCTGCATGGTTGATGCTTAAATGCTTTATAACAAAGAAGGTTCTGCGCTCGAAGCTTCGATCAATTTGGAAGGCGGCTTGGGCAGGGTTTCCCCAGGAAAAGCTACAAAAGCTTGTGGAACGGCTGCCTAACAGCATCCAATGGGTGCTTTATTTGCGTGGCAACAATCTATATAAAGAGGGAAGTGCCGCACCCGAATTAACGAACCAGGAAAGAGAAGATCTTTATTCGGACATTGAAGCTATTCTGGGTCAATCAAAGCCTTGTTTTTCTGCCATTCCGGGCGTGGAAGAAGGCGTTGAAAAAAGCGCGGAAGATTGGGTGGAAGACTTGGAGGAAGATGTTGAAAACTCCCTTTCCTAATTAGGCAAAAGTTACAGAATTGTACTGTATTACTCGATTGAGATGGATACAGTGCTATGTAAGCCGAGTTACATTTTCTGGTCCGGATAGTTAAGTTCCCAACCTTCGTAGGACGGTACGCTTCTAGGGTAACCGGGCAAGGGTAGAGGCGGACGAGTCCGCAGGCAAGGTCGTCACAAGTGCCGAAAGGCGCTCAACGGTGAAACTAGCTCAACCTGGTTATCGCGAATGGGCCATAGTCATCCAGGGCGTTCGTTCCTCGGGCTGAACAGTTCCCCCGTTCATCATTGTTGCCGGCAAAAACCACCTTGCGAATTAGTAACAGAATAGTTCACTACCACAAGACTGGGTGATCGCCACGTCTGATAATGGCTGGACCACAAATGAGAGAGGCTTGGAATGGATTCAACATTTTGACAGACATACTAAGCCGCGAACTTCGGGTGTGTATCGTCTCTTTATCCTTGATGGGCATGAAAGTCACCATTCGACAGACTTTGAGCTCTACTGCAAGAACAACAACATCATCACGCTGTGTATTCCCCCTCATTCGTCTCACATACTTCAGCCTCTTGATGTTGGTTGCTTTGGGCCCCTTAAGAAAGCGTACTGTCGGCAAATCGTGTTGAAAATGAGGGTGGGTACAAGCCACGCCACCAAAGAGGACTTCTACCCCGCGTCCTTGGCCGCTTTTAGAGGCCATGACAGGAAAGAATGTCCAGGGAGGCTTTAAGGGCGCTGGTATTGCTCCTTTTGCACCTGAATCTGTCATCTTACGACTAGATGCGAGGCCGCAAACACCAACGCCGGCGGAGGTGGATGCGGAACTGCCCCATCCCTGGGTTCCTCAGACACCCAACAAGCTCACTGAGGCTGGCTTGCAAGCTGATTTCATCAAAAACTGGATCAGCAGACATCAAAATAGCACGCAAACATATATTTTTCACGCCGTGGACTAGTTATCAAAAGGGGCACAAAGAATCGTGCATCAGATAGCACTCCTAAAGTCGGAGAACCAGATGCCTCGGGCAGAGAATGAAAAGCTCAGCAAGCGTCGTAGGGCTAAGAAAATGCGTTTCCAGAAAAGTGGAAGCTTGACTCTAGGTAAGGGACTGGATTGTCCTAACCCATAATGAGGTAGAGGCACAGAATCCGGAGAAAGAGCCACGGGGTAGTGGTCAGGAGGCGGAGATGGGAACGAAGAAATGGTGCTGCAGAGCATGCGGAAAGCCGGGACATAACTCGAGAACCTTTCAGATAATAGCAGTTATGTCTGAGCAAAACAATGGCGAATAGTTTTTAATGGTATGAGGCGTTTTTTATCTTTCGAGGAGTTTGGTCACGTAGGCGCGATTAGGTGGTCCGCTCGCTTGTGAAGTACGTTGGACGGTATGAGTTCAACTAATTGTACACTTCCCTACTTCCACTTCAATCATACGTACACACCTCATCCCTTTGTAAATTGTCAAGTTCGCACAACACTGGTGAGGATCCCAACAGCCGAGGCTAAGCACATGGTTTATTCTTGTATGGTGGATCCGGTCATTTCGGGCATAGAAGGCAGAAAGGTCACAGGTCGTATGGGCAATAGGAGAGAAGGCACAAGACCACAAGAGAACGGGATCTGTGCTTGGACCTACTTCAATGAGCCTAAAAAGCTACAGTGCTGTAAGAGCAGGCTCAGAGGTAATCGCGTGCAACGCTGAGGCCTGGACCCTCACCAGCAACCTATAGTTCGCACGTGTCGCCTTTTCGTATCTTCGTCGTCAGTATTCTCTTCTGGTCACATTTCAACCGGCTACCGCGGTCACAAGGAGCCCCATCACGTGATTTTCAGGACATGCACACGTATAAGACTCCGAAAAGTCGCAGATACAATGGCTTGCCTCCCCCTTTTTAAAAACATCACCCCTATCAGTTATACCTCGACCACCTCTCCTACGCTGCTCGCTGTAGGGACGAGCCCCGAGGTAGCCGGCTGATCCAAGTTACGACCCGGACCCTCAGTAGTCTTCCCTGCCCACGATGACTAATCTCTCGCCTTCGCATGGCCGTATCATCCTCAGGTATGCCCAGAGGTAGCTTGCTCAAATACGAAGTACGAAGTAGGCAGGATCTTCAATCTGTTCAAGTATCCATCCAAGCCCGCTGCGCTTCGCTCCTCCGGCGGCTGAAATGAACCTGGGCCTAGGCCTGTCTCCGACTGTCTTGCTGCGTTCGCCGGCCACATCACATCGAACCCTGCCTCCATTTTTTCCCCGCTTCCTGGCGCCACCATAGCCCACCAGCCGCTGCTTTCCTCTTGTGAATGTCCACTCCCTCCATAATCACCTGCCATAGCCTCACATCTCTAGGCTTTTGAGCGTTTGAAGGCTTCGTTTTCCGCTCTGAATCGAAGTTTTCTTGCGCCGTCGCTCTGAGATTTTCTGGCTCAGCTGCCACGCCTGCTGATCATCTCTTATGCCTTTATTCGCCTGTTTCCGAGCTCGTGAGCCCCAGGGACGAACCGCCTGAAAGGGACTGACTTTCAAACGGGCGACCCGAAACGCACCGTAACTTCTGGCTCGTCGGTTGGCGTTTCTGCAGGAATTGCTCATAATACGGCCACGAGCGTGGCAGTTCCAGGTCTGGTCACGGCCGACCTTCCTGACTATGTCAACTCTCTCGAGTTCAGCTCACGATGGTACTTGATCGCCCGTGCTTGCTGTTCGCTACGCCGCGAGTCTCGGTTTCAGCCTCTCCAACCGCTCCGACCCGAGCGCTCCAAGTCATACGCGCGAGATTTGGCTGGATTCGACACTGTCCAAATGGAAAGGACGACAGAAAATCAAAGTCGAGATTTGGGTACCGCCTAGGCTATCTGCCGGGCCCAGGCCCGCTGTTATTAATTTCCATGGCGGTGGATGGATTCTCGGTCAAGGTACCGACGATGCCCGCTGGGCAGGCGCCATCATGGACGCCCTCGATGCCGTTGTCTTTACCGTTAACTACCGCCTCGCCCCTAGCTACCCTTTCCCCGTATCGATTGAAGATTGTGTCGAGGCCGTTGTGCAGGTTTCTGCTCGTGCTTCTGAAATTGGAATTCTTCAGGACCAAATTCTTCTCTCAGGGTTCTCGGCCGGCGCCACCATCGCCTTGACCAGCTGGGTCGTTTTGCAAGACCCGTCTCGCTAGAAGTACGAAGTACCTGCGGAAACTCTTAAGGTCGCCGGCCTTGTTCTCTTCTACCCGACCCTTGACATGACCATCTCACGTCCCGAGAAAAGGCAGTTGTGCCCCCGGCCTGAGCTTACCTTGTCTCTCAGCTTGACTAATCTTATTGACGCCTCATACGTCTATCCGCCTATCTCTCGTGATCAACGGTCGGATCCACGGCTGTCTCCCGGCCTCATGTGCGATGATATTCGCAAACTACCTCCTATACACCTCTATCTCTGCGAGCACGACATGCTTCTGGCCGAGGGGATCCGCTTCGCTCGGCGGCTGCAGTCTTACAACAAGACCTTCTCCATTCGCATCGTGGATAACGAGTCCCATGCATGGGACAAGCCGCCGCCGATGGTGCCAAAGGAAAGCGTCGCCGTCGAGTATGGCGAAGCAACTCAAGCCATGGCACGCTGGCTTGGCCGAAATTGCGAAACAGACAAGGAGTCGACGAACTCGAAGAAGTCTCGGAGACGTCGACTCCTTCGCCCAAGTCACATGTCTTTTAGGTCAAGAAGCTCGAGGTGACGGAAATTCTGGACACCGTCTTCACTACATACTGACACCTTTCTGTCTCGGATCAGCTTGATATCCTCAGTACTCCCTCCTGCTACGTTTTACTACCGCGACTCATTCGAACCAGCATAGCTTGAGGCGTTATCATTTCTAGTGTTCCTGTGCTCCCTTGGCATATATCTACAGGCAGCAGGGATGGTTTTAGATCAAATGGTGTAATTCTTTCTTCGAGGTTCCAAGCCGTGAATGGTCAACCGACCTCTTCTAGGCTTCATGCCTACAGCGGGCAGTATGAGGAGGCAGGTCTGTGAGATACGTGCTTGATCAAAAGAGCCATCCACTACTCATCTGGACGCCGTGTCATCCTCAGGCATGATTAGTCATGCAAAGAGAGAGATGGAAGATCCGAGTGCCCAGCCGCCAAGCGGAAGGAGAATAGTTCGAGAAATCAAGCAAGCATCTTGTTCATGTCATCAGCTCAGCAGCCTTTAGCACATCTGCACCAGGCGTAGCGCAGACTTCGATTCCGTCAGCATCGCTTGCGTGATACGTGTGTCATATACTCAACGTCACGCCTCCAGGAACCAATTTAGCGAGCGCTTAGGCTTCTTCCGTCGCATCCATCACCCCCGTCCGTCCCTCCATTCCTCAACACTTTCCACTTTATTCGAGATTTTCCAGTTCTAAACTTTGTCCTGTCCTGTCTTCCTCGTCCCGCATCTCGCTAGGGTCCTTTGTTTCCACCCGTGCTTCCCATCTTCTGGAGGTTGTTGATCAATGGCACATTATCTCCGCGTCCGATCCTTGTTGTCTCTCGAATCATTATTGTGCGAGAACGGCGGCGAAGATGAGCGATGGGAGAGACTTGCCGCTGCATACCTTTGCTTAGTGGCTTGTTCCTTCCCAAGAGAGGCGCGCCTCGGCCAGAGGCCTTAGCCACAATCAAATCACTCACATCTACTTCAAATTACCTTCCACTATCTGCACATGATGAACGACTTTGTACAGCGGCAGCCCGCATACTCCGAGCCCGAGGCCGGTGAAAGAACGCTGCTGCTCGAGACTGATGTGCATGACGATCACTGGACGGTGTTGCGACCCGATGACGCTGAGGATTGGCGCCAGCCTTCGGTTCGCTATTCGTCTCTCGATGTCCAGCCATGACGTTTTCTGACGGCGATGCAGGTCTTCTGGCTGATCGCCCCGCTGACCGTCTTCATGCTGGCGTTTGGTTCCGTTGCCGTTCCGAAGCTAAATTTGTGAGCGCACGAGACGAGCCTGCGCGCAATCCAAAGCAGCCAACTGAAAGCAACAGCCAGCTGACTATTCCTCTACTGACAGGATACTGAACCTCGTCTGCCGCCAGTATTTTAGGGATAAGCTCATCATTCTACTTGACTGGAGGCAGGACAGTCTCGGTAGTGATAACCCGCAGTGTAAGATCCCGGAGGTGCAAAGGGACGTCGCTTCCTTTATGCTCGTCCTCAGCTTTGTCGTCGGCGGCCTGAGCGCCTTCGTCGCACCCAAGCTTGGTCACTTGTCGGACCGCTACGGCAGACGGCGATTTCTGGCACTGGCCTCATTAGGCGGTCTTGTCGGCGAACTTCTCACTATTCTCACCGCTAAGTTTCCCGATACTGTCAACTACCGGTGGCTGGTCCTGGGCTCCGTGGCGGACGGCTTGACGGGCTCTTTCACGGCCGTTAGCATCCTCGGCCAGTCGTACGCAAGCGACTGCACGCCTTCGTCGAGGCGTGCCGTTTCCATGGGCTACATCCAGGCATGTCTTTTCATCGGCTTCGCCTTGGGCCCTCTACTTGGCGGCTACATCGTCCGCTGGACCAGTAGCCTTGTCTCCATCTTCTACGTCACCCTCGGCTGCCATGCCCTCTTCGCTCTCGTTATCGGCTTCGTCATACCCGAGTCCCTTTCCAAGGAAAAGCAGCTAGAAGCCCGGGATAAGTGGCTCAAGGAGAGGGAGGCCCTTGTGGTGCACCAAGGTTCGTGTCTGTCGGTGATGCGGACGACCAACCCGCTGGCGCCTCTCCGGATTCTTTGGCCAACTGGACCAGGAACATCCATAAGGTTGCGCATCAATCTGTTGGCTCTGGCTGTTTGTGATACCATTATTCTTGGCGCTGCCATGGCCATCGGTCCCGTACTGATCTTGTATGCCGAATACAAATTCAGCTGGGGCAACTTCGAGACGTCCAAGTTCCTCTCGGTACTGTCCATGGCTCGTGTCCTCGTCCTGGTAGGTATTTTCCCCGTCATCAACTATTATGGACGCATCAGGCCCGCTGCTCGCCGCCACAAGCTGTCGGGCTGGGAGCTGGCGGAGGCGCATCTCGGCGCCGATGACCTTGATATCTGGATCCTCCGTATGGCTCTATTGTGGGAGGTGTTGGGGTGCCTCGGATACGCCCTCGCACCATCTGCAGGGTTCTTTACCAGCTGCGGCATTATCAGTTCGTTTGGAGTGCTCGGAAGCGCGACCACTCAGGGCATAGTGACAAAGCATATCCCCGCAGGTCAAGTGGGCCAGATGCTCGGGGCCATCGGCATGCTACACGCTTTGGCCAGAGTCGGCGGTCCCTTGATTTTCAACGGAATATACGCAGCGACCGTGAAGACATTTCCTCAAGCTGTGTTCCTGGCGTTCTGCGGCCTGTTCGTTTTTGCCCTGATAAACAGCTTCGCCATCAAGACACATGGTAAGCTCGAGCCAACGCGTATTGCCCGACACGGCGCGCGTGGATGCTGATGAATTGCTTTGATCACAGTATACTGGAAAGTGATCGAGGAGGAGCAAGAACCGGCGACCCGCACTCAATAGTTTTTCAAAACGGCAGAAACGACGGTGTTGACTGTCAAGGATCAGACTTGAACTAAGAGAGAGGTATGAGCGGCGTCCATGTTTATTCCCATTGAAAACTTCAACCCTTTTGTCCTTCATTGATGATGTTGGAAGTAGCTGGCTTTTCAGCATACCACTTTTTTGGTGCGACATGATGAGACAGCACTGTTTTGGAACGATGGGCATGTGGCGGCCAGACGGCCCAGGACACAATAGACAAGACAGATGGAAGGAGATGACGTCCCTGTCAATGGATATTATAGGGATGACGTCATGGTGGTGGAAGCTGTGTTTTCCTGCAATGTTTTGCCTACAGCTACGGGCAATATCAAGGCCTTGTCCCTAGAGTACGAAGTTTTTAGGGAAATCCTCTGGAGGTCTTGAGGTGTATTCATGACTCCAGTAAGGGCAGAACTTAGCTAACTTGACCAGTTAACTGCTTATTGGTTGATTGTACTAAGCGACGTCGGGCGTGATCCATGTGTAGGTATTTCGAGCCGCGCGTGCAGTAGCCCGCACTCTACCCGTGCCTTAGGCTGGGGATTCTCAACCCACTCTTATAAGCCAACAGTCTCCCGTTGCCCCGACCTTCCCGACGAAGCTAGCTTATTCCAAACTTCCGGTTATCATAGTCGCGCGCGGCTTCGGCCGCAAGTGGCCGGTCAAGCGACTCAACGCCCCTGAAAAGGCGGTTCCAACTGTTGATAGTCATAGCGAGGTAGAGTGACCTGTCAGTTCTCATGATGTAGGCGTGCGTGTTCTATCCAGTGGCTTCGTACCCAGCACAAAGTACAGTCTGCAAGGATCTCCTATGTTGAGTGGGGGTTTTCTACGACACAGTCAGTCAGCGATACTGAGAGTAAGCGACATTTCCGGTGAATTATTTTTCCGGACGACGCAGATGGATGAGACGATCCATGCAAAACGTCGTTGCCACTATCCCACTGCTGCACCACACGACATGGCGAAACCAGCCACACGCATGGCTTCATGACTTAACTCATGGCTTGACAACCGCCAGATCAACAGTCCGTAGACATAAAATCGAATCAACCTTGCAAGCTTGGTGAAGGCAGGCAATATTAGTCATGATGAGGACGTCTCTACCTTTCGTGAAAGCTCTGGGCACGAAAACTTTTGGCTCTCTCGAGTCGACTCGTCTTCTCCCATATCGTCGAACTGCGCCTACTCGCCACCTTAACTGGGCAGCAATGTACACTCTTGAAACTCAGGGCGTGCACGTGGCTATTGTAGGATGCGTAAGCGCGTATCGAGGGACTTGGCTCAAGGGTGCTTGCGAGACTGACTGGCGGCACTAGGGTCATGGCGAGCTCCACCGCATATACAGCTCTATCGGTGAGCACTCCAAGGCGAGAGGCTGGAGCGGCGTCGATCTCGTCATCGTCAATGGTGATTTCCAGGCGGTACGAGACGCGGCCGATTTGGCCGTCATGGCGGTTCCCGCCAAGTACCGCAGGATCGGCGACTTCTACGAGTACTATTCGGGTATCTGCATCGCCCCTTACCTCACCATCTTTATTCATGGCAACCACGAAGCAAGCTCTCATTTATGGGAGCTCTACTATGGTGGTTGGGTAGCACCTAAAATTTACTACATGGGTGCGGCCAACGTGCTGCGCTTCGGGCCTCTGCGCATTGTGGGATTGTCTGGCATATTCAAGGGTCGCGACTACCGCATGCCGCACCACGAACGGCTTCCCTTCTCTTCTGACGATATCCGATCTTTCTATCACGTGCGCGAGCTCGACACTCGCAAGTTGCTCCTCCTTCGAACACAAGTCGACGTTGGCTTGAGCCATGATTGGCCCAGGAACATCGAAGACTATGGCGATAAAAATTGGCTTTTCAACAAGAGACCAGATTTTCGCCAGGATCAAGAGCGTAGCTGTCTTGGTAGCGTTGCAGCTGCGCAAGTCATGGATCGGCTGCGCCCTCCTCACTGGTTTTCAGCCCACCTCCATGTCAAGTATGAAGCAGCCAAAAGATACCCTGACTCAGCTTCAGCTAAAGACGTGTCGACGACCGTGGAGAACTCTACCTCGACCTTTCCCCAGAAGCCCCAGGAAAATCCTGATGAAATCGCGCTGGAGGACGATGAGGAGGTTGGCGGGGACAGCGCCGTCGGCTCCAAAGAGAAGCCGGAAGCCAAAGAGGAAACAAACCATGTTTCAGATGAGCTACGAGCTCAACTTCCTCCCTCTTTTTCTCGCTCTGTTCCGGAAGCTACCTGTTCCTCAGGGCTGCTAGATTGGTCTGGCACGTCTACGCAGACTGATATCTTATCGCCGCCAGGCATCACAAATACAGAAGTCCGATTCCTAGCCTTGGACAAGTGCCACCCAGCCCCTCGGCGTCGTTGGTTCGAGCTCCACGAACTTCATCCACTTGAGAACGACTCGTCTAAGTCTTTGTCTACAGACACAGTCCCTCAACACCGTCTCCAGTATGATGCCGAATGGCTCTCTATTTGTCGCGTTTTTCACGATTCTCTCGTCGTAGGTGACAAGAATGCGCCAAGGCCTGTGGACTTGGGTGAGGAGCACTATCGACCGCTCATTGACGCGGAAAGGAGGTGGATAGAGGAGCATGTCGTGGACAAGGGCAAATTGGATGTGCCCGATAACTTCCAGATAACAGCAGCACCATATGTTGCCGGAAACCCAACGACTGTCCAAGAGCAGCCCGAGGAGCACACCAACCCTCAGACGGCCGCATTTTGTGAGCTACTCGGCCTACGAAATCTCTGGCATGCCACGGCGGAGGAAAGGAGAATTAGGAGAGAACAAGGACCGCCGCCTGTCGCACCGAGAGAAGGACGGCCTCCTTCCGCAAGGGGACGGCGAGGGGGCCGGGGCCGGGGTCGGAGCTGGGGCCAAGGCAAAGACCGGCACGATGGACGGTGACGCGTCCAAGGAATTTCCACGGTAGAGAGGAAGTCGCTTATACAGATTTGGAGCCGAGAAGCACTTCTCGAGACGTCTTTGAGCTTGTACTCCGCAGGCTACGTGTAACTTGGACCTCAGAGGCAGTCAGTGCCCTGAACACAATTGGCCAGGAAAGGCAGAAAAATGGCACAAAAGGTCTGGATGTTCGCGCAGAAAGATATTTTGTGCGATATTGGTGTCGCGGTCTCCCTTAATAAAGGATAAAGAATCAAGGTTTGATGAGACCAGTTTGATGAATGAGGCCAAATTCATGCCTCTTGTTCATAAATACTACGGAGGGGTAATGGCCAAATTTGCGGGCCGCTGTTGGAGTACAGTGTGGAGTAACTCGTTAATAGGCTACGGTAGGCAGGTGGAGCCGGCCAACGTTCCTCGCACTTGCTGGGGCAACCGCCGGAAGGGGCAAGCGCGCTGCCAAGGCATAAGTAAACACTGATGGTTTAAGTAGTCAGCGAGGCGGTTTCAAGCAGAGGCTTCGATTATTATTTCTGGTCACGCCTCATCACTCTCGAACTCATCTCCGCCCGCCACTCATATTCGCATCATGGGCATCTTGCGATACCGGCACGGATTTCTTTGCGTACATCCTGCAGACTACGGTCGCACGCTTTTGGCTGATAGTCGCGCCGTCGTCTGCGACCGCCAGGATCGGTTGGGTTGGCGCAAACCGCGTCTAAGGCACCAATAGTCTCCCCTCAGTAGGTGCAGCGCCAGGGCTCTGGTTTCGTAGCCTTGGCCCCGCTACTGACTGGAATGGAGGCTGATTGCCTTTGGCAGGTCTCAAGCCCTCCTTCAGCGTCGGCGTCGTCCTAGCCTCCGTCGCCGCCATGACCCAATTCCTCACAGCCGTGTCTGTTGCCTATACCCTATGCCCGTCGCCATCATGGCCGCTGTTGTTCCCTTTCGCTACCTCAGTCCACGATCCGTCGCCACCATGTCGCGATTGGACTACACCATCATGCCCGTACACGAGGACCCTAGAGAGAGTTTTGCTGACGTGCACATGTTGACCAGTAACAACCAGCGGACCAAGAACCAGTTCCGCCCTCGTGTCGGCAAGGGCGGAGCCACAAGCTTCCAGCTTCGACAGTATGCCGAGGTCACACTCGGCGGCGGCAGCTTACGCAAGGTGGTCAAGCTTCCTGAAGGCGAGGACGAGAACGAGTGGCTGGCCGTCAACAGTGAGTTTTCGGACGAGAGAGCTCTCGACCCTGCAGTTTCAAGGTGCTGACCTTCATACCCGTTCTAGTGGTCGATTTCTACAATCAAATCAACCTCCTGTACGGCGTCATCACCGAGTTCTGCTCTCCGCAATCGTGCCCAGAGATGAAGGCAACAGACGAGTATGCAGCCCCCCCCTTTTCTGAACAATCCGCTTTTCGGCATGTTGCTCTGACCGGAACACAAAGATTTGAATACCTCTGGCAGGATAACGATCATTACAAAAGACCAACCAAGATGGCGGCACCCGCCTACATAGAACAGCTGATGGCTTGGGTCCAGTCCAGCATCGACAATGAATCAGTCCTGCCCAGCAAAATCGGTGAGCTTTGATCACAACCCGTACAACACAAGCCATGTGTTGACCGTGTCCAGGCGTCCCGTTTCCGAAATCATTCCCTGCTCTGGTCCGCCAGATCTTCAAGCGCATGTACCGCGTGTACGCTCACATTTACTGCCATCACTATCCGGTGATCCGTGAGCTCGGCCTCGAGCCCCACCTCAATACCAGCTTCAAGCAGTACGTGCTCTTTGTCGACGAGCACAGCCTGGCCAGTGGTCGGGACTACTGGGGTCCTCTAGGAGATCTTGTCGAGAGCATGATGAAGAGCGACTGAGAAGGGAGTGGGGATGCGTCGTATGTGTTGCGTATGTTTCTTATGGGAAAAGCTGCGGCGTTTGGATCTGCACCTCGGGAGACGTTTTTCTACAATGCTTCTTGATCCGTCTCATCCACACCTGAAAAACATTGGCGACGAGACTCCCAGGCTGCTTGCTTTCCGCGACGCAATGTGAGCCGCTGACTACGACTAGTATGCCTTGATATCAGAGCACCACCGGGTCGTGATGAGACCAGTTGAGCTGCTAGTCGAATCAGTTTCTACATGAACATGACGACTGATGCTGGTTTCGATGTGGATTGTCCATCTCTTCAGAATCCGGAAATCGAAGAATTCTGAAGATGATATTTACCAGTCTGTAGTTATAGCTGTTTCCTGGCTCTTCCCGGGCATGGGTAGACCCATTGGCAGAGGCGAGACTTCTTTCTCATGTAGGGCTTGTCCGCACATCACACATCAGAAGTGATTTCATGAAAAAAAATTTCGCATCCAGCTCGCCAGATGGCGGTGCATGGGGCTAGTCCGGCCACACGATGGAAATGCGTCTCTGAGCGACATCTGGCAGTGACTAGTTTGGGTCCTTGAGGGTTGGAATAAAGGTGCAGCCAGAGCATCAAAACCGGCCCGCCAGTTAGTGTCGTGCGGGATAGTGCCCGATACAACCTCCTTGGGGCAGAAGACGCTGGGCGCCGTATCTTGCTACACAAGATCGGCCTGGCCTACCAAGGCAGGGACGAGATGCGCCTCGGGAAAGCTGGCAATGTGGTGCTTCGGCCAGCTGCACAAACCTTTGCTTGCCTTACTCTTGCGACACCCAACGAAGCAGACGGTTTGAGCGTCATTGTCAACTTGGCTCCTTGAGGAACGCCCACTGAGACTCAAGTCGAAAGCTCCGTGAAGGCGTACGCAAGGCGGCCCCCGGCCCCTGTTCGATGAGCGTGCTGCCCGTGATAGAGAGAAGCTTCTTCCTACCACCGTGCATGGAATAGACACCGGCAACCACCCTCCTTTCCGCCAGCTTCCACGTCGCTACTCACCCGCACAACAAGGGGCCATTAAAATTTTCATTGATGCCCACAATGACGAGATGATCAGGCCTGGCCGTGGGCCGTGGTTATCGCGCCTTCTTCTTACCACGAAAAAGGTGGCCCTACAAAAGCAGGGTACGGTATCGTTGAAATAAGACAGCATCGTGTGACGGAGATATGCCAAATTCCGCGAACTAAAACTGAAGACGAGTCGGTAACGCTGACACTCGAAAACGTGAAAGCGTGGGACGTCATCCGCGACAAACTCACCTCCGTGTCCATTGCCAAGCCGTTCGACAGGCGACTTCCAGCTGTCCTTGAAACGGGTACCTTATATGCCAGCCGTAGGCTGCTTGAACAGGATTGACAGAGGGCTCGTGAGGCGAATGCTATGCGAGGGTTTGCAGAGTCAGTTGGGGTGTCGCTTGTTGGCGGCGTGGGGCGGACAACGGAGGAGCGTTGAGTTGAAGAGGGTGGCCAGTGAGTATCCTGCCCCCAGGCACCAAGCAGGGTACGTGGAGCACTGTAAAAATTGTGTCGAAGATGCCTTGGACGTGACTACGGTTGTAAGCCTCATTCGCACGCAAAGAACGGAGGAGTTGAACTTTTGTGTTGATATCGGTAACTAGTTAGTTAGCTATGTAGTTATATCAATTATGTATTTAGGCGGAATAATTAGTTATCACCGGAGCCACTCTGACCTGACCAAGACCGAAATCGGGGGTTCGCTGCGAATGGAGGTTTTGTATGTAGTTATGACGCGAAGAGCAGGGGCGGGGCGAACCCCTCGGCACTTTTCCTTTTAAAATATGAAACTTCTCGGCCCGTCTTCGACGGCGACCTGTCCATGGATCAAGGCTGTGTGAAGCAGGCTTTGATTCGACATATATCGGGGCCCTTACCAAAAAGAGACAGATTGAACATGGCCCTGAGGCCCGACCGCGTGCAGTCTCCCCGTTCGCGTGCATGCACGCACAATGAAATGGTCCTGACCAGACGAGAATTAGCCGCCGCAGACAGAGCCGGCTAGCTGTCTTGGGTGCTGGCGACAGCGCCGCCTTCGAAGAGGCTCGCTGACAAGGCTTTGAGCCCCACCGGCATGTTGCAAATTGCCGAGACACCGTCACCAAATCGGAAGGGGAGCAGGCCAGCAAGCTCTGAGTTGTCTCGGATCCGGCCGCATGAGCCATCAATGGATGGAGAAAACGTTCAGATGCAGCAGCCCAGGCTGACGTTGAGCGCCGTTCCTTGCCCACTGGTCCTCGGCACTTTTCCCCACCCGCTATTTATAGTCAAGGCCCACTGCGCGCCCGAAGCTTGGTCGGCCCTTGCATCCCCTCCCGCCGTGCCGACTCGGCTTCATAACCCTTAAATTTTGATGGTGTTATTGTTTTCCATCTTTTTGGTCGATCGCAGCATTCCACTCATCAGCCAGGCCTCCCGCCTGGACAGCTAGGGCCGCTATGCTCGGGCTCACCAGGTCCATGCCGCCTCTGTCGGCGGCCATTGCCAATCCCATCTACTACGGTGCGGGAATAATCCTGCGTGCGACTCTGGGCGGCTGGACTTGGGGGGACCCGCGCTGGCCATTGCGAAGCCAGCTATCCTGGCCGTCTTTGCCCGTATACACGTTGGCTCTCTATTACTTGTCGATGAGCCGGCAGGGCAAACACATGCTTTTGGACAGAGGAGGCTCTCGGTGGAGCCCAATGTCACGGCCACACTTCCGGAAGTTAAAGGGTCGCGACAGGGCAGCGCTGTTCCCGGAGCTATCATCGTGGTCAAGAACGATGCCTTTTGGATGAGGCTGTTCCTTTTTGCAGATATGGGATTTTCCGAAGCGTACATGCTAAGTGACTTTCAATGTGAGGATCTGGCCTCCTTCCATGTAAAGGTGCTCCCGAGGACCCCAAACCGCATCCCCCTGCCCGTTGCTGTCAACCCACCCTCCCCCATAAAGTCCAACGTCCTTCCTAGCACACAATGATCGTGTCTGTGAAGAGAATGAGGCTTACGCAAGGGCAGCTATTCATAGAAAACAGGGACCAGATGAACAACGGGATCACTCTGATCTCTAGCCTCTCGTCGGCCGTTTCCAACTGGGCTCGCTCCACCAATACACTGTCCAACTCCCTCCTCAACGCATCTGCACATTATGAAATCAGTAACGACATGTTCGCCACCTTCCTGTCCCCTGAAATGACCTATTCGTGTCCCATATGGCACTGTCACCCAAAAGTCGACTCGTCGGAAGAATCTCTGGAAGAGGCTCAGCTAACAAAACTTGGTCGATTTATCGATGGCGCAAAAATCAAGGCAAGCGATCACGTCCTCGAGATTGGGACAGACTGGGGGTCTTTTGCCATCGAGGCAGTCAGGAGGACGGGATGTCGGGTCACCAGCCTCACACGTTCCGCCGAGCAACAGAACTGGGCACAGGAAAAAATCGAGGCGGCCGGCCTTGAAAACCAGATTGATATCAAGCTAATGGACTATCGTAATCTCAAGGTACCGTCTGAGCCATACGACAAAATCGTTTCCATAGAAATGCTGGAAGCCGTTGGCCAGGAATATCTCGCCGACTATTTTTCGTGCGTAAATCGACTACTCAAGAAAGACGGCGGCGTCGCCATGTTTCAATGTATCACGATGCCGGAAGGCCGCCACCAGGCTTACTCCAAGTCCATGGAGTGAGTAGTTGATGGCTGCCTGAGCCCATGTCCGTCTCGAGTGCGAGCTAACTTTCTGACAGCTTCATCAATCACTACATCTTTCCCGTGGTTATTTGCCTTCGATAACGCAGCTTCTGAACCACATTGCGCAGCAATCTCAGGGAACTCTCATCATCGAAAACATCGAAAATATCGGGGGGCACTATGCAAGAGCCTTGAGGCTTTGGGGTGAAAAGTTCCGGGAAAACTTTCACGATAAGGTGAAGCCCGCTCTACTTAGGGACCACCCAAGCATGACCAAGGAAGCGGTAGAGGTATTTCGGAGGAAGTAGGAGGTAAGAGCCCCCGCATGTCATCCTACTTGGCCTAATCGATCCATTCCCGCTGACTTGCCGCAGTATTATTTTGCATACTGTGAGGCCGGGTTCCGGACCAAGACCCTTGGAGATGTTATCATAACCGTCGGACGAGAAGAAGCACAATAATTGATGGATGGTATTCCGCTCTAAACTGCTTTATATGCCTTCAAAACATTGGACACGAAAAGCTGCACTAGGTTGAATCCCGTTTTCGCTCCACGATTAGGCGAATTCGCTCGGTTGTGCCATGATTTTCCAGCGTCTTGTTTCATGTCAGGCCATGAATGAGAACTGCTTGGTCAAGTGCACAATGTACGCATTGGTTGGATGGGTCAGATTCCCATGTGTCCTTTTCCCTAGTTTATCTCCTTTTTCCAAGTTTTGACCTTCGTGCCATGTGCCTGCGTGAAGTCGCGGGTTGTGCTGCGAACTTGATGGCGTCATCTTTGAATTCAGACTTGTGCTTGCGAAAAATCAACATGGCGACCTGGGCATCGTCGATGCTAGAATGCGCCCCGGTTTGGATCTCGACGCCGAGAAGCTGTTGAGCCAGCAACTTGAGAGAAGGTTTTCTCCCATGTCCGAGCTTTCTGAAATTACCATGTTTGGCCGTGTCTTGCGTGTTTCGTGCGGGATGGCTGAGCTTCAAAACGGCCAAGTCGTGATCAACGTCATGCCCTACCAAGACACGGCCTTGGAGGATACCCATGACTTGAGTCTGGACCTCTTCGAAAACACGAGCAAATCTCATCTCCTTGACGGAAACACCGCTTACGGCAGTTCTCCAGTCTGTGACTTTCTCCTTTGGCCTGACAAAGGAGTCGTAGACCTGTCGCCCATGGAAGTCTACCATGCTGACTCTAGCCAGAACAGACTCGTGGCCGCCAGGGCCAACTCCAACCATCTCGCAGTCCATGGCCACAAACTTGCCAACGTCGACGCCAGGAGTCAGTCCTTGGTTGACTTTATCATTTCGAGATGCCAGAGCGATGGAGCTGCTCTTGAGCCCCAGGTCATAGCCTTCTGTAAGGGCTTCGGCCGAGGCATTGTTTTGGGTCCAAAGGTCAAGCGAGGGCGACTCGGGACCATGGATGTCGATGGCCAAGCTCTGCACACCGCCCATCCCTGGTCGATCCGGCCGTTCCTTGGCCTGTTTTCCAAGAGCGTTATGAGACCCCAACCGTGTCTTTTTGATGCGCGGCTTCTTGGTCGGGGGACTAGAACACTCTTTTGCCTCTTGACTCGATGATGAGGTCAAAGAACCTCCAGGGTTCATCTGAGCCTGGAGATTCTTCCAGTTGGAGGAGAATTTGGCCATGATTGTGAGTCAAGTGCAAGCCGTTCGTCACAGAAGAAATTTGACTTGGACGATTAGGCAAGAGCAGTGACATATTATCATGTCTTGTAGTAGTTTCATCCTGGGTGTCTTGATTGATCAGCTGCTTGCTGAGATTAGGAGGAGGAAGGGGGAGGGAATCTGAGTGGTATATCACATCTTTGACGGAAACCATCCTATCACCGTTGCCACGCTAATGCTTGCCTGGAAGGCACCAGATCCGCGTCCCGTGACCTCACGGCAGCTGTTCTTGGGGGCGGGGATTCTTAGAGCTAGCCCTCTGTTGCCAGATGGGGACCTCGGCAGTAGGTAGGCAATTCGTACTTCGTACTTCGTACGAAGTAGCTCCACACGAAGTACTTCGTCACATTGCGTATCTGACATTAGTGCGGAACCACAGCAAGGTCGACGGAACCCTCGTTACATAGTTATCCTTGCACCCTCGGGGTTGTAACAGCAACGAAAAGAGCCGCAACAGTTGCGCAGCTCATCTGCACCAGTCCGGAAACCAAGCCGCATGGCCCCAAAAGCCCATAATCCCAGTAAACGCCTCGCTAGTCCGTGTGCACGATAGCCTCTTTCCTTCGTCAACGTTTATTGTCCTGCGCGGCTCTCCCTGCCTTGACACCCTGGCAGGTTGGCGGCGAGAACGGCTCGATCAATTGCCACGGCGCGGGCCGCGAACATGCACTGCCCATGGCAAATAAAGGCCATCCATCCGATTTGATCCTGCTTGCGGCACGACCCCCTAGCTATCCTTTGCCGCATGTTTCTTGCCATGAGGCCACGTGTGACGTGATTGCCCCAACAAACGCCGTCGTCCTGTCAAGATTTATTCCCGTGTCCATCCTCCGCCCCTTAATTCAGGCCCGATGCACTCCTCCATTCCACCAAATACTTCTGGGACACTTCCGTACAACTTTGCGGACCGCTCGGCTTGCAGTCTGGAAAGATGACGACAAAGTCGCCCTGCTGGTAGGTGTCGCCCGTCTTATCCTGTGAGTAGGCGGCAAAAGTCCGCTGCGGGACGAGCGCTAGTCTCGAAAGGACCGTCGGATGCCACTGCACAATGTGCTCCTACGCCCCCAGTTAGCCCGTCATTTCTTCGTCTCGAGCCTAATCCCATGCCCAGCGTTGTACTTTCCGACGTACCAATGCATGCCTTTCGGCTTTTTGGAAGTTGTAGCTCCTATACAACGGGTCGAACCAAGTCTCGACGAAAAACTTGGCCCACTCTCCGTTCCGCAGGATCAGGCTGCTGTGCACCAGGCTCTCTTTGTCTTGGCTGACAATGAGGTTTGCATCTTGGCCTCGCAGGTGCGAAAAGGTCTTGATGATACTGTCCGGCGGCACGACGGGGAAGTTCTTGATCATCAGTCGTTCCAAAGTTCTCGGTTCCAGTACCAAATCTTCCAGCCTCTTGGTCGGATTCATGATGTAGGCGTTCTGGTCGAGGAACCAGACAAATTCGCAGTCGGGGTACTTGGATAGCGCATGCCGTATCGCCATGATCTTGGCCCACGACTGGGGTGCTCCGCGCGTGTCATAGTCGTATGCCTTGACGACCATGGCTTCGTAGCCTGCAGCCAGCATGTCAGGAGGGGAGGGGCCGTCGAGACTGTATCTCAGGGTTCTGCCGCTACTAACCATGTCTCTCTGCATACTTCTCGCGGTTCTCCGTTATCGTCTTCAGATAGGCCTTGTACCACGAGGTCGGGTCGACGACCGTCACCAGCACCGCTGGTGGCGAGCCCAAGGGTACGCGCTCGTGATACGGACTCGTTTTCCTGGGCCCAAACACCAGGTACGCTGCGACAACGAATGCTACTAGAAGGACGCCGGTTTGCAATCGGTTTCGCCGCAACCATGGAAGGCTGGCCGACCTTGGCCGGAAGGGCGGCGGGTTGGAGCTTTTGCGTGGGGGGTACGTGAAGTGCATCTCGAGTCGCGCACACGATCCCGACAGATGGGGAGCCGTGAGGAGAGGTGAGTGGTGAGGAGACGGAGACGGAGGAGTCTGCGCGATGTGCTGCGCTCGGAGTCGCGCAGCGCCGTCGTTCATCCGTTGGGCCTGCCCTGATGTCCCCGCCCTTGCCGTGCTCGCGGTCGCCAGCACACGGCACCCAGCGTCGCCCGATAGGCGCAGCGGCCGGAGAGACGCGAGGCGCGGTTCGCAGCAGAGCGTGGTGGAAGCGCCCAATGACTATCAGGCGGCGAAGCTCGGGGGCTTGCAGTTGATGGAGGCGCTTGCATGACTTCAGTATCAAGGGCAGAAGAAGGCGACAGCAGTACGAAGTACATTATCCTTGTTTCCGCCCCAAGCCCTGGTCCAGTCTCGCCGCGCCGCCCGAACAAAGACTGTCATCAAATGTGGCATGTTCGGTATCGGTCCCACGTAAGGCCGGTCACGTTCTGTCGATATGATTGCACACCTTAGCCACGTGGCTTCATCTCTCTGGCCGGAAGCACGGATGGAGGACAAACGCGAATGTCACGTGGCTTCGGCGCGTCGACGCGCGTGCGTACATGCGATCGGTTAACTAACTCCTACTACTAGCAACTACTACTTCTCAAGGCCCATTTCCCGCAACGTCGCTCGATAGCGCCGAGCCTCGTCGTGCATCTGCTCCGACGTCCTGACAGCCCGGTCAGCGTCCTCGATACGTGGCAGGTTACCGCCAGGCACCTGCCGATGGGCCTGATCCCACAGCGCTCCGCCCACGTTGCCCTCGGCCGCCATGCGTACATAGATGTCGTCCGAATCGACACCAACGCCCAGGTCGCCGCAAACCCTTGGGATTATGTGTACATGCAAGTGTGGCACCGTCTGTCCCGCATCCGGGCCGTCCTGCATCGCGACCGTGAAGCTGCCGGCGGGTTTTTGCTGCTAGGGTTCATCGGCCCGGTTCCGTGGGAAATAAGTACGCGCCAGCATTTGCTGGGTCACCTGGACGGTCGAGAACAAGTCGGCCGTCTCGTCGCTGGACAAGTCCATCAGCCACTCGTGGCACCGGCGGGGACACACAAGGACGTGGCCGCGAAGAATTGGCTTGAGGTTGAGGAGCGCAAACAAGTGCGGTGTAGCAATAAAGACCTGCCGAAGGACGAACCGCGACGGATCAGTAGTGCCTTTTATCCTTTCACGAAGGATTTGAGAAGCCTTGGAAATGGCTTTGGCTGCATGCTGGCCTCGCTTACCTGACTTGTGACCTCAAAGGATCCGAAGCGAAACGTTTGGTCATCTATTATCGTTGTCGCTGACATTATGGTACTTGCCGTAGCTGGAATCGGGAAAGATTTGGATCGTGGTCCCCGTGAGCGCGTGGCGATGATCAGACGCGACAGCATAACTACGGCCTGGCCTGTTATTCCATACCGGGCCATGTCGAGTAAGTTAGCTCACTATCATCATGATAACGGCAGTGTCGGGTTACGTTAGTCAGCCGCACTGCATCTCACCGTGCAGATGGCAGAGGTCTCGATGTGGAAATCCAAAACCTGATGTAGAAAAATCTCTTCAATTAAGACAAAAGTATTTGAGTTATTCGCCATGAAATGGGAATTTCATCAAAGTAGCCTGGAGCTGCCAAGCTATCCCTCGTACGCGATGCTTGGCTCTGCCGTGGCGGTGAGTCCTTGGCTCACCAAAAATCAACCTTTTCCAGCTTTACATTCTACCCTAGAGTGGATACATACCGCCTACGAAGGTTGGGAACTTACTATC
>KN173744.1:28493-62585 GCA_000758425.1 Nilaparvata lugens yeast-like symbiont | reverse complement strand
TACGCCGCTTCGTTGCGCCTCTCCCCACCCGCATTTGCAACTGTTCCGGCGAAGCCCTCTCGTTGGCTATTGTCGCATCGAACTAACGCTAGTGAATGATACGCCGCTTCGTTGCGCCTCTCCCCACCCGCATTTGCAACTGTTCCGGCGAAGCCCTCTCGTTGGCTATTGTCGCATCGAACTAACGCTAGTGAATGATCTTCGGTCTTGGACGTGTTGCTCAACCCAGCACGGCAAGTTTAGTTGGCGTCAGCCTCCCCGCGCACCGCCACTCGAAGGGGGAAAAGGGTGAGGCGCAGGGGGCACTAAAAGTGGCTTGACGCTTGAAAAAACTAGTGGCCGTTTCGGGCGACGTTAACCCGGGCTCAACGCCGTCCAAACTGCTCATAGTTCACACAAATCCTAGTTCTCGAAGGCGTGCTTCGTATGGGGCGGCGCTGTTCCTGCTGTTCCTGTGGCAAATACTCTCGGATGCATCGACGACCATTGGTATACAAGAACGCGGTCCTGTGCGATGATGTGCCCTGGTAAATTGGCAGCTGCGCAACCGGCCTCCGACCGCGGCCCCGGGGTGCAATAGGCGGCACGGCGCCGGTTAGTGACGATGACAGCCGGCAGATAGATGCTGCTGGGCTGTAGGTCGCAAGGCGTGAGAGGACTTTTGAGAAACCAAGCAGCTCATAATGATACCCTTACGAGCCTGTTCTGCAAGCTGTGCGATGCAGAGAGCGGGGCCCCAAATGCAACCGATTGCTGTTTTGGCTGTATTTTTAACGTGTTTATATTTATTATCGTCCGACACGTGATGTGACGTGATCACCACCCCAGATGTGAAGTTAAACGACGCGGGGGCACGCGCTTGTAAAGGGATCGAGGTCTGTCAATCCAGGTCGACCCACGGCGCAGCATAACGGCCCAGCCGGTAACTATGTGCGGCTTGAGAGCATTTAACCGATTGCTTTGATGGTTATAATATATATTTACGTTGTGCAGAGGCACGTTCCACTGCCCTAAGAGTATGCGACATGCTGGCGATCTGACAATCAACACGTGTCAAGCCAGTAGCTTCAGGCCGGGTTTGAAGCTGGCGGCTTTTGGCGCAGTGGAGCGTCCTCAAATTGTCTGCCTGATAGATCTGGCATCGCCACGGGCTGAGCGAGGAACGGGGCTGAGTGTCGCAACCGTTGTTCGAGAGTATGGGATATGGTGTTTAAGGTTGAGTTTTCATTCTCCTTTTTGTTTCTTCTTTTCCCTTTGTATCATTATCAAGAGCAAGTTTAGCAATTGCATCAAATCCGTATGCTACGGTAACTCATTTCATTCGTGAAGGCGCACCTTAACAACTGCGTCTCACGTTTGACCCTGTCAAACCAACACTGAGAAAATTAAAAGTCCATTTATGCTGAGCTTCGATAGCTCTTGCGTCAAACTTGCCCCGGATCTGCTCTGTACCATCAAGAAGTAACTGGCAGTTTTCGGGCATAGGGACAACGGCCAAGCCGGGCCAGGCATGTGCATCGCGGACGACAGTGGTGTCACCGACAGCTGTGTACACTACCCTTTTCACGGTGTAGGGCTGAAGGATCCTCATGCCACTTTCTGTTTCCAGACCGGAACAGGATGGGGCTGGGCTGGTAAACAATTAGCGAGAGGCCATGTACTCTAGGACCTTGGCTAGGGCGCTTATTTCATAGGCCGCACCACTGGTGGAACGCTGCCATCATCTTTGAGGTACTGCTCTCAATCAACACAGCCATGACTCGTGTCTGCGGGATGAATTAATTTCATTTCTCAGTCTCGGACTCCGTGGCTGAGGCGAATCCTTTAAGGAGTGATCCAGAAAGCTACAATGAGATCGTTGAGTCTGCGGAGGGGGTGGGTATGTCGGAGGGGATGTGCGCTCCGAGCTGCAGCAACAGCTATTGCTCCCGTAGACTTCATGCCCGTGATGCTTGCGTTGGCCGCCTTAATGGCAGTAGCCCTCTTCGTCCTGTGAACTCTTGGGATCTTTCGCGGCTTCGAAGACAAGACTTTGTTAGCGGGTAGATTTGCCTCTTATCAGGTACACCAATTGTCGGCTGTTGATTGTCTTTTTCTGCTGTGTGTTGTGGTTTTCCTTTGTCTTCGATGCGTTCGGATCATGTGCTGATCGATGAATAATCATTCGAGACGTGGAAACCCTTTTCCTTCCTTCCGCAATGACATCTCGATTCACTGGGCAGTTCTTAACTCTCTCTCTCTCTCTTTGCGTTTTTAGAAGACAGAAAATCACTGAAAAATAGAATACCGTTTGTTCAAACAACTGGTTGCGTGGTTGTGAAAGACTATCCCCCGTGATAATCGACACCATTAGTGGCGAGGAGCTCAGAGTGGCCTTCCGTACGAAATAAAGCGGAGTGTGTTCGTTTTGGCGGGAGTCTTCGAAGGGAAGGCAACGAAGGGGTTGTTGTGGCGAACTCGGTGCGCACAAGATCACTTCGTCAACGGTTGCTTCGGTTGCTTCGATTTCGTCGAGGTCCATGTCCTCCGAAGCATCTTCGAAGCGCCGTAAAACCGGCTTTTACCATCACGTCATCTAGTCGATCGGAGGCGTCAGGCGGGTAAAGGGGAATGAGTGTTGAATGGGGGAAATGGAATTGATGTGATATGTGTCAAACGGACGTGTATGTCCCGGAGATGGAACAGAAGGTACATGCTTGATGGGACCGAGAAAGCTCGTTATTCTCCTCTAAGCTGTGGCATCTAACTGCGACATCTAGCTACCCTTAATCTTGTTAAGAGATCAATAGAAGAATTCATGACATTAGGTCCATCGACGAAGGGTGAAAGCGATTTGGTGGCACAATCATATGAGCGCTCATACAGCAGATTGATATCGAGCCTGACCGTTATTGATGGTGCTGCATCGGCAGCAAAGAGAGAATGATGCCATCGCAACCGGGGTCGGAAGACTGAAGCAACATGTTTGATGGTGTTTAAGACAAACGGGGAGTGGCAAAAAGGAAAAATTGAACAACCATGTGAAGCACACTACTAAGTGGCAATAGTGAACAGGTGTTGGAACAGGAGGTGTTCGACAATATGCAGCTGGTGGGGAATTCAAAGAGTCAATCCAAGTCACCTCGTGACATGCTCTCTACGACGCGTAGCTTGCAGGGAAGAGTGTGAGAATAAAGATGGATTTGACTGACTAAAAAAGGAACCTATCTCTGTGGCCGTGTTGTGCGGCGCCCTTCTTAAGTACACGGCGCCTGCGCTGAGGATCCGCGACTTAGATACCGGGATAGAATACAAGCGCCGATGCCACGTGGTTTTAGGCGCGGCAACGCGCGTGTGTATAATAGGAGAAAATGGCCGTAGCCAGCCTCTACTTTAGAGAAATATCATCAATCCACCATCAGGCCTTCAAGAGCCTTTCCTGCAAGGTGCGCGCTGTAGGGACATGCCCCGAGGTCGCTAGTGAATCGACTAAAACCTCAGCACTTGTGAATGCACATCGCATCTCACATGATCAAGCGCTCGTCGTACAGTAATCGTGATGGCAGGTCGGTCGTCAGAGTCAGCATCACGAAGGAGAGGCCGTATGCCGCCGAACAGCCACAAAGCTGCTCTTAAAAAAGACCGCCGAGCCCATCTTTATTGTGTCGAGTGGCTTGGAAACAGATATTATGTTTTTCGGCAAATGAGGCATCACGAGCTTGTTCAGGGCGGCCTTATGGCTTGGCCTCAATCCTACGACAAGGACTTTATTCGGGATGCCGTTGCGAAATTGATTTCGAAGCAGATTGAGCGTATTAGGAGTCAAAGGCCCTTAGGCTCGAAGCTGACGGCCTGAAGATTGCTACTGACGGGTCTGACGATGAGTTTGAAGACGCAAAGCAGGAGTAGGAAGTCTCATAGATTCAGTCTCAATATCTTCAAAATTTGGTCTCCATGACATGACAGCAGGTTGCGACATACATTACGATGCAAGAAAAAGTTAGCTTGCACTTATGGGGGAGGGAATACTTCAGCTTACTCGTGCCTAAGCAAGGAATCAGATTTTTTCCTGTAGGCGCGCTTTTTCCTCATAGCTGGCCCTTTCTCTCCCTGCAACAGGGTGGGAGTGTCGAGGGGGGTGGCGGATTAAAGACCCCCAAAACCTGTCTGTTTGACTTTAAAATAGGCGTCCAATCCTTGTGCCTCATATTATGCTCTTTGCTTTCCTTACAGACGGAATCGCGACGATGTAAGAGGCCATAGTGAGGATACCGCCGAAGCACTCAGTGTCCACCAGGCGGACGAGGGTAAGAGTTTGTCACGTGGGGCGCACATCCACAGGCGCAGGTGCCGTGTGTTCTAAAGGATGCCGCACATCGCGGTCACGAAAATAGCTCCTCTTTGTTGGTAATTGAATCCGCATTCGCCCTCACAGGCCCGGCTACGCGCTACGCGCTGCAGAGAGCAGCCCACGAACTGACCGGTTGACCTCCTGGATCCTCAATACCCTTGACAGACAGTGTCATGCTTACTAATAATGTGTATTTGAAAATCACAACCAGTTACATAACTAATTAGTTGGTCGGATAATCATGACCTAATGCAATAATCCCAACACATGAACAAACACATCCATCAATGGAAAACTGCCGACAAACGGACCAGAATTGCGCCAAATTCGCAGGTGAATGTACCTTAGGGCTTACCTGTCACTGCGTATTTTTCGTTCCAGGACCATTCAAACCGAATGGTACATGAAGCGTAGACGAGAACTACGGCAAGTAGCTAGCCGCCACAGCCCCGCCTAACAAGGCAAGGCTTAAGCAGGCCTGGGACCGCGTCTCACCTGCCGCTAGTTTTTCCCCTACCCCTTTTCACCCTTCCCCCTCTTGATGTTCGCTTCCCCGTCGCTTTTTTTCCCTTCACGTCAGCAAGCCTCGACTCTTGCGTAGTAATAATCTTCTTCCACCATCCTCTAATGCTGACTCAGAAAGCCCGAAGAGCAATGCAGCAGACGACAGGCGCCAGCAATCAAGGTCAGTCATAGTTTACCGTTGATCTTTTGTCTTCGGAAAGCTCTTCCTACGTTTCCCGCCTGGTAGCCGCGCGACAGGTCGTTTCCACGGCCTCTTGGAGAGATGAGAAAAACGAAAGAGAAAGAGAGCGGAGGGGGGAGGGGGGCGGGGGCAAAAGGGAGAGAGGGGAGGAAGAGAAGCAAAGTGCGCGAGAGAGAGGAGGGACAGACGATGAGGCAGATTGAAAAGCGAACAAACGAGCGAGCGAGCGACAGAGCCTAAAAGTCAGCAAGAATGGCGGGTGACGAAAAATACGCATTTCTTACTAGCACTTCACTCCTCTCTACCTCTTTCTTTCTTCACTTTCTCGCCTCTGTCTCTCTCCTTTCGACGTCAATTACCCTATCACACCTAACTTACTTCTGACGCGCGCATCGACAATCCATCATCTCTCCTTGCCCTTCCACGTCTCATCACTTGGCCTCAGCTTTGGAGACATGATACTGACTGCCAATCTTGGCGCTCTTACCATAGAGCAGCACTTGCGCGCCCAGCTTGAGCTCCTCCAGAATCACCAGATCGATCCCGACTCGACGCCGGGCTCTGCCGACTCTGGGGCTGCTTGCCTATCCCAGTCACCTCCGTCGCGGCCTGCTAACGGATACGGCGACTTGGCTGCTGTCGCCTCTCGTGACGCTGCCCGGGCCGTCGCTGTCAAGTCCGAGGCTGAGGCCCATATACACCCCGATCTCCGCGGCCCAAGTACCCAGGTTGCACCGACACCGAACATGATGCCCATCTCCGCTACTCCTCCTTCCGTTCCCAGCCCCGTTCCAGCCCCGGCTCCCTCACCCGGCCCAGCCATTGCTCCCGCCCCACCGTCGGCCGCCACAGACCATGCCATGGCAATGGATGGGCGCAAAGCTAAGCGGGAGCTCTCGCAGTCCAAGCGAGCTGCCCAAAACAGAGCCGCTCAGGTACTTCTCCCTTGTCGCCCACTATCATCTTGTATCTCATGTCAGGTCTAACGCGACGAAGCGAGCCTTCCGGCAGCGCAAGGAGGGCTATATCAAGAAGCTCGAACAACAGGTTCGGGAGTACAACGATATGGAACAAACCTACAAGGCCATGCAGTCGGAAAACTTTGCGCTGCGTGAATACGTCATTCACTTGCAGTCGAGGCTCATTGATCTTCAGGGCGAGATTCCACAACCACCACCCAACATCAACCTGGCGCCGCCTACTGCTGCTTCACAGCAGCAATCCCAGCAACAGCAAGCTAATCCTGGCGGCCCAGAGCAGACCACCTCCAGCCTCGTTGTTGGCGTCGCCACACCGCTTGAGGCGGTGGCCCAAGCTGTGGCCGGGCTGGCAGCGCAGGAACAGATGACGGACAGCCCGCAGGTATACGTCAGCCGCGGCTCCGAGGATACTCGAACGGCTGAGGAGATCAATCGGCAGCTTCATTCCGAAGACGGATCTGCACAGTCGCCCTAGTTTGGCAATGATCTGATATTTTCACATTGGTAGAATATTACTGGAGCGGCGTTGAGGAATTGGGCTTGAAATGATTGCGGCGATAACACCGCTTTCTCAAATTATGTCCATGGCGTTTGGCTTCGTCCAAATTTACCGCGTTGATGCTGCATTTTCTTTGTTTGCCTTTCATTGCTGTTGTTACTATCTTGCCGATGGCGTAATGTCTCATATCTGAACCATCCAGCAACCTACTTGCCTCTTGCAGACTTTGAAAGCGTAGTTTTTGTGCGTTAAAAAAGAATTCTAGTCAAGCGGGCGGTTAAATGCGTGGGGCTTCCAGCGATCGATGCGATGCGAGGATGGGATGATAATATGATTTACTCTAGGTCGTGCGGACACGGACCTACTGAGTAGGGTGCATATATTTCCGCCGTAAGAACGTGACTCGTGCTGGCACTCTCGCTATGAGATTGGAACCCAGCAGCTTAGATCAGGTTGAAAACTAGTGACTACTGGCTTGACTCATATTTCGCGACAATATATATAAAGGCAGGTCATAGTGCCCGGCGGCCCGCTGGCGGGAAGACGCGTGTCGGGCTGTCAGCCAGACGAAACCAACGACTCCAGCCATCGACGAGATTCTTACAGGAATGCCGCACGAAATCTGGTCCTATTTTGGGAAGTGAGTCGGGCAAAGCTATTCTCCAGGCGTTCCTCGACAATTAACTTCATCCGCAGATCTTCAAAAGGCACAGCAGTGATGACTCAGATGTTTCCAACTAAGGCAACCGGGACCGCCCTCCACCCGACTTTGCGCTGTCCAGTCGCTCTCCTCTTCCATCTTCGCAAGGGGTTGGAACGCTTGCAGGCCAAGCGCGTTACATGTCTTGATCCCAAGATGGGATATATTTGTCAAGGGCCAATGTGGCGCTGAATCCCATGTTCTTGTCCATGATGGCCTATCAACCATCGAGACGCACAGGGAAACTTGTATACGCATATCTGTAGACTGCTCCTTGTCACCTGCCCGACAGCAGTTCCAGCAATTTTTACTGTTCTTGATTTCCAATAGCATTGAGCTGAATGACGTTAATCTCTTTCTGAGACGCAAGTATCTATCTGCAGTTGCCAAGTATAGTGTAATGCCTGAATCTTGTCGCCTGTGGTGCGTCGCAACAACCCCTACGTTATTTTCTCATTGATGCGCCTGGCACAAGGGTGTTTCCTGTCACTTCTCATGTCCCGTCTCCAGGCTGAATATTTTTTCCTTCGCATCAAGGCTCAGCACGAATCATTAGCTTCATGTTCATGATACCGATTAAGTCAAACACTATAACTACTGTCATGAGCAAACGCAATACCGGGCTTTCATCATCACTGCCATGATCTAACATTCAAGTCAGTTGTTCATTTCTAATGCTAGTGGTACCCATTGACCAGTAAATTCTGTGCTTACCCAACGTGCTGCCCATTCTGCTCCATCATCTGTTAAGCTCAAAGGCCAGGAGGAGGGGGCACCTGCATACAAGGTTAGACCTTTGGAAACTATTCAATTCGCATCTCCACATACTGCGTTAAACCCTCCTGCTCCTGGAGCAGGAGGGTACGATGGGGGAGCCGGGGGAGGCGATGCGGATGGAGGAAGTGGTGGTGCCTCTGACGGTGGAGGCGGGGGTGCGGCAGTGCTTGGAGGAGACGGTGGAACAGTCGTCTGGCCCGGTGCCGCTTGCTCAGACGCGGCTTGACCTGACTGTGGCTGTTGGTAGTAGTACTGGTACCAAGCTACGTAGCTGTGAAATGTCAGTCAGGGCCAAAATCTTCATGTCCATAGACAAGTGACTTGCTTTTGGTAGCCTCCGTAGGTGGCATAGGGGTCTTGGCCACTACCTCCATTTCCATAATACTGCGCAGCATACTGAGACCAGTCGGTAGCATTGCTGGAACCGTTGTTTCCCGCAAAGCTGGTATTGCCCGACGCCATCGTCACGTCCGAGCTGGGGCACCCGTAGGACTGATCATGAGATCTGCCTCCACGATAATGATCTCCATGTCCACCACGATCGGCGTGGCGAGGAGGGCGAGACTTGAATTCTTCATACTGCTGCCTCACATTGGCTACTAAATCTTCGCAAAGCTCCTTTCCTTTCTCAACCATTCGCGGATCTGGGCCACTGTAGAGTATAGTCAGAATCCGGTTCTAGTAGAAGGGAGGTGGTATATTTCGTACGTGACGTGAAGAAACATGTCTTCCTCGCTCTCACGATTAGTAGACACCTCGAGATAACCAGAGCCAGCTCCTTTGATCTGTACTCGGCAACCCGTCTCGGACTGTATATGTTTCACATATGAGCCCCCAGAGCCGACAATCTGGGCGCGGAGGTTGAAGCCGGGCATCAGTTCCAAGCCGACGGGGATTTTTTCTTCAGGCCATTTGCGCTAAACGGATAGCAGTCAGGCCAGCGTCAGAATATCTCGCGAGTCTGGATTTCTTACACGCCCATACTCGTCACGTTCTACCGCCGGTTGCGGTTCTTGGTCACGTCGTCTAAAGCGTCGTTCGTCCACAAGCTGGGGAAGCTCCTGCTGTATGAGTTCTTGAATCTTGGCCACGGCAGCTTCCAAGCCCTCTTTTGAGATGCTGGTGACATGTAGATAAAGGGGAGGGTTCTTGGTTTATGTCAGTATTGGCTGAGAGGATATAGGAATTCCGAACTGATACTTACGGCTGCAGTTGCCATGTTCTTGTTAGGATAGTAGCTGCCACGCGTAGTAACGTCTTGGAGAATCAGTTAACACGACGGTTCAGTAACGAATCATCGGGGGTCGAAGCGTACCAGCACCGGTTTCCTTTTTGATCTAGAAAAATGGTGTCAGTAGGAGTAGCGAGCGGGGTAGGCATACGAGCAGCGTGCTATGCGAGCGTAATGCGTTCGCAGAGCCAGGCATGGCAAGCAATAGAGCTGAACAGGACCTGAGAATCAGTGGAGCATCAAGAACTAATTACCATTTGCTGTATGGAGCTCTTAGTGAGCGTATACCGATTTCGCAGGTCGTTGACTTCGATATCTTTAATGTAATCGCCATCGGAGACATACATCTCGCCATCGGCTCTGCGGGGTGCACTTGCCGAGGCGGAGTAGGACGAAGGGGCAGACGAGGACGAGTTCGGGCCATATTCCACTTTTTGGGTGGAAGTTGCGTCAGCGTGCTGGTATCTGCGAGATTGTAGCTGCGCATTGATGCGAGCAGCGGCGGCGGCTGTCGACGTTGGTCAGTATGGGTTCGCAGCGAGGACAGGAGGGTAGGCCAAGGACTCGAGGGCTTACCAGCGGCTGCGGCAGGATCAGGGTAAGGTTTATCCACCTCAGAAGGAGAACCTTTCGATATTGGACTACGTCCTCGTGTCTCGGAGCGACGGGAGACAGGCGAGCGAGATCGTCGGTCAAATCGATAAGGCTTTCGCTGAGGCTCCTTTTGGTCGAATCGGGAGCGTCTGCCGCTGGCAGCTTCGTGTTCTTCCATGGCAGAGTGAAACAATCTACTGGATGAGTTCACACTTGGAAGTAGAAAGCTCGTCCGCTAAGACAGGTTGAATATTTATTTTGTCCAGTGCCAACCTGATTAGAGTTGATGTGAGGAGATGCCAGGCAGGCCATCTATGGAGTGTCGGACGGGCGGTGGGAAATTTGTACGCCAAGTTTTCGTATGAGTCAGCGCGCCAAGAAAAATGACTAGCAGCGTCTTCACCCTACCCTAGACACGTGTACAGTATGCCCAATCTCGCCACGTCTGAATCCGCGTCACACTTCCTCAAATGCAGTTGTCAAGGCCCGACCGCTCGTCCTGTGCTCACAATATAGAAAATGATTTCATTACATACGTCTTCTGTCGTCCCTAGATTAACTCGAATTTCATGTTCGAGCACCTACTGTGACAGCGTCCAAAGACATTGCGTAGTTATTGTGCGTTCACATTGAACACAACATCTGGGTGGTTCAATCTGCCGGTTAAGGTAATCATCAGGCTTGGAAATCGATCGTACAATCGATTCAGTCGAATCGATTTCGATTTCGATCAATCGATATTGAATCCTGCTCAATCGATATCTTACATATTTAACCTCCAATCAATCGATTTAATCGTCGTTTGCAATGTCCATGCATGAAGTCCCGGGTAGGTTGCGTGGGATAGCCCATGATGCTGCCGCCAACACGTCTGCCAAACACCCTGGTAGATGCCCGGGATCAAGACAGCCAGTCATACATATATACTTATATCGTTTTTGTGTAATCAGCTACTGAGACTCGAGCGCACTACGCTATGAAATCATGCTCAAGTCGAGATCCCTGCCAAGAGTTTCGAGTCGGAACATATAAGGGATTCGGCTATCACCAGATTGTTTGTTCCCCACCTCTTTCACCCGTATGCCGTGCAAAAAGCCGATCAACGACTGCACTGATTGTGCCATTCACATACGAGCGCATCATACGTGCATTGGGTCGCTGCATCACCTTCAGAGGTGATGGGATAAGTCTGGACTCCGGCTTCGCCGGCTGAAGCCTCGAGACGGCGGAAAATTTCCTTCAACCTGGAAAGACTGGCAGGAGGAAGATAATGGCGAAAACCTGTAGCTTATCCAGTAGCTTAAACAGTTCACCATCGAGCACCGGAGAACTGCTGGATTTACTCTTCAATTTATTCATCCAATAACTTAGACATTCATTTCAAGTTAACACATATACCCCACTGTTGCTGACACCCGAGTACGTAAAACGATGGTTATCCCGATATCGGCCCGATCCCCTGTTCGATTTTTATTGTAGCGGCGATGTTGCTCACTTAACCAACTCGTATAGACCGAATGCCTGGTCAGTCTCAATTGTCCGCAGCCGTGAGTGACCGCTTTGCGATTGATCGTCTAAAATCAGCCGCACAATGGCATCAATTCGGTATTGCGGAGCGCCCGTACGCCGGGAAATCATGAGCAAGTGTCAGCCACTTTACTCTTTCCGCGGCAACGTCCGATCGAATACGACCAGCAGCAGCTCGACTTCGGCCATCGCCTACAAAGCGCTGCGCAATCGATCAGCTCCCTTGCCTGTGAACAACTCGCCGCCGTCTTGGTCGGCACAGGCCGCCGTATCAAATATTCTTTATGAGACACCCACTCCGTCCATGGCGCCTCCTAAGCGCCACATCCTCAACTGCTTGGTCCAGAACGAGCCGGGCGTGCTGTCTCGTCTGTCGGGAATTCTTGCTGCTCGAGGGTTTAACATCGACTCCCTGGTTGTCTGTAATACTGAGGTCGAGGACTTGTCCCGTATGACCATCGTGCTCACGGGTCAGGATGGTGTAGTTGAGCAGGCTCGTCGTCAGCTGGAGGACCTCGTGCCCGTCTGGGCCGTTCTGGACTACAGCAACGCAGCGCTTGTTCAGCGTGAACTCTTACTGGCCAAGATCAATATTCTTGGACCCGAATACTTCGAGGAGCTCCTCGCGCACCATCGCGAGATCACAGCGGGGGGGCGCAACAACGCTCCCGAGGGCGGCGAACGGCCGCCACAATCCCTCGAAGAGTCAGCCAAAGACTTCCATCCTAGCAAACTCGCTGCTAGCGAGGCACTGCGACATAAACATGAGCACCTCAAGACGATAACATATTTCACCCACCAATTTGGCGGCAAAGTCCTTGACATTAGCACCATCAGCTGCATCGTTGAACTGTAATTAGCCCCTCACTTGCGACTATAGCCACGCGTGACTGACAAAATTTCAGCTCTGCAAAGCAAACGCGAATCGACTCCTTTCTTAAGCTGGTGGCGCCATTTGGAATTTTAGAGTCAGCCCGCACGGGTCTGATGGCATTACCTCGCTCTCCGCTGCATGCTCCAAAAGAGGAAGCTCTACCCAAGGAAGCAGATGAGGTGGTTGATGCAAGCCAGCTGCCCCCTGGCTAATGCAGCTACGAGACGCGGTACACCGATCTCCTCGGCCCAAAATATTCGGCGAGCATGTAATATTTCTTGCGAGAATAAGTCAGGAAATTTGTAAAATGATTTCGGGAAATCCATCCTAACAGGGAGTTGAATTGCATCAGCTGCGATCTCAGCACCCCTCACCTCCGTAGTTGCTCTTGCTCGATCGCCATTGGGCTATCAGGGCGCTAGCTTTTCAGAAAACTTGATCTTAATCCGGAGCCCAGAGGTGAAATGGATTGCCGGGAAGAAGAGTCAAGAAATAAATATCCAACGGTATGTACCCTCCAAGAGTACATGCACTTTTTGTTGGTCGTGATAGCTAGGTTTGGATGCTGTGGGATCGGAAGAAGAGGCTCGAGTTGGCTACTTCTATGGGCTTTGACGGTCCGAACAACACTAAGAAAGCTGCTTTTGCGTCTGTATTTGCATTGCGGCTGGCCTCATTTGGCGGGATGTGCTGTGTGTACGTACGTGTATCTGACCGCAGGCGAGGTCAGCCGCAGTTGAGCCACTCCCCGTGGGTAGAGTGTGAGCCTGTGGCCCTTATACAAGCTCTCTTTCTAGTACGGGCTGTGCCCTCGTGTGACAAACTACATATTTATAGCTGTCAAATGAATCAAGCTAGCCATCTAAGCCTACATTGCGACAAGCTTGTCGAGCGGCCAATGATAACGGCTACGTGACTGAACGATCCTACTGCTTATCAACAGGGAAATTTGGAATTTGTGGTGCTAAAGAAGAGCTAGAGGGGGATTGAAAGAAAGAGGCGTCATTCTCTGATGTGGTCCTCACTCGCTCGAGGCACTAGTGGCATGACATTGGCCAGATGAGTCTTTGCCTCGCTAGATCTGTCCCTTATTGACGACTAGACTTTCAAGAGCAGCTGGTTCTTGATGAGTTTGCAATAATCGGTAAGAAGGTGGCGGATTGACTTACCAACATCAGCCCAAAGGCGATTTTCTGCTTCAGGGAAAACAAGGGATCTCGGGCCGTAGAAAACTTCATCAGCAACCTCTTCATGGTGACGCGGTAGACAATGCATGAACTTCCAGCTCTTCTTGGCTCCACCCTGTTTGGCTAGTTCACTTGTGATCTGGTAGCCAGAAAAAAGCGGCTATTCTCTTCTTCGTCTCGCTCTTTTGGCCCATGGAAACCCAGGTTTCGGTGACTAGAATGTCCGCGTCTTTGATCGAATCTTCTAGCACAGTCGTCTAAAAGAGTTTTCCAGGAGAATGCACACCATTCGCAGCTGAAATGATATGCTCTTTCATCGAGTCGACATTGCCGACTCCCCTGGGAGAGGAGACGGAAATGTCGACACCCATCTTGACACAGTCTGTGGCCAGGTCAAACAGCACGTTGTTACACTCTCCAATCCAGACTATTTTGAGAAATTAGAGGCCCGGTCTGGGGCCTGAGGCTTCAGAAGAAGGGAATACCTCGTATTTGGTGACGAGGTCGGCCAAGGTTTAGAGCGGATTGAACTGGTCGGAAAGTGCATTAATGACAGGCACACTCGAGTGCCTCGCTAAGTTAGCCACGTCGGAATGGGGACCGACACGGGCAACCATGTACGAGTTCATGGAAGAGATGACGACGGATGTGTCGTGAAGTGACTCGTTGACCTGCGCTTCCGTCAGTCCTGGTAGGCGGGCATATAGGTGCGTGGGACCATGGCCTACACCAAGCTGAATGTCATTCTTGCCGAAGAACATATAATGACCTCCCATCATGGTGACAGCAGCCTCGGTGGAAACGTGGGTGCGGGTGCTTCGCTTGCTGAAATCATGGCCACCGTCTGGCCGGTGAGGCCGGTGGTGAGCGATGTCGGCGCCCGGCCGGCCTTGGCTAGCTTTTTGCGCGACACGGCATTGCGAATCAAATTGGCGAGTTCGTTGGGGGTGACATAACCTATGGGCATAAAATTTCCTGGGGACCTGGTTTGAAACGAGTAGAAACGTTGTTGGAAGCCATTGGCGGCGGTACGGACGGTTCACAGAGTCCCTGACCTCATCCTGGGATGCTGATGCCAAAGGTTGGAAGCGGCACTCATCACTGTTAGTATCACAAAGGATGTTTGGAGCACTAGTGCAACAAGATATAAAAATCTGACTGAATTAATTTTATCTATTGGAGAAGAGAGAGAGAGGAAAGAGAACAGGAACGAGAGATATCCAAAGAGCAGGATCGTACACGACTCATTGCATTGATGTGCCCCTTGAAACATTCATCCTCACGGCTGGTCCAGTTGAGGATACCGCGGACGCACTTGGTGCCTGAGGCACCAGGCGAACGACAGTAAGGGTTTGGGTCACGTGGCACGCACATCCACAGGCGCAGGCGCCGTATGTTCAAAAAGGGCGCTGCACATCGCGGCCACGGAGGGAATTCCTTTTTCTCGGTAGTCAAATCCACATTCACTTTCACAGGCCTCCCTGCACGCTACGCGCTGTAGAGAGCAGGCCACGAGGTGACCGGATTGACCTCTTGGATCCTCAGTGGCCACAACTTAGTCATCATATTTTTGAGTTCCTACATCACTTCCTCCATTTCCCCACATTATGCAAGCTTGCCGAGACAGAGACTTTTTGGGCTTCATACTTACGAAGTAGCGACACGGCAACTGCGAGGTTTGAAACCGAACTGCATTCCACAAACCCCCCTGGTAGTTAATCTTAGGACCTGTTAATTAGCTCTTAACTTCGTGCTAGTTTTGCTTTTTCCTGAGCGCTCTCTGACGAAGACCCGCTCTCTCCATCTCCCCTCACAAAAATCGTGTCGGGCTGTGTGTATGTTACTGGTAATAAACTGGCGGCAACTGAGCCGCCGAGGAACGGAGAAAATAGCAGAACTGTTGTTTGGGCAACAACTGCATGTAGTCGAATAGTTCCAAATTATTTTGATTCCTCTTGCTTGTTATTCTCTCTCCAAGGTACCGGAGTTTTCATTCCCTCTACATACACATTCTTCGAGAGACTGTCGGCTTTGCCTTTTGTTCCATCTGGCTAGTACGATCGAAGTGTCTGGATGGCATCGCACGACCATTACCACTTCCTTCTCGTCCCCCTCCTTGCCGTCTTCCTTGCCTCTCAAACCCAGAGCCAAGTATGTCGACCTGTAATCTCTAGCTGAAGCCCTGCCGTTACCGTGCCGTTCCTCATTGTTTTTTTTCGCCCTTACTTCCGCCGAGGCATCATCGAGTTAGTACCACTGTACGCTACCGACCCGGGATCCACCTTAATCACGTGATACTTGTGGTTCTATCATCATGCGGCAACCTTATTTACAAGGCCTTACAGATTATCCAAGATAGACCAATGCGGAGCATGGAGAAGTGGTGGTCGAAAATAATGTTTCTTCAAGGGCCGAACTGGACCCTGCAAGCAAGTGCTGACGGCTCAAGAACTTGTGAGGCGTGGCTCCAAGTGATGCGGCACTGTGTGAAAAGCATGACGTGGTACAAGAGGTGGTCTACGATTTAATCCCTATGGAAGTTTTATCGTGCTCCGAGCCAGTTGTCTTCAAAAGGTTTGCGGTACACGTTACGCAATATGACTAACTACTCCGTACTAAGTAGTTCGGCTTGCTATAACTTATGTACTCGTTGGTTCCACCTTTGCAAAGGCCAATTAAGTTGCTCTCGCACTTAGTTGGGCACAAAAGTGCGAGACAGCCAAACAACACCAAGCACAGCCCTATACACACTTGTAGATGAACCCATATTTACCAAGCATTCCCCCAGTTCTACCACAGGCATGGCTAGATCACGACGCGTACGTATATGTAGTAGCCTCAAACGTGTTAAAAGATCCAATCTACGCCTGCCATCCAACCGTCACGCTCTCAACTCACGGTTGTGCTAATCCCTCTGCGCGCTCGCTCTCTTTCGTATCTCCATGTATTCGACTAGATCACTCTTTTGGGTTGCCGGATTGAGGTTGCGATGGTAATTGGGTCGGAGAAGCCGGGCAATATGTGGTTAGGCACACCGTAGCCGCCCGCCTGGTAGTAGTATTTCTGAGCACAACTGAGAAAGAGGCACTATCATATTTATCAGTATTTCTTTCGGCTTCATATTCACTAGATGCGATGTTTTAAAGGCGATTGCGGGTGCTTGTAATTTTATTGATTTTATTATGAGCAATTTCATACAATATATCGGCAGCATGTTTGGCTTTGTGCCCAGTTAAGTGAGAGAGCATTGAGTTGGTCCTTGTAAAGGTGGAGCCAACGGGTAACTATAGGGTAACTAGCTGAAACAAGCTCCCATGGACAGTAAATAGCCCTCTTTGTCACGTGAAAATGGTTGCACGTCGAAGAATTCTACCTCGTAGTCAAGCCCTCCAACCGAACTTATCTGCGGGGCTAAGTTGCCTGTTTTAAAACTTAACTTTTTCCTACCCTCTAAATCACCTGGCCACTTTGACTCACCAGTTGAACTGCTTTGAACCTCAGGCAAAATGGCATTTGGTACTCTATTTACCAGCGCGGTGCGTCTGTTTTATCATTCCTATATCTACCGACCAGCTATTCCAAATGCCTCGTCGACAAATTATACTGACCCTTCCCTTCGTCCAGGATAATCCTCGCTCCACCCCCATCCGAGCTATTGCAAAGGCGAACAATCTCGACCTCAAGATTGTCGTGGCCGACACCACGCAGCCAAGCATCGAGCATCTCAAGGCTAACGGCCTCGGTAAAATTCCCGCTTTCGTAGGCGAAGATGGATACACCCTGTCTGAATGCATCGCTATTGCCATCTACGGTACGTCTACCCATTAATTATCCATAATCTTCAACTTGCCGCAGACGCTGGCAACAAATGATGTAGTCTCTTTAATATTTCAGTTATCCCTGTCTGAAAAAATCCTGTGGACATTAACTCTCTTCTGACCTCGCAACCGATCTGCTTATTTTCACATACCTTCTCTCTTTGAGCCTGCCTGCATTGTACTGACATCGAGCAGTAACTTCACAGAATGAGAAGACGACGCTCTTGGGCAAGACCAAGCAAGAGTGAGTCTTCATCTTTTGAATGAACTGTCGTGTTAGCTAAAATGAGATAGCTATGCTTCTATCCTGAAGTGGATGTCCTACTTTAACTCCGAAATCGTATCCCCTCTTGGCAACTGGTTCTTGCCGCTACTTGGTCGGATTCCATATAACAAGAAATCTGTCGAGGATGCCTCCAAGACCGTTCTGAGGGCCGTTGAAGTGGTCGAAAAATATATGTTGCGCCACACCTATCTTGTTGGGGAACGTATCACCCTTGCCGACCTGTTCTGCGCCTGCCTCCTCCAACGTGGCTTCCAATACTTCTTCGACAAGCATTGGCGACAACAGCATCCAAACGTCACCCGCTGGTATGACACTGTGACCAACCAGCCCATCTATACAGATGTCGCGAAGAAGGTCGACTATCTTGATACGCCTACACTTACCAATGTTCCTCCTAAGAAGACCGAACAGCCCAAGGCGGCTCCAAAGGCTACTGTAGCCCCCTCTACTGCGCCCGCTGATGAGGAAGAGGTTTCACCTGCACCTAAACCCAAACATCCATGTGAAGCTCTGCCCAAGGCGTCTTTTAACCTTGACGAATGGAAGCGGCATTTCTCCAACAATGAAGAATCGGAAGCCCTAAAGTGGTTCTGGGAGAATGTGCCCCTGGAACAGGAGTACTCCATCTGGCGCTGTGATTACAAGTACAATGATGAGCTTACCTTGACCTTCATGTCTAACAACCTCATCGGTGGCTTCTTCACACGCCTGGAAGCGTCTCGCAAGTACATTTTCGGCAGAGCGTCTGTCTACGGCGAGAATAACGCCTCTGTCATCCAAGGCGTGTTTTTCATTCGGGGCCAAGAATTCGAGCCCGTCTTCGATGTTGCGCCCGACTACGAGAGTTACGAATTCACCAAGCTCGACCCGAAGAAAGCCGAGGATCGCGCTTTCGTCGAGAAACATTGGGCGTCGGAGGGGCCTGTGGTTGTTGGCGGTAAGGAATATGCCCATGCCTGTGGCAAGGTATTCAAATGAAGGCCTTTCATTTGCGAACTTGAGCAGGGCAATGAAGAGTTGCGACGACGGACAGCTTGACGGTTTACATTGGGGACGTGTCATGAGTCGAAGAAATGATGAATAAAATGGTTGATTGGTAGACATCGCTCATGAGTATATCGTGATATGTCTAATCTTCTCGATTCCGGATGGGCTAGCTGGGAATGAATATGGCAATGACTCATTAGGTCGCATGGGACTTATCAGTAGAGAGGTGTTGAATATAATCAAGCACAAAGGTATGCAGCCGCATGTAGGTGCTAATGTCACGCTGGTAGCACAGCGTATTCAAATAATCGTGGACTTGAGGAAGGACCCGGTCCAAGCCGTTGTATAAGCCTTTAAACTCGGGAAGGGCCAGGATATTATAAGGCTCGCTGCGCCCCTTTTAGGGCGAGTCGTCAACAAGAACGGTGTTAGATTGATCCCAGCGGGCGCCTTGTGAGGCGGTTGGGTGGAAAGCTTGGACAATTGGATCAGTCCAGACGACGGAGAGGCGCTTGTAGCACTGAACCCGGGCGTTGTAGTCCTATTCACACAGGCCTAGGCGGTCGCGTCCCCATACGGTGACAAGACACTGGCGCTGAATGGGATCAGAAGCTGGTTGAGCATGCGGCGGACGTTCTCAGGCCAGGCAGAAGACCAGATGGCAAGGCTGAAGGAGTCGAGACAGTACTCAATGAAGCGGCGGGTGTGGGGGCGCTCGATAAATGAAGTTGGGCTGGCGCGGTTGGGGCGATAGAGAAGGGTGCCATTGAGATCGACGATTACGAGTATACGGCGCGGTTGCGTCAAGGGTACAATAAGGGCGAGTGCTTGCGTGAGATAGAGGAGCGTAGGCTCAGGAATGCCGCCCGAGGCCGGGTTGGGGGCCGAGCGTTTTTTCTGATGTCTGCGCGGGTTGGAGGTAGGCCGTTGTTGTGACGACTTGCTTGGGGCGCCGGGTCGCGCAGGCTTGTGTCCTTGCGCTGGGCTGGCCATGGCTTTTGAGGGAGCACGGCCTGGCGGCGGCGGGAGCGGCGGTAGCTGAGGTGTTATGTGACCCAAAGACAAGCGCAGCATAGCCGTAGATAGAGACGCCTGCGCCTACTCCAGCTGTTGCTGCTGCTTCTGCTTCTGCAGCATGTTGGCGATGTGCTTTTGCTGATGCTGCTGCAATTTGTGCTTCAAGTGGTGTTGTAGTGGTGGGCTCGCGGTCAATGAACCGAAAGGATCGTCGTCGTAGTTCATGGCAGTAGAGGGCCGTAAGGCCGGGCTCGGCCCGTCATTGTACCTCAGCCATTCCTGTTGCCGCTCTCCGTGGCTGGTGCTGTTGCCGCCGACCTGTGGCGGCGAGGTGAAAAGGGACACGTGGCGGACGGGAGCTGCGGTAGTGACAGCGGTCCTTTGTGAAGAAATAAATATGCCTTCATCTGTTGAGTCCAAGCCAAGAGCCTTTCCAGCCCCATGTGAGCGCTCAATCCGCAGAGTAGACGAGGGTGAGGATGGAGATTCCGCAAAACCACTCAAATTTTTCCCCAGTCCTCCTGGTCGCTTACGAAACTAATGGACGACTAGCCTGCATGTGGGGCGGTCATCTGGAATATTTGTTAATGTGTGATTTTCGAACCAGAATACTAACTGAGTAGATAGTCATCCAACAGCAATCACTGGTTGGCTTTGTACCTTTCAGTAGGCCCGCCGGCCTCTCGAGGCTTTGCCGCCATCAGACACGCCAGTCACTTTGTCTGTCGTCGCGTGAAGCCCCCAGCAGAAGCCATGTCGCGTGCCACCAAACGGAAGCTACATTTTCTCGAGAAAGGACGAATCGTACGCGCCAGGCGGACGGATGAATGGGAAACCGAGCTTGAGTCCGAAGGGGAGACGTCGGCTGATGATGGTGGTGGCATTGATGATGACGATTCTGAGGACATCGCAGACTCCGCTGCCGAGTCTTGTTCTCAACCTGGAACCTCGTCGGAAGTATGTAATCATTACAAGGTTTATTCAACCCACTCTCGACAAGATCACTCAAGCATCCTCCAATCGTACCAGTCCGACTCCGACCAAAGCCCCTCGGGAGCCGGCCTCTCTTCCAGCTCTTTCGGGGCTCTCGCTCGCATGCAAGCCTCGCAGTCGGCTCTTGGCTCCCGCAAGCCAGATGAGACTTGGGAATCGAGTCTGGAGCCGGCTGTCAGTAAGCCCGTCGAGCTAACGCCTGCTCACCGTGCTCGTGACAGCAGCCGCAGCGGCAAGAAAGGCGCGGCCGACAAGCCCAGGCGCGTCTCAAAGCACGCACCGCTAGAACAGTCGTCGAAACGGCCTGTGTCGCGTCGCCGTGAGATTCTCGCTGACCCACGTCGCAAGTATCGCGACCCGCGTTTCGACCCGCTCGTTGCCGGTGCCCCTCGCCGCCATCTAGACGAGGTCAAGGCCAGCAATGCCTATGCCTTTCTCGATGCGTACCGTGACAGTGAAATGGCCGATCTACGCGCGAAAATGGCCAAGACAAAGGACTCCGTCCTCAAGGAACGCCTCAAGCGCCAGCTCATGTCAATGGAGTCGCGCGACAAGGCGCGCCGGCGTAAGCTCCAGGAAGAAGAGCTGCTACGCGATCACCGCCGCCAGGAGAAAGAACTCGTGGCCGAGGGTAAGAAACCATTTTACCTAAAGAGCAGCGAGCAGAAAAAGCAGCTACTGGTCAAGCGTTACATGGACATGACCAGGGACCAAGTGGACAAGGCGATCGAAAGAAAGAGGAAGAAAACTGCGAGCAAGGAGAAGAAGGAGCTGGGTTTTCTGCAGAGGGTCAAAGACCGACATTGATGCCGCCTGAGTTCTCAGTCTGTAGACTCACGAGGACTAATGCCATGTGCAATGCGTAAGGCTTGACGCGATGATCCTTTTCACAACCATAAGCTGACTGATAAGTGCTTCTAGGCATAAAAGCCTTTACCCTTCCTTTCCAGCTTTTTACGACCAAGACTTCAACACGCAGAGAAACATGACGCCTGAGATGGAGAAGACTCTTGTACACTGCTCCAGGGACATAAAGCGCCTGCACGAACCTAATTACCACACATGGCTCGCAAATCTTGGAATCCAACTCAAACTCGGTCCGACCAGTATCGGTCTGTATCATCTTGAGCCCAGTGATTTCGCAAGCCAGATAGAGATGATAAACATGTGAGCCATTTCAGTTGCATTGTATGTGGGCGAGCTATTGGACCTTGGTGGTCACCATGTCGTCATTAAATCAATGGCTAGAACCTGCTCTTCGCTACGCAGCAGCCCTTGGCGACACCTCACCCATTGCGCCTCTCACTCATAGCCACGACCTCATTCAAGCCCAGTCCTGGCGTTATCAATCATTTTCTTGTACAGTTTTAATTCTTCGAATAGAAAGCTTGATTATATATTGCCTTGTTTATTCATTTGGGGTATTAGTCAAGGCGGCCATTCCTAGGAAACAAACTTTGACCGCAGTCTCTCTTTACACTAAACTTAATAACTGCCTTCATGTGCGTATTCTTGATTTTCCTTAGCCTGGTTGAAACGACATTGGTTGTTATATCCGCCTTGTAAACAGACTCTGAGGAATCGATTTTCTAGTTCCCGTCGGGGTATGGTAAGGAACTGTTGGCTCTCAGAAGAAAACTTTGGATCGTCCTTGGCAAAGGACATACTGGGCCGACTAACTTTAGGGCAGGCTTGTGAGCCTGCTGTTCCATGGGGCTAGGAATTCTCCTCTACAAGATGCTGGCTGACCCTGTGCAACTTTGATAGAACGGCGGCCGTCAGGTTATCATTACTACTCCTTAAATTCTCATAATGGACATGACCGCGCGACTCGATGCCGCAAACATCAATCTCGAGCTCAAGATAATCTTCATGACCTCGACATCAGTCTGTTGCTTGCCTTTTACCTCGTCCCTTTCTCGGCAGACCCTGAATACTGGCCTTAAAAAACATCGAAGTCACTGCATCTGTCAAGGTGAACGAAGACGCCATCGATTCCGTCCATCGCGGTGCGCTCATGGCCCCTACGGGCAAGTTAACCGCCATGCTGTGAGCAGACGTGCAAGCACAGTTGCACAACTAACCGATAACTAATGCTTAGCATGTCGGCCGCAGCCACCAGGATCTCTTAGCTCCTCACAAAATTCCCCGGAATCTTTGATGATGGGACTAACGTCATTGGCTCCTTCATGGAGGCCTACAAGCTTCTTGCAGGATGTTCTCCACGTGCAGAAGACGCTGTGTAGGTTCTCGGACTAATGAAGGCTATACAGAGTTGATTGTATGTTGCTTCTCCTCCGAGAGGGATGAAATCAATCGCGTTGTCCGCCAAATCCTTCAGGCCGAAATTTTCTATTGAGACTGCAGTACATCAAGGAAAAGCGTGCGATCGAGGCTGACATTGTCCTTAATTCAGCCGAGGGTGAAAATTCTGCAGTTCAGGTTCCCTTTAGAGTTGGCCGCCACATAAAGATATCACGCAGTGGGCTCCGTGTTAGTTAAAACTTGAATGACCGAGGACAAATACAAATCCCCCATAGTTAGAACAATAGACACCCCCTATAGTTCAAGTCAGTTTTCGTCTTCGCTTCCCATTTGCCTGCCCAATCAACTGCTTCAAGTCCGCGATGCCGTAGCTCAGAATCCTCTTCGGTCATTACATTGGACGTGTCAAAGTGTATCGGAATACTTGGCCCTGAAATAGAGTCCTCATTCATTACTAAGCCCGATGGATGAGTCTTTTTGGGGGGCTAACGCTCAGTCAGCAACACACAGTAAGCTTTGTCCTGCCTTTTGAGGGAGATCATTTTACGAAGCTTTCATAGGTAGCCAATAGCCCAGTGAAGACACTCTGTCGGTCGATCATTGCCGTCGCCATGCGCTGTATGATTACAGAGAGTATGTTTGTGAAAGTTGTCGTTCGTCTTGGGCCCTATCACATGTCTTCAAGGAAGTCACGTTCTTTCGATCAAGCCTCTATCTTAGCCCAAGTTAGATCTTATCCCTCACATTATTCACTTGATCGCAAATTGTAGGAGTCCTCAACAGATCACATAGGCGCAGTGCAGACGATTCGTTCAAGTGGCTCTGTCTACGGCAGTCGGGGCTACCACTAGGTTTGTAAAACTCCTAGATAGATCATTACCGCATGTGTAGCTGAGAAAGCAGCAGCCTTAAGAGATATTGACCCTGGTGTAAATCATTTTTCGAGGATCTAACCTCCAGAACTCCCACCATGATCCCCACTGAGAAATTTGCGCGAGTAGGCTGTCATGGCATCATTCACGCTGTGATACGAGTACATGTCGTTTTCTGTTTCGCCATGCATCTTGGTGGTGAAAACCCCAAATAATCCACGCCGGTTTAAGATGGGGGGGGCCCACGAGCACGGCCAAAGCCACCCCGGCTATTGCGAAACAGTTAGCATCTTCGCTTGCACAGCTCTAATCAAACAGGACGTCTCACAATTGAGGAGCAAATTCGCCCGGAGCACCACCTTCCTTGCCCGGCCCAGCATCCCGTCTGCGGTAGCCACCTTCACGATCACCACGGTCGCCACGATCGCCACGGCCTCGTCCAAAAGGCCGGCGTTCGCGTTCACCCTCTCCGAGTATTCCACGCGGGGGCACATGCGACCGCTGTTGCTTGATGTGTGTAGCTGGAACGATCTCTGCAGGAAGATGAAGCCATTCGCGGAGGTAATCGAGGCCCTCGGCGGTCAAGGTGTAGTAGTAGTATTGCCAGGAGAATTGAGTTTTCAAATAGCCGCGCGAGTTTAGGGATTGGCACGCCTTGATGACGAAAAGATTTTTTGTGTCAATGTCAGGGTGCTTCGGAAGATTGAAGTCCTTCTGGACCACAAGTACGCCCTCACGGAAGAGATACTGGCGTTCTGTTAGTGACCAAAAGTACGGTGTATTGACGTCGCAGTACCTCGTGAATTTTCTTTCGATCAGCCTTTGGGATTAACATCGTGACGGCGCGTTATCTTGAGTCGATGTTGGGAAAGGCAGTTTTCGGCCGGCGTGCAAGGATTCACTATATTTCGGATTATCTTTTGTGGGCAGAAGCCCTACAAATGAATTCACCTAGAGAGGTGGAGCTGTTCTTGCTGCGGCATGGATCACGTGAAACATTGAGTGCTCATCGTTAGTCAGAGTCCGGAACTTGCCTCGGCCTTTTAGTGGCATTGCTACGTCCATCCAATTCTACGTGTTTCTACAAAATACACATCAGCGAGGAGCCTGTCTCAACAACAATAAACTGCCGACAAGCTTCATCAATATGGAGTCTCAAAATATAAACATCCTTCTCGCAAAATTTGGCGGCTTGGGCCTGCCGTCAACTCTTGTTGTCCCCGCGTCGCCCTCGACGACAATCACCGAACTGCGAGAGAAGATCAACGACAGACTGCCCACAACCGAAACAAGGCTCATCCTAACAACACTTTCTAATAGGCAGCTTCCAGAGAAATCTGAGGCGCCACTTTCCACGTATCTTTTGACGAGCAATGATGAATTCCTCTCCCTCAGACTCACGGTGCCTATACTTGGTGGCAAAGGTGGATTTGGCTCTCAATTACGGGCTGCCGGTGGGCGCATGTCACGAAAGAACCGGAATCAGGAAGACCATGGATCAAGCAGAAACCTCGATGGCCGGCGATTACGAACCATAAATGAAGCGAAAGCTTTGGCAGAATATCTTGCCATAAAACCAGACATGGAAAAGAAGGAAAAAGAGAAACGCCGAAAACGATGGGAGCAAGTTGTCCAAATTTCCAATCAGAAGGAAGCTGAAATCAAATCGGGGAAACATGGCCGTCTCGATGGCAAATGGGTCGAGGACAAAGAAGAAAGTAATGAGAGGACCAGAGATGCCGTGTTCACCGCTATGAAGACCGGCAACTACCGAGACAATCTTCTCAGCACGTCATATGGCTCTACATCCACGGATAGCAGCGACAGTCGAACCAGTCATGAGGAGCGGGACAGCTTGAATTCCAAGGAGTCGTCACCGATTTCCGAACCGAATAAGATCATGAATACCAAGTCTATGACTTTTGTCGGATTCGAGGAAGATGATGAATTTATGAGCACTGATGACGAGGACGTGGGCGCAACACAGAAATAGTGGAGATGGTAGACGTCAATGGTGCGACTCTTGATGCGTAACGATGGCTTTTTGGGGGATGGGGAAAGGTGGAACGCTCATGTTTTTGATCCATGATACCAACAATATGATCATACTTCATAAAATGCACGCGCAATAAAATTGGCTCAACAGAAAAAGCGCATGACAAAATCTTCCGAGATCAACTACTAACCTCAATCGATAATGGAAAGGTGAAAGAACATTCTACGTGTTATTAGATTAGGTGCCTCAAGAGTAGTAACACTTAAGATTCCAGATTTACTGGAAAGTTTCCAGCCTCTATCAGAATTAGCTTAGTACAGTAGATGAAGCTTGGGGTGACACACCTCGTTGTTCGTCCCACCGACTGTACCATCCCGAAGGGCACAAAGAGCGGTATGCAAGCCAGAACTGAGGCGCGGTCAGAGTCCGTTGTGTTATGTGATCTTGGATTCGACATGATTTAAATTTAAGCTATACCTGTCTGCAAGGCGCGAAGTCCTCTCCCTTGGCGAGTACGCACTTGTGGTAGTCGACATAATTCTGCCAGCAGTGCTTGGTCTGATTCTGATTAGGGAAGCGGGCATCGGTGCCTGATTCACGGTGGAATTAGCTTGAAGTTCTTGATTATAGACGGCTTGTCCGGCTTGCATCGCTTGCAGCCTACTGCCAAGGCGGTTACGTGCGAGGAAGCTCACCGGCTGCGCTGCTGTTAGCCGTGACTTATGGTGGAATGTTCAATTCAGAGAGTAATATAATCGTACCAGTGACGAACTTGAAGGGTTTCGTGACAAGCTTCTGTTGGTCGTCCTCTTCGGCCATTTTTGGAGCGGTTAGATCTTTCTAGGGAAGCAGAATCATTAAGCGTTGCTGTTGAAAAAGACGGGTCGTGGTTTGAGTTGAGGTCTGAGGCCGACTTGCCTAAGCGCAGTGCCCCATAGCAGAAGTTCCGCAAATTATGCCGATAGGGTTTGTGCCTGAGGCTACATCCCGCACAGTGCAGCCTCTGCCAACCGCCAATCCCGCCGGTGGGTTCATCGACTCGATAGCGGCTATTATAATTTTACCATCATTCTCATCGCGCCTATTGCGTCTCCACCGCTGCTCGTCACAGTTCCTTACCAAATTCCGACTCATTGCTGCGGCTCGCCATGCGCTCAACAGCGACCCTCGGGATAGTTCAGTCGACGAGTCGGATGCTGTTTCGTCCGTCGGCCCGGGCCTTATTCCACACATCCTCTCGAACCATGTTCCGTCCGTCGAGCATGGTCCTCAGGCCACTTCCCGTAGGCACATCATCACCAACACACCAGGCAAGGTGAAGCTGACAGTGATACTGTCCAGAAAGAAGATCAGGCCGGTATGTATCCGATTAGCCTGAATCATTGATGAGAGTTCTCCTTGCATTGACGCCGAGTAGGCCATACAATTTCACAACGGCTGCGCAAGCTCAAGGATATTCCGATGGAATTGATTCCGCTCGGTAATGGACCCTGCGCCTTTACCAAATATTGGCTATTTTACCTGATACTCTCCCAGCCGTCGTCATTGGCTTCGCCATCTTCGCTGCCATTTACTCGGTCATAAGAAAATTCATGGTTGACAAGAATCTTCGACTGCATAGACAGGGACCTGCTGGCAAACAGGGTCACTAGCCACCTACATACAGAAGACACATGCATACCTGTGATTCTAATATTTCGTGGTATGGAGAACTTTTAATTATAGTAGAGAAGGGAGGCGCGACCTGTCGTGCCGTGTTTTCTTTTCATTCCTTGTACCGCGGCCTATCAAAAGGCATCCATACTACTCCATTTCACCTTGCAGTACCAACGCCTTGTGTACTTTTGAAGGTTCATTTCAAAACTAAACGGAGATTTCAAGCTGGTTTTGGTCCGGCGACATCAAGCCCATCAAGGCCTTGTATGGGATCCGCCATAACATCCACCATGGCTTTATCATGGCTAGCCTGCGCTCCATCTCTCTGCTCGCCGGCGCGCTCCGCAAGCCAGCCTTCCTGAGCATGTCTTTGTGAGTATTTGACCTAGAGATGAGGCTTTGAAATGTTTACCTGCTCCCAAACAGCCTTCTTGCTTCCCAGCCCCTCGTCAGCACTCTTCGGCGCTTTAGCTTGCGATGCCTTTATAATGCGGCCAAAGAGCTCGGATTTGTCCATGTTTTCAATAGCCTCTATGGCGTCTGTAGTGTCCTCAAACTCGACATATGCGAAACCGCGGTGTAAATCAGTAGACTCCCTCGCGACGGGCTTTGGAAGCTGCACATCGACGATGTCGCCAAACGGGATGAACGCGTCCAGGACGTGGTTGCGCGTGACTAATTGCGAAAGTCCTCCAACAAAGACAGTAGCCTTCCAGCGAGAAGCATCAGACATCTTTAAGAATCTGACTATAGTGAGTTCTCGCAAGAAGCACTGTAAGCCACTGTCGCTGGACGCGGTCGAAAGCAAAAGAGACCCTAGCTTTACAAGCCGGACTCAAATTGCACCAAAAAAGACTGAATGGCAAAGTCACGTGACTGTGATTCCTGCCCCGCTATTCTTGCCTGGAGCTCCGAGGCCTGGGCAAGTGGTTGCAATCTGGCATCACATCTCAGTCAAAGGTCATCCTAGCCGTGTCTGCTGAACGACCTCAATTCTTTACAGACGGCGGTCAATTTTTTTTCCCAGAATATCTATGCGCAGACGCGTATTCTGAACTCATAAGTCCAGTTATTTCTCGTTACACACTGCATCGGTTCTATCCCGTGGTAGCCTCCGTCCAGATCGCCTGCCATCATGGTGCGCCTTCGCGAAATACCACGGACGGCCTCCTTTGCCTGGTGGCCTGGCCCAGAAAAACCTCTCTTGGCAACAGGTACCCGTGCTGGTGCTGTTGATGCTGATTTTTCTGACGAGAGTAAACTGGAATTTTGGGACCTGGCATTAGACGACCAGCAGCAGAAAGTTGAGCTTCAGCCTGTGGTCAGCATCACTACGACTTCCAAGTACTGTCTCGCCCAGCGTCTTTGGCGCTGGAATGAAGTAGCTGACAGAGGCACAGATTCCACGACATTGCCTGGGGCTTTCCGGATGCCGAGCACCCCAAGGGTATCATCGCTGGTGCCCTCGAAAATGGTTCTTTGGAGCTGTGGGATGCCGCCAAGTTGGAGTCAGGAGCTTCAGATTCGTCGATCTCTCAGACGGTCAAGCACACAGGCGCAATCAAAACCTTACAGTTTAACCCATTGAAGCCTCAAATTCTAGCCACGGCAGGGGCTAAGGGAGAGTTGTTCATCTACGACATCAACGACATCTCAAATCCTTTTCGACTTGGAAATACTGCAGCTCGCCCTGAAGACATCGAATGCCTTGCCTGGAATCGCAAGGTTTCACACATTCTCGCCACTGGCGGTACGGGAGGCTTTGTCACTGTATGGGACCTGAAGACAAAGAAGGCATCTCTGACACTCAACAATAGCCGCAAGCCAGTCAGTGCCATAGCTTGGGACCCAAACAACTCCACGAAACTTTTGACGGCTACTCCAGATGACAATATGCCCGTCATTTTCTTGTGGGACCTACGCAACTCCAACGCACCGGAAAAGACACTCCAGGGCCATGAGCAGGGTATCCTGTCTTTGTCCTGGTGTCGCCAAGACAGTGATCTTCTGCTATCCTCGGGGAAGGACAATCGCAATTTAGTGTGGAATCCTCAAACAGGAGAACGTCACGGGGAGCTGCCCGAGATGACGAACTGGACCTTTCAAACCCGTTTTAACCCACACAATCCTAACTTGTCAGCTACTGCTAGCTTCGACGGCAAAATCACCATTCAGACGTTGCAGAACACAAACCCGGATGCATCTCAGAATTCCACTGGAAAGAATCTCGATGGCGAAGACTTCTTCAGCGCAGCGCAGACGCAACCTCAGGGGGCTTCCTGGTCACTAACCAAAGCGCCTAACTGGTTTGAGAGGCCGATTGGTGCGTCGTTTGGCTTTGGGGGGAAAATTGTAGCTTTTCGATTGAACCACGTCCAGCCAGGACAGAAGAGAGGATCTAAAATCACCATTTCCCATTTCTCTGCCGATTCCGACGTATCCTCGGCTACGGAGAAGTTTCAGGCAGCTCTCGCTTCTGGCGATCTTATATCCATCTGCGAGGAACGGACGAAACAAGCCAGGACTGAGGAGGAAAAAGCAGAATGGAGAGTCATGGAAACGCTTGTCGGGGACAACCCCGCGCAAAGATTGTAGAATATATGGGGTTTAAGGAGGTCACCAAGGTTACCGCCAACGGAGTGTCCAAGAAACCTGCAGATAACACAGAGGCGGAGAGAACGGTCAAATTGGATCATGATTCTGAAAAAAAGAAGCCAGTATCCGACTTCTTCAGCAGTGGAGGCCCCGATGGTGAAGGAGACGACTTCCTGTCTAATGGGGCTGCAACGAAGGGCACTAAGACTGACAACCCGTTTCACTTGTTCAATGAAAGCGATACATCTGTGGAGAAGGAAATCACAAAAGCGTTGATGCTTGGCAACTTTGCAAAGGCGACCGAAATTTGCTTGGCCGACGATCGCATAGCCGATGCATTTCTGGTCGCTAACTGTGGTGGCCAAGAACTTATGGACAAGGTCCAAGCCGCGTATATTGCGCAAAATAGCGGAAAGACGAGTTATTTGCGGCTCCTTGATTCAGTCATAGCTAATAATCTTTGGGACGTGGTGTATAATGCCAACCTGGAACACTGGAAGGAGACAATGGCTATGCTATGCACGTTTTCCGACCCCATCGAGTTCCCAGACCTTTGCGAGGCCTTGGGCGACCGAATATACGAAGAGTGTCAAAGGAAAGACGCGTCTTTTTGCTACCTTGTCGGCTCAAAGCTTGAGAAAGTCATCGGGATTTGGATTGCGGAGCTCGAGGAGGCGGAGCAGGCGGGCGTGAGCGAGGGTTCTGAGAACTCAACATTCTCAGTGCACGCCAGATCGCTGCAAAACTTCATCGAGAAGGTGACCATCTTTCGGCAGGTCACTAAGTATCAGGACAGCGAACAAAACAAGAGCTCGGACTGGAAGCTGGCAACTTTGTACGACAAGTACACGGAATACGCCGATATATTGGCCGGACATGGGCAATTGGAAGTGGCCCAGAAATATCTAGATCTCCTACCGTCAAGCTATCCTGCTGCAGATATTGCAAGGAGCCGCGTTAGGATGGCCACCCAAAAGTATACTACACCAGCACAACCGATAGGACCGACTTCATCATCGAAAGCGGCAACGGTCAAAAGCCAGGCGACGCCCAGCTACCAAGCTACGCAGGTTCCTTCTGTTGTCCCCGCAAACGCGTACGGCGGCATGAACCAGCAGCAGACGCCAGCTCCGCAGATGCAAAAATACACGTCGTCTCAGAACCCTTATCAGCCACAGGGAGCGTACCAGCCTTCGATGCAGGCTAGATATATGGGCGGCATTCCGCCGCCACCGATGGGAGGACCTCCGCGGAATTCGACGCCGTCCCAGCCTCCGCCATCGCAGTCCAAAAAAATGGACAACTGGAATGATGTTCCCGTCGTGACCAAGGTCATACCGCGACGTTCTACACCCAGCACAGCACCCATTACGTCACCGTTTCCGATGCAACAGGGCCCTCCCGGGCCTCCCCCTTCCGGTGCCTATGGACAACAGACGGGACTGCCAGGGCCGCCTCCAAAAGGCCCTGCTCCGCCTCGTGTTCAGTCACCGCTGGCCGGACCGGCTCAGAACTTCCAAGCTCCGCCACCGCGGTCATTGTCCAGTGCCGCCAGCCAGTATGCGCCGCCACCGCCGACAGGCGATGGACAAGCCCAGATGCATCATCAGATGACGCAGAAATCGGCTTCGCCATACAACGCACCGCCATCTGGTCCTCCGCCCTCAAACAGGTACGCACCTGCACCATCGCAACAGCAAGCCTCGGGCGCATCCATGCTCCCGCCAGGAGGACCGACAGGGCGACAACTTCAACCCAACCCTTACGGGCCAACGCAGGTCGCCAATCCTTCAAACCAATACTCCCCATCACCTTATAATGCAGCAGCGCCGACCCAGCCGCCGGCGTCTGGTCAGGGACCGCCATCGATGCGTGGTCCGCTGATGGGAAGCCCAGCGCCCACTCCACCTCCCAAGGCAACAGCACCGCCTCCAGCAGCGAAGCATCCATCCGGTAACCGGTCACATATCCCGGCCAACGCCCAGAAGCTGGTGTGTATCCTTGATCAAGACATGCAGCGAGTCGCCTCCAAAGCTCCTGCTACTTTTACTCCTCAGGTAAAAGACACGCAGAAACGGATGAACCTCTTATTCGATCATTTGAACAATGAAGAGCTTGTGCAGCCAGCCACGATCGACCAGCTCTCGCAATTGGCCGAGGCAATTCAATCGAAGGACTATGCTACGGCTCAAAGGCTGCAAATAGAGATCCAGCGCGATAAGACGGAGGAGTGCGGTAATTGGATGGTACGAAAACCTGAACCCCCGCAACGTCGTTTAACCGGCTAACCAGCAGCAACAGGTCGGCGTCAAACGATTGATCAAAATGAGCAAGGCCACACCCTAATGACCAAGCGTGTGGAACCTTTCTTTTTCCGTGTCAAGCATGCAACTTGAATATAAACAAGTGGCATAAAGATGCATCTAGTGGAGGAATGGTGGTTCAAGCCAAAGCTTAACAGCTCATTAGAGTAAACAGGGACTGGGTTTCCGGTCATGAATCCCTTTCGCCTCTTCAAAGAATGCGATTTGCAGTAACTACCATCTTGTAAAGCGATTCTAGGGTGATTGTTGGTCTCCAAAGATGTCACCGCGCAGTCCCGCGAACAAGAGTGATGCCCATCCCGGTCCGGTCTCTCTTTGCAAGGTATGGCATGTACTGCAGGTGAAGTTGCCCTTGATGCTTGAAGTCAAGGTTCCTGCCGCCGGCTGCTATTACGGTTGATAATATGGAGATTTCCGGCGCCGCTTGACTCCCCAACTTTTGAGTCATTTGAGAGCTTTATGGCTTCCTTCCAACGTGGCGAGAGAGGCCACTGCAAGGGAGTCAGGGCCTCTCAACAGGCATCCTAGCAGGCCTCACAGCCGTAAAGTTGCCACTTGGTCGACAATGCATGCAGTGGCCCGGGGCAAAGCGGAGGACGCAGAGAAACGGCGCGAAAAGACCGACAAGGGTAGCCAGGCGGACGGTACGGACGACACTCGCCCGACCACATGCCGCGTCGCTACCGGCTCCCCAGGACGGTGGACAGCTACGCTCTCGAACCTCATGGCAGCAAACGGGGGCATAGGAAGTAATCGCCTGGTCATACATCCGAAGGCTGAGGATGTGCGTCGGTCGATCTTTTTTGATACAGGGTTCGACGTGCACGTCACCAATGACCTGGCTGACCTGTTCGAGAGCGATGAGATTCCAAGAGTGCAGTTCCCCATCACCACAGACGGAGGGGTGGTCCATCCCAACCACGTCGGCGCGGCCCGGTACAAGTTCAACAGTCTCCGAGGGGAAGTCTGCGATGGCGATCGTGCTTCGCATGGTTTTGGTCATTCCCGACTTTCCTCTCAAGATCTTCAGCGGAGAGAGGTTCCTCCTTGGCGGCGGGAGTCTGGCGAAGGATGGGGTTCTGCTGCGGGATGATGGTTTGGAGCTTACCACTTTAGACCCGAGGACCAGAGGAGGCCTCATGTGGGAGGGAGTCTGGGAGACCAGAGCCCAGGAAGATCCGGGCGGAGGTTCACTCCATACTGACGGCGCCCGCGAGCTGACCAACGAGGCGGTTGTAGAGAGCAGATCCGCGCCCCATGGCCACCATCAGAATCCCTACTCGGAGACGGGCATCAGTGTTCTCCAGGACGCCGACAGGGCTGCCGGAATCCAGGTGCGCATCCCGTCAGTGTTCTGGGAACTTTTGCTCGTCGCCACAGCCTACGACACCAACAGGACCGGCTCATCCAGCCACTCCTCCCGCCATTCACTCCGCCAGCCTGTGCAGTCTCAGAGCAACCAAAACACAGGCTCACGAATGTTTCAAATGTCGCAGAATCTGGCAGAGTCTCGCATCTTACTATCGAGGGATGTCGCTCAAAGGCCATATTCCCACCAATATACGAAGCTCTGAAGACGACACGGACGTGTAACTTAGACCAGGCCAAGCAACCAGCAAGGCTGCTGCGCCACAGCTCACCGCCACAGGAGTTCAGCACGTGGGGTTCGAGCTTGCATTAACGGCATCGGCAGGTTCCATCTCCAGCCGTTGCTGGTCCGCGTGCGCAGCGAGGGCGACGACGACGCCTCCCATCGAACCCGAAAGCCATGGAAGACAGGAAAGCGACGGCACAGGAAGAGGCGGGCGAAGAAACCGTGGCGCAGCGTGCTTCGGAGCAGGCTCGGCTGCGCAAGGAACGCCGCGAGGCCAAGATCAA
>KN173744.1:1493-13731 GCA_000758425.1 Nilaparvata lugens yeast-like symbiont | reverse complement strand
CTCTGTGCCGCCACGCCTTAGCCGCAGCCGCGCAACCGCTTCTGCTCCCCTCCGAACCTGACTGCTCTTGGCCCTAAGCCCAGACACCCAAACGATTCCTTTGTCAACATTCCCGCGTGCCATCATCGATCTGCCCGCACGCTTTCTCCTTGGTCCCATCCTCCTCCTCCCTCCACTGTCCCTTTAACCCCCTTGCCTGCTCAACCGCCGCTCGTCGCCCCTCAATCGGCCTCGCTTCCCGTCACTCAAGCCGACGCCCCATCGTCGCGGCCAGCTTGGGGGGCTGCCTCCACCGCATTCGCCCCCGCCCGTATCCCGCGTCACCCATCCGCCGCCCCCGTCACGCGCGCTCCCATCGCCGGCTGCCGCGTCCTTGCCTCCCGGCATGGTGATGTCGTGCGAACCATGGATGCTGCGGCCAAGACTGTCGAGTCGCTGTCCCAGCATATCCTGCCCGAAAAACCACACCACCTATCCTGCGATCCCCTCTGGCGATATCGGCCGTGTCTCAACGACGCCAGCCACCCCAACGGACAGCCCGCACGCTTCGAGGAATGGCACAATCATCGCCTACAGTACATGACGCTCGTCTCCCAGGCCGATCGCGGCACTCTGCTCACCCGATTCTACTACGACATGCAGGAGGATCCGCCCAAGCCCCCGCCTCGCGAAGTCGGTGCGCTGGCCAAGTCTGCCGGTGAAAAAAAGAAAAAGCTGTCGCTGAGCGACTACAAGAACAAGAGAAGTGGTACCGCCCTCTTTGCCTCGCCTCCCGAGCCCGCTATTTCCAGGCATAGGGAGATGGAGCGTCCTCCCGCCGGCCTCGCTGCTGTCGCTTCCCAGCCGAGCACGACCTCTAAGCCCATCGTCATCGACGTGAAACAAGCCTCCGACTCACTTCGGCCTACCGCCGACTTAAAAAATCAGATCTTGCCCGGCCGCCCGAGATACGAGGTGCGACCGCGCGACGGCCGCCATCCAGAGTACCCCTTCCGTTGCTGACCCGGGCCTCGTTTAGGCTGCCGCCCAAGCCCCCTTCATTACCCCCGAAACCCCCGTCGCCTCTGGGCAAGAAGCGCACAAGCGACGTCGAGGACGAGGCTCGAGCGCAAAAACGTCAACGACCCGACGACAGGCGGCCCATGGACCGGCTTCCGCCGCAACGTGACGAAATGTCCCGGTGCAAAGAGCGACCCCAACCAAGCTCTCGCGACTCGGCCTCCCACCGAGATGACCGGCCTTCCTCATCGTCGTCACTACTCAACGGCCGAGCCACCACTCTCAAAGGCGCCTCGGCTGCCGCACCAAGCACGTCGTCGGGCGCCCGTCGGCGCGGCGAATCCGTCAACGGCGTTCGCTCCCAAGCGGCGGCTGTGGGCAACCGCAGCGCGGCCACCGAGTTGGATGCGTCCAAGCCGTCGGTGCCGCCGCTTTTATCGCCTCTGCACCTGAGTTTCGACGACCACGACCGCCCCTGTGCAGCTGACGGAGAGGCGAGCGCAAAACGGGATCGGAAGAAGCGAGACGAGCACGGAGATGGCGTGTCAACTGGAAAGTTGGGCAAAAAATCGGAACTGCCGCCTCAAAGCAGAAGCAACAGGGTCCCGCCCTTACTGTCGCCCACATTACCGCCCATGGTCGAGGCAGAGCTACGAAGAAGGAAGAAGGCGACACCCCATTCGGCCGACGACAGGCCCTTTGATGGCACAGATGGCCCGGGAAGCAGGAAGAAGCCGATAACAAGCGTGACTGATGAGAAAAACATGCGCCGCAAGAGCTTGAAAGTCAAGCTTTGGATTCCCAAGGGACTTCGACAGTCCGTCCGCAGGATTCTGGCGCTGTCGTCTGGACGAAAACCGGGCCCGGGCCATGAGCGAGAACGAGAGAGAGAAGTAGATCGGGCTGGGAGCGACGAGGCCCTGCAACCTCCGCCGGCGCGAAAGCGGCCGGTCGGCTCGTTCGACGTCCCGGCCGAGCCTCTGGCCAACAAGCGGCGCCGAATGTCGGATGTGGCTCGTGTTGCGGCAACTCCGTCGACGCCATCGAAGAAGTCGATGGCCATGTCGCGCGTCAGCTCCAGCAACTCAATGGCGCAAACGCCTGGCCACGCCGCCAACGTAACGTCGGCCTCGATGCCGAGGCCCAACGGCGTTGATGGGGCTAACGCCGGAACGGAGCGCCAAGACTTCAGGCCCCTGGCGGACAAGGAGAATCAGCTCATGGCCAAGGGCAGGAGCCTCAAGCGCGACGCCGAGCTGACCTTGAACACGCACCGCAGCCCGGGCGCCACCTATGTGAGGGGCAAATCGGGCGAACTGGAGCTCAAGCGCGCGTTTGCGCAGAGCATCGAAAGCATCGTCGCCTTTGTCATGGCATTCCAAATGCAAAACACGTGGCGCTTGATTCAGAGGAAGGGGTGCGATGCCCAAACCTGGAGGAGCATCTTACCCCTCATCGAGTTCTTTAGGAAAGACATGGCCGCCCGGGACGACGTCTTCAACTCGCAGCCGCTCTACGCCGTCCTGCTCCTGCTCCGGGCCGTGTGCATCGACGAGGCCATCAAGTCGTATGCAAGCGTCGACAACCTGGTGAGCTTGAACCTCCATGACATCATCGAGCTGGAGCGCATGAAGGCGCGGCTGTGGCCCGAGATCCGCGACGCCAACGCCGGCATCGCTACGGCGGCGCTGCGCGTCGAGGCCAGCCTTTGGGCCTCGCTTGACGACGTCACCAGCTCGGCCCTGCGCGTCGTGCGCACGTGGGCATCCGAGGAAAAGGTCGACTGGACGCCAGAGCCCATGCTCAGCGACTACTGGCCCATCGCCACCGGCCACACGTGAGCCACCATTTCACCGACCGGGGAGGGGGGCCTTCCTTCGTCATCTCTTTGTCCAGCTTGGCCGACCGTATCGACTTGCCCTTTGGCCCGCGCTTATCCTGTTGAGCTCGCGAGACCTTTATGTTTTTGGGGCTTTACTGAATCCTCTCTCTCGCGAACCCTTCCCCCCCTCTCTCCCTGTTTATCCTCGCCGAGCCTTCTTCACTTTATTTCGCATCTTTAATTGTTTGCGCACGGACTTTGGTTCAACAGCGCATCATGATATCCCACCGAGCACGATCGAAATATACCTTTGGCTTTATTTTACTCTTTCCTCAGCCTGCCGCCCCGAATTCCCCGTGGCTCTGTCTTCCTCCACCCTTTTCCCCCCTCCCCTCTCGGGCGTGTGTCTCTTTCTCGTGCTGTGATCGCGTCGGAATCTTGACATGGGCAGGGCTTCCCTTCCCTGCCCTGGCCCTTGCCCGGCGTTCACGTGTCCAACTTGCGCCTCTCTGACCCTTTCTTTTCACGTCCCGACCGATGCGCTCAGCGCTGTTTTCTCGCCACACCACTCCCCCTTTTTTTCTTTTTGCCGTTGTTCTCTTGGTTGGCTCACTCACCTTCCCCCTACTCGCCTAGCCCATCGACCTTGCCCCCCACTCTCCCACCCTCCTGCATCCGTTCCCCAAACCCCTCTCCCACGTATTGAAACGCCGTTAGCGTGACCACTCGCTTGCCCTCTTCAGCGGCTTGGTGTCTTGGCGCCGACAGAGCGCAACCGGGAGGCGTGCGAAGCGGAGGTGCTCGCATTGGATCGTGTCTCGCTTCGGGTGTCGAGAGCCGTGGTGTCTGGATGCCCTGGCCCGTCGGCCTTCTTTCTGTGCTAGTGCGAACAGGGAAGCGTGCCTTCTGCAGCCAGCCAGACAAGTGAGACTGAGGGAACGTTGCATGCAGGGACTGTCTCGACTGGAGCACTTTGGGATACCTTTGTAGATAAAAAACCCCTCCATATACCATAAATGCCATCTCAGCACCGACAACTCACTAATCACGTCCATCCAGGTTGTACGCCTATCCGCGACGAATTCATCTTGATTCTGTAATAGCTTGCACTAGATACATGAATGGCCCTAACCGCACGTGTTCTACGTTGTTGCCCCAGAGAAAACCCGTCTTTTTTTAAAACTCTTGTTCCCTTCTTGGGTTCCACGACCCCGACGGCGCGGACGCATGAGCACGCGAGCGCGGCCCCTCAACTATGCGCAGTTCATACCCCGTCTTGGCCAGGCAGAGAACAGGCCCAAGTATCAAATTGGCGGTAGAGTAGCGACTATTTACCTGCGTCGACCTTGGCAATGTATGCAACCAGGTCAAGGACGCGTCGAGAGTAGCCCCATTCGTTGTCATACCAGCTAATGAGCTTGACGAAGTTGGGGTTGAGGGAGATGCCTGCGTTGGCGTCGAAAATGGACGAGTGTGTGTTGCCATTCATGTCGCTTGAGACGATTTCTTCATCGCAGTAGGCCATGATGCCTTTAAGAGGGCCGTTGGCGGCCTCCTTGACGGCCGCCTTGATCTCGTCGTACGAGGCGCCTTTTTGGAGGCGGACGGTGAGATCCACCACAGAGACGTTGGCCGTGGGCACGCGCATGGACATGCCGGTAAGCTTGCCGTTAAGATCGGGAATGACTTTGCCCACGGCCTTGGCGGCGCCAGTGCTGCTTGGGATGATGTTTTGGGCAGCACCTCGACCACCGCGCCAGTCCTTGCCCGAGGGGCCATCAACGGTCTTTTGGGTAGCAGTGTAGGAATGGACCGTGGTCATCAGGCCCTCAACAATGGTGAACTTGTCGTGAATGACCTTTGCGAGAGGAGCCAGGCAGTTTGTGGTGCACGATGCGTTGGAGATGACGCTGGCCTTGCCGTCGTACGTCTTCTCGTTGACGCCCATGACATACATGGGCGCATCCGCCGAGGGGGCTGAGATGATGACCCTCTTGGCACCCCCTTGAAGGTGAGCCTTGGCCTTATCGATGGTAGTGAAAACGCCGGTGGACTCGACGATGTACTCGGCGCCAGTCTCCTTCCAGGGAATGGAGGCGGGGTCACGCTCCTTGTAGAACTTGACTCTTTTGTTGTTAATGACAAGGTCGTTGCCTTCGACCTTGATGTCACCCTTGAAGAGGCCGTGGGACGAATCATATTTGAGCATGTAGGCCTAGAAGCGGAGAAGCAGATAAGGGTCAGCGCCGAGCCGGGCCGAGTGAAAAGGGCCAAAAAAAGGCAGAGGGGGAAAAGGCGGAGGGGTGACGCTCCGAGAGCGGGGTGATCAAGGAGGGGAAAAGGCGGAACTAACGGCATATTCGGCTTCAATGAAAGGGTCATTAACAGCAATGACTTGAGTGTCGGAGAGCTCGGCGGCGTTGCGAAAAACGATGCGGCCGATGCGACCGAAGCCGTTGATGCCGACCTTGACGGGAGCCATGGCTGAATGGAGGGGGACTGAAGCTCGGGCTAAGCTTTGGTTAGCTATAAACAATGAGAGCGAGTATCACGGGAAGACGTGCCTTAGAGGACGAATTATGATGGATGAGAAGTCTGGAGTATGAAATGTTGGAGTGAGGATGGATGGAGTTGAATTGTGTTAAGAATGAGAAAAAAGGGAGCTGAGGGAAAAAACCACGGACGGGTGGGCGGGGAAGGAAGAGATAAGAGAGGGAGGGGGGGTTTGAAAGGGAGGGGAAGGCGAAGTCACAGGAAGCAAGAAGGGGCAGGTCGAGGCTATACATGTATCGACTACATGTCGAGTCTGAGCAACATCTATAATAAACAGCATAGTCCAATGCGGCGTCCGCCGCGGCGTCGGGTACGGCATTGAATACGGCGTCGGATATGGAGTCCGATACAGACGGTGGCTGCAGCTCGACGACGACGGCGGCAGGAGCGTCTCCAGCGGGCTGACACGCATGCATTGGTAGCGAGCGCCCTGCATCTGTTTCCGGGCCCATGTGCGGACTGCATCCCTGCACGACCGATGTCCTTACGGATTCTGCCGTGAGTTCCGCGTGAGGCCGGCCTGGTGACCTGACTGGCCTGTCCCACGCCCGATCCGGACTCTCCGGAGCTTCGACCTGTGCCATCTCCGTCCACTGTGGCCGTCAGCTAAGCTTGTCCCCTTTAACCTGATTCCCAACCCTTCTTGGTTCTAGCTAGTGAAGGTCACGGCCAAACGGGCCCGGCCTGCAAGCGCAGCAGCGAACGCCCGTCTCGAGTCCCTTGTCCCCCCTCTCCCCCCTGCTCGTTGTGGCGATGGTCGCGATTCATGCAAACGCGGCCGTTGGCGTCCAGTCGCCGCCGCCAGGCGCCGCCGCCCGGAACTCGACGCCCTGGCCAAAATATCCGGCCTCCTGCCAGGCCTTCATCGTCGCTGCGTCAAACGGCCCCTGTGTCGCGCCGCCGTCGCGCCCGTCCGTCCAGCGAAACTCCCACAGGCCGCCGTCAGCATCGCCCGCCGCCATCGGCTCGACCCAGTCGTCGCCCGTCTGGCGCTTGTACTCGTGCGCCAGCATTTCCCGCTCCATGTTGTACACGTCTTCGTAGTCTCGGCTCAGCAGCTTGTCAGCCGCGTCCGTGATGGCGTCGATGGACGCCTTGATCCGCGCCTGTGCTGGGTCTTCGGGCCCCTCGGCATCTACCTCCATGTCCTCGGCATCATTTTTGAACTTCTTCAGCTTCCACTTGGGCGTTTTTTTGCCCCTCGTCTTCTTTTTGCCCAGCCTCGCCAGGGCCTCGAGCGACGTCTCCGTCTTTTCCAGCTGCAGAATCAGCGCCTCCAGTAGATCCGCAACCAAGACGCCGTCTTCCTGCAGCCGTTGCCTGCGCGCGGCTGCCTCTCGCTTCTCGTGCGCCTCGGCCACTTTTTTCATATCTTTCTTACTCAAGCCGTCCAACCAGCGATCGTGGTTCGCGTCGGGGTCCGCAGCCTGGCGCACGTAGTTCCCGGCCTCGTCGAACCGGCCTTGCTCTATCTCCTCCCGCAGATTGAAGGCCTCGATCTTGGGCGCATTGCGCTTCAGCCCGCCAGCCCCGACTTCCTCGTCCAGGCCTTGTTCCTCTTTGGCGAGCTCTGCATTCTCATTGTCGCTGCTCTCCTGCTCATCCAGCCGGACGTGTCCGCCGCTTTTACTACCATCCTCTTCTCCGTCAATCCGCGAGGTATCCATGAAGTGCACTTTTTTCTCCCTCCGCCCACTGCCCTTATCCAGCTCCTTAGCGTCTTGGGCGTTGTCCTCGTCCGCCGCAAACATGTCGTCGTCATCATCATGGCCCGCCGGGCTGCCACTCTTGCTCACTTCGGCGCCGCCTCTCGGGTCGTAGCTGTCGAGTTGCTCCAGCAGGTCCACGGCGCCTTGTTTGCGGCCCGCCGCTTTAGCCTCGAACGTCTCATTTTCCGAGTCACTGTCGTAGCCGTCAAAGTTGACGGCGCCACGCTTCGTGGCATTGCCGCCACTGATGACATCGGCCTCTAGGATGGCGTTTTCCTCGCGGGCATCGGGAGCCAGTGTCGACGGATTGCGTACGTCGAACCTTACCCTTTTGCCTTCGCCCTCGCCTAGCCCATCGCCCTCGTGCTGATGCGTACGCGCAAACTCTTCGCCTGCTCGTTTAGACCTCGCCGACGCGTACCACGATGCCATGGTAAAAGAGACGGAGGGCGGGGAGGTGAAGTCAAGGCGTGCTCGCGACCGCTCGTCCTGACAGATGCAAGTCGCACGCGTAGGGGAATCTCGGGCCGTGGTTGCGATATACCTTGTGCTGCAGCCGAAATACCTCAATACCTCGCCATAGACATTCGTTTCCGTGGCCGGCTGGCGGAGGTTCGCAAAGTATCTCGCCGGTACATTCAAGTACTTTGCTGGCCCGTCGCCTGAAAGCCTAAGCCTCTCTTTGGCCACCGAATCGATCCACGGGCATGCCTTACAGAAGAAAATCGGCGTTGGCGCCCTTATCGTACGCCTGCGTCATCCTCCCGCCTGCACCTTGAACTTCAATTCTCAACACGTTTAAACCTTGGTTCGGACTCGCCCTAATCAAGACGTTGCCTCCTTAATCGAAACGGTCACGAAGTCTCGAGGCGTCCCTTCCAAAACGCCCGGCATTGCCCTGCATCGTGGCCCCCTTCACCCCGCGGGGACTGCTCTGACTGATTGCACACGCACGCCTGAAGCAGGCTCACCGGCTCTCCGACAGCTGCCAAGATGGTACTATTATCCGCTACTCCCCTTGGCAGCGCCTGTCTGATGACCTGCTCAGTATTCTGGCTTCGGGGATGGTTTTGACCACAGAAATCCGGAACACCTATACAACCTTTCCCGCCATGGCCGGCGGCCCATGATACAACGTTTCGACGAGTACTACCGATGCTATCCCATCATCATGGCTCCTGGGTCTCAAAGACATGAACTCAACTACGGCTCCAAGATTATCTTACCGCCCTCAGCTCTGGACAAAGTCTCCAAGCTCCATGTTCAGTGGCCGCTGCTGATGGAGATGGTTAACGGCGAAAAGGGTAAACACTCACATGCAGGTGTGCTTGAATTTATTGCCGAGGAAGGTCGTGCATACATTCCTCAGTGGGTTCGTACCGGCATCGCTCTCCTTTGTCTCAACTGACCTTGACTCTGACCAAATGGACCAGATGATGGAAACGCTCGGAATGGATGTCGGGGACATGATCCAAGTTCGCACAACGTCGCTGGAGCTAGCCAAAATGATCAAGCTTCAGCCTCAGTCGGTCAACTTTCTCGACATTAGCGACCCCAGAGCCGTACTTGAGAGGGCCTTTAGGAACTTTGCTACTCTCACCAAAGGCGATGTGTTCAACTTTGAGTACAACAGCGAAATCTTCGACATGGCCGTCCTGGATGTCAAGCCGGAGACGGAGAAGATGGGTGTCAGCATGATCGAGACGGACGTGTCGGTCGACTTTGCCGCCCCGGTCGGCTACGTCGAGCCAGAGAAGAAGAGCGGCACCAGCACTCTACACAGCAGCCGCGGCGGCCTCCCGGCCGGCGGTCTGGTGCGCCATCAGGGCACCATGGCGCAAGCCATCAACTACAACGCCATCGCTCCGTCTTCCACGGGCCCTCCAACGAGCTTCGCAGGCGAGGGCCAGCGTCTTGCCAAAAAGGGCAGCAGTAGCGCAGCACAAAAACTGTCGAACCCGGCGCCGACCGATGTCGCTGCTGTGCCAAAACGGCGAGCAGGAGGAGCGGCGCCTCTAAGACTGCCACCGAACAAGCTCTTCTTTGGCTACGAGCTGACCCCTATCAGGACAGACGAAGACAAAACGAAGGAGAAGGGGGCTACCAAAGGACACTACTTTGCCGGCCAGGGGCAAAGTCTTCGTGGCATAGGCAGGAAAAAAGGGGAAGCGGACGAGAAGGCCAATGCACCTTAGCGGAAAGGCACGAGTCTGGACTCTGAAGTGGACGGGCCTGAGGGAAAGAGAGGGTCTTTTTTTCTGCTGGAACATGAAGAACATGAATTATGCTTACAATAGGATGGCAATGATTTGGGGGGACGTCTTGAGTTTCGTGGCCACCCGGCCAAAGGCAAGTGGCGGTACTTCGATGACAGACAAACAAGCGGCGGCTTCTGAGATGGCAGAATTCGAAAGAATCCCGCCGCACGGGCTTTGACCATTTTGACCTCATCCGCTAGCAAGACTTGGAGGCATCCAAAAACTTGGCACCGGCCAGCACATGACTCGGATTTCTTTCATTGGATGACGTAACTACCCCCTACTTTGCAGAGCTTTGCAGGAGAAAGTGATAAGTGCTATTACAGAACGGCCAGATGAGGCACAACGCAAAAACGTCCACCGCCGAAATGCCACGGAATCATAGATTATCGAGAGCCACAAAGGAGCCCCCTGCGTCCTATGATTCATCACCACACCCAATCTCGTTCTAGAAAAATGGCCTGTCGTCTCTGAGCATTAGTGACGGCCATGGATGCATTAACATGTCACGTCAAAGATGGAGGATTGAGCATCCGTGAATTTGGTGGAAAGGAAGCATATTTTATGTGACCACATTAGGGCACGCACATGTATAAATAGGAGCCCGAAAGGCCACGAAAATAGCTTTTTCTTCTCTTTCTTGGAAAATCAACCACATTTCCTCAAAGAGCTCTCCTACGCCGCGCGCTGTAGGGACGAGCCCCGAGGGAGCTAGTTGAACCCCGTGGGAAGGATCCTCAGAGCACGTGAAAGTGAAGGACGTAATCGTGCTTGGTCCTAGCCTTAGGAGGGCAGAGTTTGTGGAGCCAGACGTCCAGGCGCCCGTAGCAGCAGTAACGAAGCTGGAAATTATAAGATCACACAACCCATGACAATGTTAAATCGACCGCACCAATGGCACAACGACAGGAACCCAGGGACTTTGAAGCCATGTTTGGCCAGAACAATGGGGAGGTGAACTTCGGAGCGAATGCGACGCAGGAGTCACGTATCTTACCACCACCTCTCCCCACCGACACTGTCGAGACGACAGTCGTTAAGTTGGCAGCTCTTGCGCGCGTTGTGGAGGAAGGAAAGAGTGTGGCCGTCGCCACGGGCTACCAATTGGCCAAGCATACGATACAAGACCCGGAAGTTATGGGCAGGAAGGGCATGAAACCCCAAGAATTGATGCTGTATGACGCATGGAAGAGGGGCGTCAACCTCCCGCACTTCGACATTCTGGCCAATGTCAAGGCCGCCAACCAAGGCACCGGCAGTCAGCGTTGGGAGCAGGCGCGCGCCCGCGCTATGGATATCATCTGGGAGCATGAAGGGGCCACGGTTGGGAATGCTGCGTGGCTTGCGGCACACATGACGCCTGTTCTGCCACTCGTCATGGCCGTGTGCCGCGTTGGGGACACTGGCGTTACTCAACTCACCGGGGTACTGACTACTGCCCCAACAAGCCGGTCGGTAGAGGCTCAATCTCACCAGACCCCTCCAGATGGTCGTGAGAGCCGGGCAGGCAGCGCGCGAGAGAGAGGTTCACGCGTCCGTGGGCGCATTAAGAAGTCCGCCCCACGTGCGGGCTCCCGTCGCCCTCCAACACGCACGCGGCACGTTCAACCCTCCGGAAGAAATTTGAGCCTGCCGCTGCTGCTGCTGTTAGATTCCGATAGTGCCAGTATTCTGTGCACCATAGTACACTAACACACCACAACTCCGCGATTATGGTGGCTTGCGGGCGTCAGACGCGCCAGACCTAGGGGAGAGAGCCAACCCAGGCTTAGGAGGGCGTTGATGAGAGTTGCGGTTGGGAACATGGCGAAGAAGGAGCGGCGGAAGCCCCAAACATACGCGCACCCTTGATGGTGCTGCGGATGGGGTCGGCCTGAATTGACGGGCTCGAACCCCTTTCGACAACCTGCTGGCGGCTTGTGAGACAGCCGACTGAACCGGGAGACGCGATTAGCGCGTGCCCCCCCTGTCGTTGTGAATTTTTAGGTGGCAGGCACAGCCCAGAGCCCTGAGGCACGCCACCGGTGGGGTCGGGCTGGCGTTGTTAAGGGAAGCCCGAGGGCCTCCCGGCCAGCCTCGTCCCAGCCGCAGTACCAGGCCTACACTAAGCCACAACCAGATGTTGAATCTGACGGGCCTCGCTCCCAGTTTCTCCCCCGCTCCATCCCATGCCTCCAGCTGGCCCTGCCAGTGTCGTTCCCACGAAAAAGAAAAACCCCAAAGTCCGCTCCGGCCACCACGCGCCCGGATCCTTCGCGCTTGACGCGCAATACAAAGCCACCAGGACCAGAATTCTGTCCCGTTTATTCATCCAACCGGCCCAAAGGCCCCCCCCCACGGGCACGTCGGCAAACACCCCCGTCGTCGTCGCGTACTCCGCGAAAAGCTTCCAACCCTTGGGCCCAACGAGTTTCTCTAGTTTGTCGGGTGGTTTCCGTCGCCGACCTGAGTCTCTCCACTTGGCCAGAGCCTTCCGGCACTCCAAGGAAGTGTCCTGGGGTCTTTTCGCGGCCGCAGGCACAGTACAGCACGGCGTCCTCGTGATTGAGCCACGTGTGGTACCAGGCGAAGTCGCCGTGGCCTGACCGGGCCGCGTAGAGACGGGCCAGAATCCTCCTGGGGAGGCAAAGCTCCGGTGGACGGGGTCGGGCCATGTCGAGACCCCACTGCTTGTGCTTGTACCTCGGTGGGCAAGCGCTTGCCCACCAGCCCTCCCTCGGCGAGCTCCTGGCACCTCGACCGGCACCACCTCCTGGCCGCCGCGAACGTCCATCTCGACGGGGACTGCTTGGGCAGGGCCCGGAGGGCGCTCTTGGCCAGGGCGTCGGCTCGTTCATTGCCCGGGATCTTGGAGTGCCCGGGGATCCAGGCCACCTCCCCCCCCAAGGAAGTGGGTT
>KN173743.1:312766-357843 GCA_000758425.1 Nilaparvata lugens yeast-like symbiont | reverse complement strand
CGGCGACAATAGCATGCTCCTGCGCCGAGCCTTTCCGCCCCAGCGTCCTGCTGACGCCCGGCTACCGCCACGCTCCCAATGCGCAGCCCGCCATGCCGACGGCCCCCGCATCCTGCGCCCACTCGCCGTCGACCACCCGGCCGGGCCGGCACGCCGGCGTGCCCGCCCGCCCCGCCGCACGTCTTCCTGCCGCGACGACCGGCCCGACGCCGACGACCGCCGCTGCGCTTGGGTCTGCGAGGTGGTGCTCATCGCCCTCGACTACGCAAAGTACCCGCTCGGCGCCCTGCTGGCCGTCTACCTCGTCTGCGGCGGCCTCGTCGTGGCCCACGCCGTCGCTGCCCCTCTTCGCTCCGGACCCGCTTGACTCGTGCCTATATATAGACATGTCTTCATGTGTATACAAGAGAGCCATGTGCTCGGGCGTATGACTTGCCATGTCTCCAGTCCGGGCCCTCGCATTCGACAACTTGCCACCGTGTATTCGTATTCACTCGTCTGTCTGCCGGCAATTTCTCCCTTCCCCTCACCCAGCCGGACCCTGCCTCGACCCTGCGTCTTGCCACTTGCATGCCTAACCCAGGCCATGGCCCATGGACGGCGCATCTTAAGCTTGCCTCGCCCTTCCTTCCGTACTCATTATTACATATGTGCTATCCAGTGTCCTTGCCCGCCCGTCATGCCGTGTCTCCCGGCGCGACGTCTTGTTTAAAAACCTGCCAACGCCGAGCCGACGTGGTCCTCTCAATGGGCGCCTCCCATGCTCACTCAGCTCAAGGTGGCCCTGATCACCCGACGCGCTGTCCCAAGAGACCCAGCCATCATGATTTAATACTCCTCAAACGCCACAGGCCAAAATCACTCGCCCTGGACAAATGCCCAGTACGTGTGCGCTTCCATGTATCACGACCCTTGAGGAGCGAATGCTGACGACGGCAGAGAACCGCCGGTGCCGGTGCCTTGCTGCTATACGGAGAAAAGAGGCACGGCGCCACAAAAAAAACCACCACCACCAAAAATCACCCAAAAAATGGGCGTAATAGCAGGATGGGGTGCAAGGGGGAGGCAAGCGATCAAGAAAAGCCCGGAAACGCCTTGGACAATGCTCGAAGCCCTAGGTTATTAATCTCTTCGCATCAGTGGCTGCACCAAGGCACGAACCCAAAAGTACCGACGAGAAAAGGCAACGGCAGGTGCGGCTCACATTTCGGGCGCTCATTGTCCGTCTCCTCTTCAAACGGCGCCGTCTTGGCCGCTATCTGTCGCATTCGCTCCCTGGAAAAGGCCACCGCGGCCGTCTCCTTGATCTCGGCCTCCTCTTGGTGCGTCGGTAAAAGTGTCAGCGCTCGGGGACGAGACTTGGACGGCCTCGGCGCCGTGCTCTTCCAGACGCATGACTCGGGCGTGTCGGGCGCGTGCGCGGCCGGATTCGCGCCGCCCGGCATCTGGAAAGCCATGGCATCCTGCTCGGACCCGGCTTCCGAGGCGGTCTGCCGTAGGCGCCGGGGTGGGTTCTCGCACAGGCTGGAGGCGTGGACTGGTCCTGGCGTCGACGAGCCGAAGGGCCGTTTTCCACATTCCTTGAGCTTCGTCTCGGCCCCCTCGACGGACGAGTCGTCGAGGTCGACGCGTTCCCGCAGCCGACGCACGACCTGCTCGCGGCGCACCATGGCGTTGGTGATCTTGGGGCTGTAGCCCCGGGGCAGCATGCATTGCTTGCAGACGAGACACAGGGAGCTGACATGGGTGAGGAACTCGTCGATGCAGGCCGGATGGAAGATGTGGCCACACGACAGCTCGCGGATGATCGTCACGCAGTGCTCGAAGCTGATGAGGCAGATGTGGCAGTCGGGCTGAAAGTTGGTGGCCGTCATGTCTGCGGGACCGACGGCACTGGATCGCTTGCTGCGCATGCTCCGGATCCTTCGAGAGCTGTTGAGGCACGACGGGTCCGAGGCCGCCGCGCCGCGCCTTGGGCGACTTTGGCGGATGCGACGGGGCGCTGCTGGCGTGTGAGGCCGGCGCCAGCTTCTTCACGTCTGCTTCGGCGTTGTAGGCGGAGAGGAAAAAGCTTGACTTAAGCCGGCCACACGGTCAGCCGCTTGATGTCCATGGCCTCGAGATCGACTTCGCCCGACTGGACGCGGCGCTTGAGCGAGCTGCGGTTCCGGCGCTGGATCAGGTGCATGGTCAGTGAAACGGCGGTCACAACCGAGAGCAAGGCCCCGACAACGATGAGGACCAGAGCCCAGACGGCGGGGACGTTGGAGGCGCTTTGCATGGTCAGGTCGGTCCATATGCGGACGCAGTCGTCGGAATCGGGGCCGTAGAGTTGGCTTATTTCCTGAGCGTGGGGGAACTCGTCAAGGGTGCCGGAGTAGAGGCTCAGCTGCCTCATCAACTTCTGGCCGTCGAGGCCCGGGACGGCGAAGATGGGGAAGCGGTTGCTGCGCCACGCATCGTCATCGTCGAGGTTCCACACGGGCGAGTCGACCTCCTGGGGCTTATTGGTCGAGTTGTTGGACTTGTAGAAGATGAGGGCGCGCAGGGAACTACGAGCCTTAGAAACCAGATAGGCGCGAGTGCACTCGATTATGAACCAGGGAGCGATGGCGACGACGTTTGATGTTGGTCGGTGGGAGGTTCTCGCGGCGGGTGACGCCGCGGGGTATGAATTCGTACTGCTGAAGGTTGCAGGACGGGGAAGCGCTGATTTGGGGGACGAAGAGCAGGCCGCCGAAAGTTCCATCGAGCTTCGGGGCGCTTGTCGTCGTCAGGGTGGTGAGATTGGTGGCGATGCGCTCTTGATATCCGATCTGGCTCTGCGGTCGGTCAGCGCTCGGGGGCAAAGGCGGATCAAGGAAAGGATTGGGGGGACAAGGGCGCGGGGCGACAGACCGGCAAGGCCGAAACGTTTCTCACAATGGTCGAGGGAACCGTCTTGTCGCCGTCCCAGACTGGGTTGCCGAAGAGTAGACTGGAGGCGTGTTCGATGTGAGCAGCGCGAGGCGACGAGGACGAGACATGACAATACCGAGAGCAGGCAACGAGGACGAAAGGGCAGGCATACACGGCATTTCGAATTTCGATGAGCGCTAAGAGGCTGGTCAGGGTCGATAAGGAGGGCCAGGCGAGGGGAGAGCGGCGCACATGTTCGTCCGTCAGGAGATGTCATCGGGGACGTGGGCAGGACATTTCAGGCGGCGTTTGGGCGAGGCCGAGGGGACAGGGGGAAGAAGAGGTTCGGGAAGAATCAGTAAGAAAGGGAGGATGGGAGGAAGTGGAGGTGGAGGTTGTGGTAGTTGTGGTGGTGGTGGTGGTGGTAGGGGATTGAGAGGGGGGCAAGGAGAGCTAAAGAGGGAGAAGAGGAGCAAGGGGACTCGGCGGCGAGTTGACGAGCGAGGCGGATGAGGATAGAGAGGATGAAGTTGACCGTTGCAAGGGGGGGCGGTTAACGCCTGATTGGCCGGATGGCCGTCGCAGTCGACCAGGGGGGGATAACCTGGGAAGGAAAGAAGCCTGGAGAGGGTCTGGAGAAGAGCGTGGAAGAGGGGAGGGCTTCTGGAGAGAGCGCGTACCGTCAAAGTATGTAATTATAATAGGGCATGTATGCGAAGCGCACCTGTGGGGCGGGAAGAGGGGCGTACAGGTCCAGGCGTCGGGAGAAGACAGATAGCAGGACCCGAGGGAGGGGAGAAGGATGTCTGACGGACAAGGCCCGCGCCGGCTCTGCATAGCTGGACAGAAGATGTTCTATACGGACCGCTAGATAAGTTAGGCACTCGCGAAAGCAGTCTGAGTTGGCTATTTGGGCGGTTGGCGTGCGGGCCAGCTTTGCCCGCGACGTCAGGCCGCCGCGATCATCGAGGGCGAGGGAAAAGAAGAATATGGTAATGATGAAGAATAAGAAACGGGTGACGACTCGCACACGCATAACGGGGCACGGGTTGAGTGGAGGAGGCTTGCCGCTGCTACCATGTGCTGCTGCCGCTGCCGCGCCCCGCCGCGCCCCGCCGTGTGTGGCGGCGCCCGCGGCGTCGGCGGCGTCGGTACGAACTGCGGCCGGCCTGCACTTGGGCGTGGATTCGGCCCAGGAACGCGAGCAGCATGCCGTCAGCCAAGCGTGTACGCGTCTTCTCGTGTCTCGTGCCCCGTCCGTCTTCTCCTCGCCTTCTCCTCGTCTTCTCCCCGCCGCGACTCGCCTGTACGTTGCCCGCTTGTCTCGCGCATCCGCATCGTCCCTTGTTGCCCGCCATCTCTCCACCCATGATCGGCCTCGCACAGGGTAAGCCCGCTCTCTGCCTTACCGCAGCCACCGTGTCGGCCCGCTTCAAGTCATCAAGCCGACGACTGACCATCTGTCATGGGTCAGTGTCCAATGTACTCATCCAGTCCTTCACCATCACCGACCCCCCTCCTTTTCTTCCCGGCCAGTCGCGCCGTCCACATTCCCCACCGATCCGTCCATCCGGCCCCGCAGGTCCGACGCCGCCGGCCCATTTCCCCCAAGCCCGCTTTGCCGCTTTATCCCACCATGACTTCACCTCGCGCCTCGCCCACGCGCCTCCTTCCCCAGGCCTCGCTTTTTTACCGTCTGACCGGCTGCCTGCTGCTTCTTGCTCGTCTGTCCCGGCCCTTCTGCCCCGCATGGCCTTTGACTGTTTGCTTCTTTCGCAACCCGCATGAGGTCCTTGGTTTTCTTTCGTCATCCTCTTTGCCGCTCACTCGCCGGCCAAGCCTGTTGTTGGCCCGCGTCGCGTCGTCGCCCTGCCTCAACCCCCCTGGCTTGCTGCTGCTGCTGCTCTGCCGTTGTCGATCGTCGTCATCCCCCTCCCCGCGTTCATATCCCGCCGCTGCCCCCTTTTCTGCTGGCTAAATCCCTGACGGCTTCTTCCCGACGGCTGATTGCCGACATATCCCTCGTTGCCTGCCTGATTGCCAGCTTCCGAGACCAGCTGCTCTGCCCCGTCCTTGTGGCTGCAACCCTGGCGCCCCGCAAGCCTGTCTCGGCAAGGTCCCCCGCCCCAGACCCCAGCCTCGCCTTTCCTCCTCACAGTTAACTAGCTAGCCACTAAGGTAAATACAACTACGAGGCGCCTTAACTAAAACTCTGCGCCGACATTCCAACCTCGACCCTTAAACAATGTCGATAATAGACCCTTGGACCCTTGATCCCTGGGTCCCTGGACCTCAAAGCTTCCATTTTCTTCACTTCCCTCGCCTTTTCCAAGTACCATGTAGGCTATCCACAAAAAATCATTCATCCATCCACTCAGAGGGCGCCTGGTGGGTAGGCTGGCCTAACAACCCGGCGACCCCAAGCGATAGTACATGTAAGCTAAGCTTCTGGTCTGAGCTCAAAATCTTAGCATCTCGTCCACGTTACCACACATCCCCCATCTTCTCGTCTACCTCATCATGGCTGGCATCCTGCAAGCAACGACACTCCTAGTCTAACATCCGTGTACCATCCACTCTACCATTCTCGCCTCTGTCATGCATATCAATCACATCGAATCCGGAGCCCAGACCTGTTTGCTGATGCACCCGGTCCCCATTCACTCATTGAAGACTGACTTTTCCATTGGCCTTGTTCATCCCATCCGTGACTCTTTTCGTCTTCCAACGTCGTCGCGTAACATCTTTCCAGCCCCCAACAAACAACCTTTCGGGTCAAGCTGCTACGCCGTCCTCCGTCTCTCTGGGCGGTTTTTAGTAGCCTTAGTCACCCTGTCGCCGTCGCCGCTGCTGCCCGTAGCTACCCTCGTCGCTCTCGTCGTCTCTGTCCGTAGTCACTGCCGCGGCCGCATCGCCCGCTCCGCTTGTAATCACCATCGTCTCCGTAATCGACACTTCCATGGCGCCCATTGCTGCCTTCGAAGCTCTCTTCGACCTGTCCGGATCCCCTGCCGTAGGATTTCTCCTTGCCACGGTTGAATCCGCCACCAGAGCCATCATCGACCCGACGGCCGCCACCGCGACTACTGTAGCTGCCTCCGTCCCTGCTGCCGTATCCGCTGCCGCCATACCCGCTGCCGCCGTTGCCGTACTCGGCCGCGTCGTCCTGGCGTGCATGGCGGCCGCCGCCGACGTCGTGACCACTGCGTTCTGGGCCACGCCTGCCTCCGTAGCTTTCGTCGTCCAGGCCTGCATACTCTTCGCATGACGTTCGCTGCTCGTAGCCGCCGCCGTACATTGGTCGCCTCTCCGTCCTCTCGCTGTAGCCGTGGCCGGACGTTCGCCCTCCGCCGTACGACTCTTGCTGCTCAAATCGGCTGTATCGCGACTCGCTGCTGCCATCGGGTCGCTGCGTCTCGCTATACTCGGCCTAACGGTACTCGTTCCCGAGCCGGCCAAACCCGGTTTGGGTGTGCGTGTAGGAGCCGTCGTCCCCTTGCTCGTCGCTGGTCCGCTTCTCCGTGCCGTGCCTACCAAACGCACCACCCAACAAGGAGCCGGCGGCGCTGAGCAGGCCACCCAAACCGCCTTCCTCCTGTCGCTCTTCCGGCTGCGAGCCGTGGGCCGAAGGCAGCTTCATGCCTGTGTTCTGTTCCACGATGCCCGAGATGGCACCGGTGGCGCTCTTGAAGATGGCATCGGCAGCCGCTCCGGCAATCTTGGTCTCCAACGTCTCCGGCTCCCCGTACAGCTTGTGCATCTTCAACTTGCCCGAGCACCCGTGCCCGTGGCCCGTGTCGTGCACTCCTTATTTGTGGTTTTCGCCCGCCTAAACGCCGTCGCGCGACAGCTTGCGGCGATAGTCATATTTCTGCTCCTCGCCTATCTTGCCCCACCACTCCTGCACCGACGCGAAGACGAGGCACCTGGCATCGGCCACACCGTCCTCGCCCATCTCTCGTTGGGCTGGGTGATGGAGGACGCCGTGAATGATGCGGTTCAGGAGCCGGTTGATGTCGGTGCTGTCGTCATCGATGGCATCCATGAGTTGGGAAACGACCTAGTGCAGCATCTTGGCCGCCGTACGGCCGGCGACCTCGTTCAGAATCTAGATGCAGCCTCAGTACATGCGGCCGCGTGTCTCGTCGCCCGGGTTGCCGGTCCACTTACGTTGGAGAAGTGGTCCTTGGAGAGCATCGAGTGCGTCGGGTCGCTGCTTCGATCGTTTGCGAAGACGACTTGTTGCTCCTGCTCGCTGTTCTGAACGATCTCGTCGGATCCGGTTCGAAGCTCGTTCCGAATCTGCTGAATGAGGGGAACGACAAAGGGCGAGATGATTGAAAGACAAACTTGGACAGCTGTTCCTCCAACTGCTCGATGATCTTGGGCAAGACCGGTATCTTCTCCACCGCACTGGTGATGGCCTTCATGACGTCGTCATGGAACTGAATGGCCGGCGTCACTTGCTGGAAGGCCTGGCGCACGTACAGCATCAGCTCCTCCGGGTTGCGCGGCGATACGGACATGTTCTGGACCTGAGCCGAGGATGCATTCGATTGAAGCTCGTCAATTCTCGCACTCTGCCTCTTGTCGCCCAAGAGACCGTCCGGAATCTTATCGAGAAGGTCACGCAGCAGGCTGGTATCGGCATTCTTGCTTTCCTGCAGCGTTCCCTCGAGCTCGTCAATCTCGTTTTGCGTCAACTTGTCCGACACTTGCAAAGCTTGCCGTTAATATAGACGCGCCGCTCTCCCTCGCTGCATCTAGGCCGTGATGCACCGACCTTCACCCACGACTGTGTAAAAAGTCGACACCGCCAAAGGTACCCGTGACAATGGGGTAGACGGGGTCGCGGGCACCCCTGAGCTGGATCATTGTGTCGCTTCCGCAGTGGGCAAAGACTTGCCTCTCGCCCATTTCGATGAGAGCTAGCTCCGTGTAGTTTCTGTGGGCGAAGAAATCTGCGCAGCGCCGTGGTCAACGCAACAGAAAACGGTGTAGACGAGGCATCGAGGCCCGGTAAGCCTTGCGCTCGGGCGAGAAGGGCGCGCAACCCTTCGAGACAGTGAAGTCCAGTGCCCATGAGGCGGAGGGCCTCATACAGGTCTTCCTTGTTGCCGCCACTCTTATATCTTCGGCCGAGCTCGATGCAGCCGCCAAAACGCTTCCTCACGTGCTCGGCTGAGGTCATGATGCCGGCGCCTTCATTAGCAATGTAGTCCTTCATTCCCGTCTCGCCATCGACGGACAGCTCTCTGCTCGTCAACGGGGCCGCGCAGACAACGGTCGTACTGGCGGGCATCCTTATTGTCCGCGTAGTTCTTGGGGTTGTCGATGTGATCTTCGGGTCGGCAGTCACCTCGAATTCTCCTGAGTCGTAGCCAAAAGTCAAGAAACCCAGGGTGCAGAGGAGCAGGCGGATGGCCTCGGCCGAGACCGACTTGACGGTGCCGACGTCAATGGCCTGGGAGTAGTCGCGCAGCCAGTTACCAAAGTACACGTGGGCGACCATGATTTTGGAGAATTTTTTGACCTTCATGGCGCGGGCCATGGCCAGGCCGAGGAGGGCATCTTCGATGTTGCCATGTCGCCCTGAGCGCGCCCGACGTCAGTCCGAGGCCGAAGTGACGGCAAGCCGTCGGAGCGGGGAGGAGAGAGAGAAGGCTCACAGTTCTGGCCCTCGACCTTGGAGATGGAAGCAATGTTTCCGGCGCCAAAGGCCGCCGCAGGGCTGGTCAGGGCGACGAGCACGACGAGGCCCAGGAGCAGGCCGGGATTCCTAAGGTCGGGCATGATCATCGGAACTTGCTCCCGGCTTGGGAACTAGAGCGGTGCAGGAGAGGCTGACACGATTCGACGGACGAGTATGGGTGTGCGAGCAGGATTTGTCGGGACCGGGAGTGAGGGGGAAGTAAGGGGTCGACTGGAGAAATATACGACTATATAGATGGAAAGGGGAGGAGGGGGTTTAAGGAGGAAGAGACCTAGGCAAAAGGCGCTGCGGAGAGGGGGAGTAGAGGGCGAGAGATGCAAAGGGGGCAGAGTCAGGACGAGACGACACTTTGCGTCGGATCGAGCCGTCAGAGAGGAGAAGGGGAGAGGAGAACGGACGACGAGGCCGCCGAGCGGCTGTGGCGGCGATTGCAGGCAGGCCTCGGCGCTGCGCAACGCTCCACGGGTATCATGCCGGGCAATCGATCAGTCACCTTGGCCGGCACAGCCTCAGCGCCATCGCTCGTCACGACACTTGCAGGGACAGATGAGAGGCAGACGGAGCCGGAGCGGGCCGTATAGCTAGAGTCTCGGGGCGTTACCAGCTGGCGACCGCTGGGCGACGCCTTTCCAGGTGTGATGACAGGCAAACAAAAGGTGTGCACGCCTAACAGCGGCCGCGGTTGTGCCAAGGCAAGCAGGCGATGGGGGTTTCAGGCGCGCCCTCGGCCAGCGCCGGCTGGGAGCGTGTAAACAGCGGCTGGAGCGCGTGGCCGGCCAGCAACAGTAGCCACAACAGATAGCGGACGAGGGGCCGGCCAGTCAGAGGACACAAGCCGCCAAGGGGGGAGAAGAGGTGGGTTGCGGCGGCGGCATCGCGACAACCAGGACGGACGGAGGTGCGTGCTGAGATGTACAGCCGCGAGGTCGAAGGCGCGGGCTTTAGGCGCAGGCACAGACGCAGGCCTGGGCTCGGGCATGATTGCCTCTTTCCCGTTCTCTCTAGCGCACGCGCGTGCAGGCGACTTTGTGTCGCGTCAGCCCTGGAAGCACCTCGCCGCCCGGCCCCGACGGATGGATAGCACATCTCGCGCGCAAAGATCAGCGACGGCGGGTCCAAAAAAAAAACTGCCATGACGCCGTTTCCCGTAGCTGATACCAGAGTACCTGCCTGTTAGCGACCCGCCGGGAGTACTGGACGCGCGCAGAGGGCGCACCCAAGAATCCGTCCCTCTACGCAGAGGACAGCAGCAGTAACCAAGGCCGCCAGGCCGGTGAGCGGCGTCATAGATCCAGCAATGGCCGCGAGAAAAGCCAGCGAGAATCAAGGCGCGCGCAAGCTGCGCACCAAGGCCGTGAGGCGTCGGGGGAGGGGGAGGGGAGGGGAGGGGGGCCTATCGCTGTCGCTTCGAGCGGGCTGAACTCCGCTGGGTGGGCTTTTGGAGAGGGAGGGGGGGAGGGGAGAGGTCAGGGCTGCCGGGCGAGGATTGCGCAACGCAGCGCGCGCTAAATATTTCCGCGCCCCCCCGCCCAGTGGGCTCCTCGCTTCCTTTCGCCCCCCCAAACTTCCCTCCCACATCCGCGCGCTGCCTCCTGGAGTCCTTCGACGCTGCCTTTTGCGCCCGCCACAGGCCTCCGCAAGACCCCTCTGGAGAGCGCACCAGGGCCGGGGACGGGCAAAAAACAGAGCGCTCTCGCTAGCAAACCGGCCTTGGCTGGGGCAGCACGTCTACTGAAACAGGCACCTAAGCTTTATCTTTTCACACAGCTCTTATCCAGCAGCTACTGGGCTTCCGTGCCCTTCCCGAAGACCCCCTCCTTCGCTGCTGCCTGCCCCGAGCACACGACCCGAGGTCCCCAGAAAACAAGGCCAACGGCAGACCACACAGTCCAGCAAAAAAAAAAGACACGCTCAGCAGGCTTCCGGCCGTGTCCACGCGCACTGCCCCTGTCTGGCCCTTTACCCGCCCAGCGCCAAAAAAAAACTCGCTGGACGCCGCCACCGCCGGCCGCCTGAGACGGCCAGAGGCTCGTTGTCCCTTGAGCATGCCGCGCCTGGCCAAGAAGGCCGACGACAAGGCCAAGATTCCTCCCGTCGTCGCTGCGCCCGGGCCCACCATGGTGCCGCCACCTCCCGCCGCCGGCGTGATGCCCGTGCCGCTTCCCTCTATGCCCGTGGCCGCCCACGTGCCTATGCCGGCGACGCGAGTTGTCGACACCGACAGCTTCATGCGCGTCCGCGACTCGGTGAGTCTCGAGGCCTGCCTCTTTTTTTATACACTCGCGCGCTCGTCTTGTTTTGTTGCAACGTTGTCACTCTCCTCCCCTCGGGCCATGCCGCCTCTAACCCTCCCGCCGCCGCCTGCAAACGCCCGCTCAGGGCTCGTTTGGCCTGCCTCTTTGGGCGCGCCCTCCGCTTTGTTTACCTGACGGAGAGCCCCGCGCTTCGCTGTCGCGCCTGTCAGCCCCTACCATCCCTCCCCCTCCCCCCACCCCGGGTTATAGCAGAGTAGCAGCAGCTCCAGCAGGCGCCGGCTTAAGCCGACACAACAATACCTTCAGCGCCCGCCTCCGCTGGCCCGCGGCGCCGGCTCGCGGGACCGGCCCGGCCATTCCTCCTACCGTCCTTTCCAGGCTATCGGCCGGCTCACCACCATCCTTGAGCTGCTCCGTCCTTCACTGCCGACTACATCCGCCAGACAAACTTGCTCATGGGCGAGCCCACCGCCGACCTCGCTCAGGGCGACATGCTAAGCTCTTTTGAGAATGCGGCTGCCCAGCTTATGATGCCCGTCCCGGAAATTGTCGCGCCCGTCGAGGAGAAGAAGGAGCGCAAGAAACGCACGCACGACCCCAACGCCCCGAAGCGCCCCCTGACCCCCTACTTTCTCTACATGCAGCACGCCCGCTCCATCATAGCCAACGATCTCGGAGCCGATGCCCCCAAGGGCGCTGTGCAGGAAGAGGGTCAACGGCGCTGGGCGAATATGAGCCTCATGGAGAAGAAGGTAAGCAAGCTGACCACTTGGTGAAACGGGCCTTCTGGCCTCGCGCCCCACGGCGTCCGCTGACGCGCTCCGTCTTCGGGTAAAGGGCTGGAACGCCGCCTACCAGTATAACCTGCGTCTCTATAACGCACGCGTGCACTCGTACAAGGCCGGAAACCCTTTGGCCAAGAACATGAGCGACGAGGAGGCTCTTAAGTATGCCGACGACTTTCAAGTTCCCATACCCGAGATGAAGTATGTCCCTAGTGAGATTCCCGCCAACGAGAACAACGCCATCGCAGAGCAGCTCCAAAAGCAGCAGCAGCATCACCACCAGCTCCACCAACATCATCAACAGCAACAGCAACAACACCACCACCACCATCACCACCATCAACATCAGCAGCTGCAGCAGCCGCCGCCGCCGCTGCCCCATCAGGTCGTCGATGCAGAGGCCACCAAGACGCCCAAAAAGGCCAGTAGCGGTCGCAAGCGCAAGGCCGCCACGCCCGCCCCCGAGCCCGTGCCCATGGCCGCCGAGGTCGCCAAGGCGGCGCCCAACAGCCCCGACAAGAAGCGCAGACGTGCCTCTACCAAGCTTAATGAAGATAAGGAGGAGCCCAAAAAATCCAGTCGAAAGAAAGCCAAGAACTCCTAGAAGTTCCTCTGCTTTCGCCGGCCCCCCCCCCTCCCCCCCACCCCAACCATATCTGCTTGTTTGCTTTTTTGCTGCCCGGCAGGGCTTCCCCCTAGAGATACCTGCGCGGGTTGCAGGCGACGAGGCCACGGCTGGCTGACTCGCAAAATCACATCAAGTTGCCCCCATTTTCCCCTCGTCTTCCCATCTCCCAATCTTCATATTCTTTTCCTTTTGCTTTATTCTTTTTCGTCGCCACTACGCCGCTATTCTCGCCTCTTGCTCTCGTCCCCCATTTCCTGCCTTTTTTTGTTCCTGTTTCGGCCGCGCCTCGGCCGGACGCGCGCGCGCACACATGAGGTCTGGGAGTGGTGCGCGCGTCTCTGTGTCTCCGTGTGTGTATGTGTGAGTATTTGGTGCTCAGGGTCATCTGCTGTCTATGCCAAGGGGCGCGAGCTGTCGTCGGAAATAGGAGGGGGAGACCAAGAGGGCACCCATGCTCGATGAGGTGGACGCTGTCCCGCAGTCGGACTTCGAGATGGCGGCCCGGCCCGGGCTGAAGTGATTGATGGCGAGACAATAGACCGCGGACGTCGGGGACGGACTTATCGCGCGTTGCTGCCATTATCTGGCGCTGCACATTGAGCTACATCACCGGTCCGTGGCGAGAGTGTGCCGGGGGCATGGGTGCGTGGGTGGCAATTGGGAGGAGAAAAGGAAGCTGTGATGCCGCCATGATAACCTGAGTTGCTCAATTACCTTCGCCTGCGCCTTGTGTGCTTAATTACATCATCGTCCTCAAGGGAGGTGGACAACATAAAATGAAATTTCATAAACAGCCTGCCTCGCCACACGGCGCGGATGATTTGGAAAGCCCGTCGACTCTCCGGCTGCGCTTCATCCTCCATTTGTCCGTGTCCGTGCGGCTGTCTGTTCGTTGGTGGCATCGACAGCTCTTCGCTGCTCCCTCCAATTACTTTTCTTCAACCTCTTCGTCCCACATGGCCTTTTCCTTCCTGACAAGCGGCGCCATCTCCTCCTTGAAGATAGAACTGTTCGTTTCCGTCGAACGCGGCACCCTATTGAGGCTCTCGTCGTCGAACACGGATCCTATCGTGTCGATCCACCGTCGCCTGCGCTCCATCAGCATCCTTGTCAAGTCCCCGATGCCAGGCCTCGCCGTGCCCGTCGCGCCGACGAAATGGCTGCCACCGCCTGCGCCGCCAGGTCGCTTCGTCTTCTTGTTCTTGCCCATTGTACGTGTCCGCTTCATATACGCTGCTTGGACTTGCGAGTCGAGATCTTCCAATATCGTCTGGTATTCCTGATGGGCCATGCGCTCCCGAGCCAGCTCCGTCAGCCTGGCCTTGCGCGCGCCGTTGATTAGTATCTGCTCTCGGAGACGTCCTTGGAGAAGGCGCAACCGGCCGGCTACTTCATCATCAAAGTGCCCGTCATAGTCGCCTTCGAACCCTTCTTGAGGTAGGAATCCAATGTGGCGGAGCTCCTGCTTGAGCCGTTCGTCCACCTGTACGTAGTCGAGTTTGGGGTGCGTTGCTTTCTTCCAAACTTCCGACGATGAGTCTGGTATGTAAGTTGCGGGCAGCAGCCGGCTGGCCTTGTCGTCTCTGCTCCCGCTTGGTTGATAATTGCCGTTGGCGTCCCCGTTGGCTGCGCCGTCGCCATGAGCCATGCCATTGACCATCATTCTGTCCTCAGACGGCTGCATACGGTTCTCCGGCCGTAGCATCTGTAAGACCCGTGATGCCAACGGACCTATTGACAAACTATCAGTTTCGCCGATGCCGTCGTTCATATTTTCAATGCTGCCCCTCGGCTGGTTTGGCGGAAGCCTGTCGCGGCCCTCGGGAGGCGCGTCGGTTGATATGGCGCCGTCCTCTTCAGCCCAAATCTCACTGTAGTGCCTCTTGCCTCGCTTTGGCATCACAAAAGGTGTCACGCGGTCTCCACGCTCGCGCAGGAACGCGAGGTCCTCCTCGGAAAAAGGCCGAAAGTAAGGGTCAATGTAGGACGAGAAGGTGGTGAAGTTGATTTGACTGCTCGGCTTCGCGTTGCTAAAGTCCTTGTCTGGAGGGTCGCCCGCAATTAAGCCGGTGAGATTGCTTTTCGGGTAGGATGCCACCGAGTAAATTTGCTTCTTTTCCTCCTCCGACATTCCGGACTGAACAGCTCGGATTTCGTAGACCGTGGGATCAGGGAATGTTGAAGGGTCGTCACCAAAAGTTTGAGACTGAGGCATCTCTCGTCTCGGCGGCGCACCTTCGCCTTCGGAGCTTGACCCATCATCTTTTTTTCCCTCTTTTATAGCTTTTCCATCAACATCCATGTCTGACGGAGAGGCAGCAGCAGGTGGTGATAGCGAAGAGCTAGCAGAGCCGTCGCGAGAGAGCTTGCGTTTGGCTTCTCGGTGCGGTGAAGATTGATCTTTGACGTGTGTTCAGCAGCTGACACTGCAAATTCATGCAGGTTGTGCGGTAGATATTCATGGGTATCGATGATATCATTTTGGCAAATGTTATGCAGTATATCGAATCAAAGAGTGTAAGAATCACCTGGAAGCTGACTTACCGTGATTACCAACGTCGCCGGAGCCCAGTGATTCTGAGACCTTTTTCCTCTTGTGTTTGGGTCTCTTCCCATCTTGCTCGCCGTCGTGGCGCACTCTGTCATATTCTTCTGGTCGCTTCTTTCGTTCATCTGCGAGATGACGCATGCCGCGGTCGTAAAAGGTGGACCGCTTCTCCATGATATTGATGAGACTCTTAAGCTTATCAAGCATGGCGTCGACGCTTTTCGAGTCTGGAACTGTGGCATTTGAAGCACCTTGTTCAAATAAATCGTCATAAGTGAGGTTTTGGAACAATATGACTCTCGTGTTGAGGTAGTCAGGGTCGTAGAACTCCTGTGGCGGAAGGCTCGAAGGCGCGGGTGTCGAGTTGCGGCTCGGCTTGGGCAACGTGCCATTTTTCTTGCCCGGCCCGGACTGACTTGATCCGAGAGGCATTATATTTCCGAATACTAAAATGATACGTGTGTAGGTGTATTCTAAGGGTGAGAGCCCGCCTTGGATGAGGTTGATGACGGATGCCACCGTCGACTGCTAAACACTTCGACATACGACGCATTACGTAGACTAGAGTGCGCGTATACAGGCGGAGCGGGGAAACACTAGTCCGATATTCTCCCTTCCAAACCTGGCCTTCCCCTTCTCTCCATTTTTTTGAACTTTTAAGGCGGCGGGCACTAGCCCAGCGTCCTGAAACATGCCACCGGTGGGGCCGGGCTGATAGTTTTAGTGTATCCGGCCTACTTCGTACGCTTAGCACATACAATGTTGAATCGAGTGTGCTTTACGCCCAGATTTCCTCCCCATTCTCTGGCCTGCGGAACCCCAGAGATTCCTCCAATGGAACAACCACGCGCCCGGACCTCTTGCCCCTGCAAGAACCTGCCTGCGGACACGTCCGCGTCTACCCTTGCTCAGCTCCCTCGACGCGTACCGTCCTATCCCGAGGGGATATCGCGGAACACCCCAGTCGTCGTCGCAAACTCCGCGAACAGCTTCCACCCCTTCGGGCCCAGCGTCTCCTCCAACTTGTCTGTTGGTCTTCGCGGCTGCTCCGACTGACCTCCACTTTGGACACCAAGTTGTGGAGAAAGTAGTTATTGTTACCAAATCAGACCAAAAAGCTTCGCAAGGTGACCCGAAAATTCTAAACCAACGGCCCGCATTGAAAATGGGTGCTAGAGAGATTTCTGAGGAGTTTTCTTAAAGATATTCCCCCTCAGCTCATGCTTGTCATGGCATATAACCTGAGGACTCGCGTGTATTGCGGAAGGAAGTTGGAGCACAAGGTGGGCGTCATTGCAGCTTGGGGATCTTGTATTCTAGGTACGAAGTAGATACCTGCATACATACATGTCATGCTCCTCTGGAGTGCAGGGCCAGAGCCTGACACGACAAAATATAAACTGAAGCCTCGCAAAGTGACTAATTACCTATACCAAAATGACAAACTAGTGTGGCCAGCAGGCAGGCCAGTCGACATCAAGCTCCGATATGATAGATTAAATTGCAATGGGAACATGCGGGGTGATGCATCCGGAATACCAATGAAAAGCTGACATTGGCCAGCTTCGAGAGACGAATTGCCACTCAAAGCAAGCGGCGCAGAGCCAAAAAAATCTACACAAATTAGTCGAGGCGGTGTCTTCGTCAAGTCTGGTCATAATACGCAAGCTTCTCGGATTGGTGCAGAAACATCGAATGAAGATAATATTAGTGGTCAAGTGATTTTCCATGCTGTTGCTGTTTGCACATAATTTGACGGAAAAGGTGGTTTGGGTTGGCTAGCTCGCTATGCAACCACGTTACGCATACACATACGTGTCGTACTGCGAGCAGAGTGGGTCCGGAGCACTATAGGAAAGTGGGTCTAACAGACCTATCGGAGATGCCGCCACGATAGGGGAAGAATGGTGTACTGTCGGCAACGCCGTAGGGAAAGAAACAATTGCTGAGCAGTTCATGCTCAGATAAGCAGTATTATTACGGGCTTTCCTCACTATCTAGAGAGATAGAATCAATACACTTTCTTCGAGACTTCTATCCATTTTGTTGCGGCCAACCATCTGCTGTGACTCTAGGTACTCGTTCAGTGTCGCAGGAAGTGCAAAGCCTCGATGCAATTACCTCTGATGGTGGCTCAGTTTCACTTTGGACTACATTGGATCGTACGGACTGTACAATTCCGAATATTAAATAGAGTTACAAATGTGTAAGGCAAGTAGACCGCTACATGGTCAAGGCCGAATGCAACCTGCTCAATGCAACGCTGTCAATTCACCGAGAAGATGTTGGTGGTGTATATAGCTTGCTAGGCCCTAGGCGGTCAAGTGGAATACATTATGCAGCTTTAAATTTCATTCAGTAACCATGCTAGGTTATAGGTTATGAACCCGGCTCTTCCAAAGACCTCAAGAATACACAGCAGCCAGCACCTCTCAAACGCTACTTGTTTTCCAGTCCGGAAGCCCCAAGAGTGCGCAGAAACCGAAATAGGAATCGCCCAGATCAACTAGCAAGATGACATCGTTGACACGGGGAAAAGAAAGAGAAAAGAGGGAGGCTGTAAAGCGAGCCGCAGGCAAGCCTGCAGAAGCTGCCACGGGCGAAAGAGTACTGTTGCAAACCAACAGGCAGCGGCCATTCAACCTATGAGAATCGTGCCCAAACCACTGGATGCTGATGAGATGTGATGTGGCTCAGAGATCGGCACTGAGCCACAGGAAATATCACTTTGATCACAGAGTCAGTAAGTGACAAACGACTTGATCAATGAAGAAGTGAATGAAGAAACAATTAAATATAAAGGCCAGTCTCTACCTCATAGTCATAGTTCAGTTCTTCAGTGATCAGTCTAAGAATCTGAGTTTTACTTGATGAGGATTTCCTCCTTGACGGACTATAATGTCTTTCACCCACACTGCTCATATAAAACCTGACTTAGTATCTCAGCCCGAGATCCCAATACGCTCCGTTTCATTCTGATCACTCCTGTTCGATAAGTTACTCTTGATAACTGATGAGCAGTATGTCTTCCATAAGCGGTGCCAGGGTGGCGATTAGTTCAACGTTAAGCAAGAGTTTGACAACTAGGTTGATGTCAATCAACCTAACTCAACCTAACGGAGCTTATTATTACTAATCAACACAACCAATATCATGATGATATTGAGTTGGTTGCGTTGAAGGTTGATAAGGTATCGCGACGAGTTTCCCCAGACCTTGGTGTAGGGTAGCTTAACTTTACTCGCGGCCTGGAATAGCGCTCACTTGGAGATGCCTCCCCCCGCGCTTCACTGTTTGGTAAACACACAAAGTATGTAACTATGTGATTGAAACGCGCCGCGCTTCAACTTGTGATTGGCTGAGGCTCCAAGCTACGCTTCGACGCGTCTCATGCTTCCATTTAGTCAAGTGTGATCTCACGACCCGTCATTGCCTTTGAGCTGTAACCTACGTATTATCGCGTCTTCGGTCCAGCCTGCCCACTTCGAATGGATCCCGTAGCAGCCTCCCCTTTCGCATCGATACCTTTGACAGCAGCTCCATCCATTAATAAGCATATCACGCCTGCTGAGACTCGTGTCAGTCGAAAAGATGAAGATCGACTGTTCTGTCACTACCGTGATCCCAGCGGAACAGAAATACTAAATCATGAGCTTGGGAGGATGGCTTCGATATCAAGAAAGGACTGGATCGCAAATGGGTTTGCAAAATTTGCATCGGGCGGAACAGGCCAAAGCCCGGCAATGTGATCTCTGTCGTCACCCAGAATGCTGAGCGTCATCTCTGGGAACACCACAAGGTGCAAGATCCGTCTGGAAAGCGATCTGCGCCATCGTCTAGAAGGAAATCGTCTTCGTGATACCAGACGATAACGAATGCTTTCCATCTTGAATTTCCCGCGCCTCGAGAGCAAGCCATAGCGAAGCACCTTATCAAGAGCTTTGATGAAAACATCTTTCAGCGATTAATAGTGGAGTGGATCATTGACAGCAACCTATCGTTTCGAAAACCCGAGAATAAGAGGCTACGGGTCATTTTCGAATACCTCAACCCATTTGTGGCGAACGCAAATGCCGATATCAGCCATGATACCGTTCGAAAGCGCGCCGTTGCCGAGTTCGCGAAGCACAAAGGGAAGGTGATCGAAGTGTTGAGAGACGCACCTGGGTTGATACATATCTCATTTGACGGTTGGACGTCGCGAAACAAGCACGCTCTATATGGCGTTGGAGCCTTCCTTCGAAACAAGGATGGCAAGTCCCATTAGCTCATTCTCGGAGTGCCTCAATTGACAGTCCGGCATCCCGTTGCGAATATTAGGCACGAGGCCATCGAAGCATACGAAGCTTACGAAATCCCAGATGAGAAAATCGGGTACTTCACGCTTGACAATGCACCCAATAACGATACTGCTTTGGACACAATTGGGGAGAGATTCAAGTTCTCGAGTAGGGCGCGACGCGGTCGCTGCTTTGGTCATGTAATCAGTCTGGTGGCAAAAGCTATTCTCTTCGGAAAGGATGCTGATGCGTTCGAATTTCGAGTGGGATATGGAGACGTCTTAGCCACGACTGAGTATGAGCTTTGGCGGAAGAGAGGCCCGGTTGGCAAGCTCCATAATCTGGTGGTCGCGATTCACCGATCTGACGCACTCACCACGCTCCTGCGCAGTATTCAACGGCTGGAATTTGACGCGTCCAAAGATCCTGGTGTTCGATCCAGAAAGCCACTCAACGTGGTTCTTGACAACGAAACGCACTGGCTGTCGCAGCTGCACATGATCAGGCGAGTGCTGAAGCTTCGGCCCTGTCTCGAGACGCTGGTGTTAAAGCACAAGCAAGAATGGAAAAGGGATAACACGTCGAAGCGGTCAAAGCGACTCCGAGCAAGTGCAGTCATGCCCCCGATATGCCGAGACGAGAATAAATTAAATAATATCGACTGGTCTGTTCTGGAGGAATTCCGAGACATTCTGAAAAACTTTGAAGACGCAGTCAAGGCGCTAGAAGGCGATGGGATCCGATGGAAGCACAAGCAGGGGTGTTTCGAGTCCTACGGCGACGTTTGGGACGTGATTGTTGGGTACAAGTTTCTGCTGGCGGAATTAGAGAAAGCCAAATCCATGGTCGACCACTAACCCGAACCTGAGCATTTCAGCGTCAATATCAACCTGGGCTGGAAGAAGCTCGATAAGTACTATAACCAATTGGACGAAACTCCAATATACTACGCATCGCTGGCCCTGCATCCCGCGTATCGATGGGGATATTTTGAGACAGTGTGGTCAGGACGGTCGACATGGGTTTCCAAGGCGAAATATCTGGTACAGTCGATCTGGGACAGGGAGTACAAGATTCTGGACATTGCAATGGACAATTATGATGAATCAACCCCATAGTGACAGCGGACGCAATACTATTCTCCGTTTGAAGGATACGGCCCGAACACGTCCCTCTGATGAGAAGCATCCTGAAATGATAGAGGACGAGTATGCTAGGCGGCAACGGGATCTGTCACCTACGGAAAACGATATTCGCGATCCAAGGGAATACTGGCACGTGCAGCGGCTCAAATATCCCCGGCTCTCGCGAATGACCCTGGACTTGATGATGGTTCAGGCAATGAGTGCTGAGTGCGAGAGGCTGTTCTCGGCGGCAGGACGCATGGTGACGCCGCTTCGAAGCCGGCTGGAGGCTAACACGATCGCTATTTGTCAGGTGCCGCGATCATGGTTGCAAGCGGGGATCGCCGAGGAAATCGATCCAATGTTGCTGAAGAAAGCGAACGAAGCTACAGCTGAACAAGGCACGGATGAGGATGCAGTAAGATACTGGCTTCGGGAGTTGCCTTCGTAAAATGCGGGAAGAGAAGGCTGATGGAGGATAGAGCTGCCTCGAATCCCTGGAACGTCAACCTTTGCAGGAATCATGGTGGCGATCAAAGTGGCGATGTGGGCGGGACTTGGTCAACCATCAACGCAACGTCAACCAACTCAACATAGAGCCAAGGTTGATCAACTCAACGGACGTTCGGCTTATTAATCGGTCAATATACACAGCCGACAGCACAGGTTGATTGGGTTGAATTGATCGCCACCCTGAGCGGCGCAACCCAGAACCCAGGACAGCTGGTTGTCCAATTAAAAAACGAAGTCGATGCACTTCGAACACCAATTAGAGACGGGAAAGGCAACGCATTCAAGAACAAGCTTCTCAAGCCTGAGTCATTCGATGGTCAGAAAGGTTATGTTTGGTCCTTTCTAACACAGGCAAAGGCATACCTTCGTGTCAAAACATCCATACGGGACCCGCTCAGCAAATTCTTTGTATCGGAAACCTCTTGACCGGTAAAGCCTTTGAATGGTGGGAACCTACCTCGAGGGATTACCCGGATCATGAAAACGATGCCGACAAAAACGAAGAAACCAACAATACCTTTGTCAGCTATTCAACATTTTAACAACGACTTGCTACTGCGTTCGGAGATCCCGATAAAGAAAGAACTGCAACGCGTCATCTGAAGAATCTGACAGACCGGGTCAGCCATGCATTACAACCGAGAGTTTAGACGACACGCCTCCAAACTTGACCTTTGACAAGCTGCACTCATGGAATATTACTATGATAGGCTTCGAGAAGACGTTAAAGATGAACTTGGCAAAATGTACAAGCCGGAAAAATTCAATGAATACGTGGAAATGACAATCAAGATCAGGCTTTCTAACCATGAGTGCTGACTAACCCTGACTCATGGATCATGGCTCTTTTCATTTCTCTGGATGTTACGACGACTCATGCCTGATACATAAAACAGACAAGGATGGTGCCGATCTCTGACTAGGACAGATAAATCTTCTCCGTCGATAAAGGGAAAGAAATACGCAACAGTTTCAGTCACAGGGTTGGAAGATGACTGAGAGTTCCGAACTAGCCCCTCTGGAAGCTGTGGGACTTCAGGACTTCCGGAACCCGAGCCACTGTCAACCAGTTTGGAAGACGAACAAAATAATGGCCCATTGCCAACCATTAGTACAAGAGGAACAGACATTTCACAAGCTGAGGAATGCTTCTCTATCTTACGAGCCGAATTCCTCTGCGCACATGGATCAGCCGGAGGACCATGGGGAGATGCTTTCGGAACAAACACAGAAACGTTAGGACACGAAGAAATTTCCTGAATTCATTGTGTATATCCACTATGCCCAATTCATCTGTGGGACAAGTTGGGGTACAAATGGATGCCAAGACGAATGGATAACATACCACTATCTCCACCCGCCAAACAGACGGAAGTGGAAGGATACAACATGCTAGTAAAGGAAGAACGAGGATGGGCAAACTTACACCACCACCCTGATGCATGCACGATAACCCTACCGCCTCGAACCCAGGAATTATTGATGCAGCTTACCGAGAGACTTGCGATAAAGGGCAAAATCAGCAAAATGCCCCCACGCTTCGCTTGGTGGGAGGACATTTCCCGGCTGACAATAAAATCCAGTCCGTTTTGGATCTGGAAGAAGCCTCTCGAGCTCTCATTTTATTAAGAAAGCAGATAGCTCCCATGGTGACGAGAACACCATCTCCAAAAAACTAAAATTCCAAGTGGTAAGGGGACTACCACTTGCGGATAACCAGTTCCTCATGAGCATGGAAAACAGGTCACGAGCATCTGCTTATATCTATTGAACTACAAGGAACAAAGATCCAGGCAATGCTTGATAGTAGAGCACAAGGAAATTACATCTCACCAAATCTCGTCAAAAAATTACGATTGCCTTGGACAAAGGAAGACGAGCCCTATCGACTCAGAGCCGTGGAAAGCTCCTGCAGGACTCACATAACGGGTTGGAGACAGGTCACCCTGGACGGGACAGCATGATTGAAATCCTCAGAAGGCGCTTCTACTGGCCAGGGCTTAATAATGACGTGCGGCGGTTCGTGAGGAATTGCGATATCTTTGGCAGGGGAAAAGTTTGGCGGCAGAAAAAACAAGGTATTCTACAACCCTTGCCCGTACCGGATCGGCAATGACAGCACCTTTCCATTGAATTCATGGGCCCGTTACCGGAAACCACACGAAATAGCCTTCACATAATGGTTATTACCGACCGACTTTCCGGCAACTTGACACTGCGTGCCATGTGTTACGGGCCCCACATAGCCCTTCACATATATATAGCCCCCATGGACTTCGTCCACCCGGGGACCTTCTCTTTCCCCCCTTTTTCCTTTCCATAGCTTATTGAATGTTACTTCTCCTTCTGGGCACCTGTTCGAACTCACGGTCACAGTTGTTTCATGACACCATGAGGGATAGTCAGGTGGAGGGCGTGGTCGATGCATTGCTCGAATGCTACTACGGTCACCACGGCCCACCCCAGTCCATTATAAGCGGCCGGGGACCGCAATTTTGTGAGCGGCTTCTGGACTCGTTTTTGCGAGATTATGAAAACAGACCGCCGACTCTCCACAGCATGGCATCCCCAAACAAACGGGGGGACCGAACGGGCCAACCAAGACATCCAGGAATATCTCAGGGCGCCTACATGAGCTTCAAACAAACGGACTAGGACCGGCTTCTACCTGCGGCCATAATGGGGTTAAATAATCGTCACTCAAATAAGGAAAGGGGAGCGAGCCCATTCTTTGCGGCACACGCGTTCAATGAGGATCCAATTCGAATGGATTGGGAATCAAGTGCAGCCGGTTCGAAGTACGACCGGGCCGAAGCACTTGTGGAGAAGATCAAAGAAACAAATGATCTCATGGGGAGCACTCTTGCGACCGCTCAAGAACACATTGAAGACAGATCAGCTCGGCCTGACGAGCCTTTCAAGGTAGGTGACACAGTGTGGCTCATTATGAGAAACTTGAAAACCTGGCGGCCCTCGAGAAGACTAGACTGGCCTCACTGAAAGTTTACTGTCTTAGAAGTGTCAACACCACTGACAGTAAAGCTGGACACGCCACCAGGCGTATCCCCAATTTTCAATATGGACCTGATCGATAAGGCCGGAACAGGTCCGTTCCCGAGCCAGGTAAATTCAGAAGAAGAGGTCGTACAGGGCTATGTCCTTGATGCTGAAAGATGGTCACATAGCAACCCCGTTTTTTGCATCGAGGCGCAGTCTTGATACCTCTCCACTGGCATGACCCCCATCATTTCCTAGGGAGCCGGGCCTACACTCCGTATCTTTACTTTTTATGTATGTAGATTCGGGCCACGCCTGGCCTGAGGCTTTTAGGCAGTTGTATGCATCGATTCGTGCTGACTATCCGATCTTCCCTTCAACTGTGTTCTCGGTAGTACCGAAGAGAAAGAAACAATTATTGCGCAGTTCACGTTGAGATGAGCAGCGTAAATACAGGCTTTCTTCACTAGCTAGAGATAGAATCGACACACTTTCTTAGATACTTCTACCCATTTTAATCCGGCCAACCATCTGCTGTAATCCGACTCATTCAGTAACCACGCCTGGTTATACATACTTATAAATACAGAGGCCACCGAGATATGAAGCTAGAGTCGTATAAAGTCGAGCCCCTTGTCCTCCATTGAGTCAAGGCCTCATGCTGTCCAAATTCTCTTTATAGCTTCAGCGACGCCAACATCATTTGTCTCAAATTCATACAAACCGATTCCAACCGTCACAGTGGCCACATTTAGTCCCCACCAAAAAATCTTGCGCAGTCCAGGGTACCTCTTTTTAGGTATGTAATCGATGATAACCTGCTGAAAGCCTAGGTGCGAATGCAAAAGCATAGCGGAGCAAAGAATGGAATCAACAGTGGGGTTGAGAGAGCCAGAGGCAAAGGGCGCAATGGTCAGGGGCACAAGTCCGGCGGCCAGGAGGCGCTCAAAAGCCCAATGGTAGGAGCCATGCGCAGCGTTGGGTTCGGGAACAGGAGCGGGATCATTCACTGCATCACGTCAATTACAGCTCGTAAGCCAATGAATCCATAGGCAATTTAGATGTTGAAGCGATGCGGCAGGTGAGCGTATGTCAGATCGTCGTACCTCCGCCAATGATTCGTTCTAAGCGGAGCAAAGGGTCAGTATACCGGAAAGTGGCCACATAATTAACTAGTGTCAGTAGTAGAGAAGCGACTGACGTGGTCCAGGCGGTAGAATGGCTGGACGTTTGCTTGAACTGTGCAATGCCGCAGCACCCGATACAGGCAGCTGTGTGCATCGCGAAGCGCGCAGCAGCGACGACCGTACGATAAACGTCATAATGTGTCTTGCCGTGATGATCCCGCGGGGGAGTCGACTAAAAGAGTCAAGAAGCACCTGGGCGTTGTCCGAGGCAAAGTCTTGCTGCAGACCAGACTTGCTCGGGCGTCTGCGTCGCCTGTTTCAAGGGAGTAAAGCGGTTGGTGCCAAGGTTGCAGCCAAGTGACGTTGCTTTTACCAAGGGATCTCGAAATACGAACCTGCTGATTGGTCAAGTATACATCACACAGCCGAGCTAGAGTTGATCGGCTTGCAGAAACCTTTATCCGAAGTATCTGAAACGCAATCCGTGCCGACAGTCTTGAGACCGACAATTTTTCTGTCCGCTGTTTCTCGTCTTGCCGGGAACCAGGAAAAGACGCTTCCAAATCATGGTTTCTCGGGCCATGATGTCCAGGAACCTCTTGCCTGCCCGCAGGCCATTCGCCGGACGGCCTCAATCAGCCTGGTCGCTGCTCGCGTCACACCACTGCCGTTGCATATCACAGTCGTGGCTCGATAAGGTCGCCAAAGGTGAAGAGCGCTGGAAGGAAAGAGCCGCAAAAATAAGACTTGGCGAGGAGCCTCACGTATGGGACATTCTCAATCAGCGAGGCTACGTCAAAGACATGGCTGGGTAAGTCATTATCCTGTATGAGGCAAGTGGCTTGAAATGCTGGCTACAGTTGAGTAATAAGTGGAGGAGAAGCGCCGCCTAACGCGCGAGGCGATGCCCACAGGACGACAGATCAGATTCGCGAAATCATGCGTGTTAAGCGCGTAGGAGCCTACGTCGGCGTCGACCCAACCTGCGATTCGCTACATATAGGCCACCTCGTCCCCTTAATGGCCCTCTTTTGGATGTGGTTTCATGGGCATCCGGTCGTGACACTACTTGGGGGCGCCACAGCGCGCATTGGAGATCCGACTGGAAGATCGAAGAGCCGCGAAATCATATCAAACAGCGATGTCTCCAAGAACGTCGCCAAGATGCATCTTCAAGTAACAAGACTCTGGCACAACGTTTGCGAATTAAGGAGAAAATTTAATTATTATGAGGATTGGGCGGCCAGACGTCATTTTTTGAACAATAGCATGTGGCAGACAGGACTATCCATGTACGACTTCACTAAGAGGCTAGCCCGGCACACGAGGATGGGACCTCTTTTGAGTCGTGACCTGCAAGTAACATCCCATCCACGTCAGGCATCTGTTCCTTGCGTCCTTGTATTAATCATGTCTTCAGCGTAAAACAAAGGCTGGAAAACGGCGAGGGCATGTCCCTCGGCGAGTTCATGTATCCTCTGTTCCAAGGCTGGGACTTTAGATGCAGATCGGTGGATCCGATCAGTATGGAAACATCGTGTCTGGAATAGAAACTACTCAAGGTCATCAGAGAGACTGAGGAGGCACCGCATGCCAAGATGCCGACGGACCCTCATTGTGAGCCACTGGGCTTCACAGTCCCACTCATAACCGACTTGTCCGGCACCAAGCTCGGCAAGACAGAAGGCAACGCTGTGTGGCTCGACCCATTCAAGACTTCTGCCTTTGATCTGTATGGCTACTTTGTGCGTCAACCGGACCAAGACGTGGAGAGGCTCCTTAACCTCCTCACTTTCCTCCCTTCAGGTCGGATTCAGACAATCATGAAGGAGTATGAAGAGAATCCGTCTGCCAGGCTGGCACAGCACACCGTGGCCTTTGAGGTTTCATGCCTAGTACACGGCTCCCAAGCTGCCGTTCGAGAGGCGAAACAACACGAGTTTTGCTTTGGGTCCTCGTTGCCTTTCGTCAGGGAACCGAACGAGACGTCTGGTCACCTGACGCCCAACACCGCGCCTCGCAGTGACATCCAACTACCCATGGGGGTCTTGCAATTGTCGCCCGCCAGGCTACTCCTCGCCGCAGGCCTCGTCGAAAGCAGCAACGAAGGCCAGCGCCTTGTAACCCAGCAGGGTGCATACGTTGCGGCCCAGCCCGGCCAGAACCGCGGCCTTGTTCCTGGCAATCTTAACTGGACTCCTATCAAGATGTGGTTTCCTGGCGAGACACACAACTTTGTTATTGACGAGAAGCTCCTAATCCTGCGCAAGGGCAAGCACAATGTCCGCATCATCGAGCTCGTCAGCGACGAGCAGTGGCAGGAATCCGGAAAAATCTATCCTGGCCAGCCTTACAAAGGGTTGGTGCGCCGCATTAAGGCGGACATCACCGCCGAGGCTGAGAAGGAAGGTACGAAACTATCGGCGTCAGAAATGATGGAGGCGCTCAGGAAACGCATGAGTCGGAGCGTGACAAACAACAGAGACCTGGAGCTCCCGGACAGAGAGGATACTCACGTGCCCCGGACCAGAGAGTCGCGTTGGATGGGGCGGGGTAGGAGGTGAATGAGCCGGTTTGCGATGACGGATAAGCATGGTCCGAAAATTAAGATGGACAGTCGATCGTACTAAATCAGTGAGCATTCTATCACGCCTCCCGAGTGTACGCCGGCGAGCATCGGTACAGTATGTCTGGGGCGCCTTGCAAAGAGACATGGGGCATCCTGGTCTTAGACATGGACGACAAGTACCATGCTCGCGTTGGTATCTTTGCACGATGGTAGCATGCTGGTATTTGTCTGTTCATTGGCGTCAACTCAGAAAGTGCGGTGACCTCCGCTACATGCTTGAATTGCGCTGTCAGCATAGATCCTTGGATATGACATGGCAGGCCAATGTGGCAGACGAGAAGGGCGCATCAAGGTGCAGGCAGCTAGCCATCATCGGTATAGCACCGTCAGATCTCCCTTTGAGACGGGTAGGGCTTTGAGTTTGTCCATGATCATGCTGTCGGTTAGATTGTTCTCCGCAATGATCTGGTCGAAGTGGTGGTTGCCATCGGTGTACTTCTGCATGGAGTCGCTGTTGGGGACCGGGCGGCTCAGACCGGTGGCGAGGGCAGCAAGATATTGCTTGGAGATTATGTATTTATGGATGCGGTAGATACAGCCCTTGATGACGCCAAATTGGACGAAACGGCGGACATCGACATGAGTAAGAACGTCGAAACCGTTATCGTTACTGGTCTTGATCCACTCCTTGACACTCTTGCCCTGAGAGAAAGAGGCCATGAGCTTGACGAGGTGATAATTGGCGACGCGAGCGCGACCGTGGGAGACGTAGCCCGCGCATTCGTCGACCATGGCGTCGACGTTGCGAATAAAGTCGTGTATGCCGGGACGGGGCGCGTAGCAGGATGAAAAGAAAAACATATCGAGGAGGAGGATGGTGTCGTAGTAGAGCAGATGGCGGATGGCCGTCTTGGCCAGGTCCAGGTCGACGCCGGCCTCGAAGGCGATGCGACGCACGTCGTTGACGCCGTCAATTTTGGCGATGACCTTCTGGAGCGTCAAATCCCACGAGGGATCGACGACATTGGCGAACTTTGTCTTTGACACGGGTACATGCCAGCTTTGGACGAGAGGCGGCGTGGGATGGTGAGGAAAGAGCTTCATGTTGATCGTATTTGCGTCATCTGTAAAACCGGTTGGTGAGTTTGAAGGCGAGCATAAAGTCATTTCCGTCATGGCGACGCTCGCAATGAAATAGGGGGGAAACCCTGACCTACGGGGATCATGCACTCGCCGTAGTTGTTGATATCTTCCTTGATAATCTCTAGGAGGCTCTCGATAGGTCGGCGGGCGGGGTAGACGGCGTCAGGCCGGGCTTCGATCTGGGCCTCGGCCTGGGATTCGGCCAGGCTGAGATACTCGTCCTGATTCTCAAGCTCGGTGAAGCAGGAGGCGAGGCAGCGGACGACGCGCTCATACGGAGCTTGATCCAATTCGACCTCGAAAATTAGGCCGAAGTTGAAGATGAATTCATTCCGCCTGTACTTAGCGTGCGGAATGACCATTGGATGGCCGAGAATGGTGTATTTGCCGTCGGGCGAGTTGATGGTGACATAGCGATTGCAGAAGGACTAGCGGGGAATGATATATTCATGGAGGACGTCGAAGTCGACGAGCGGCGGTCGCGTGGCGACGGTAGCGGTGGCAGTGCTGCCGCTGGTGCTACTGCTGGACGTGATGCAGCCGGGAGGAGACTGAGCAACGATCTTGGGGCCTAGGGCGACGCGAGACGAGGGCACGGCAGATTGGCTTTTGTCCACAGAACGGGCATTTCGCGAATGAACGCAGGCCCACCTTGCTGGGGGAAGAAGCGGGCGTAGAAAATGCCTTGAATCATCTCGATGGCGGGGGATGACCTGGGCTGGCGCAGCCGGCAATTCTGTCAATGACGGCTTCGGTTGGCTGGTGCGGTTGTCAGCCTGCGAGCGATGATGTACGAGTCGATGCCATCATCATCGCCCCCCGCCCCTCTTCTCCGGATCATTGACTTACCATCCGTCCCTTAAAGAGAATTATTGGGTTCTCGCGGCATTCAGGGGGACCAGAGGAATCAGCTTGTCTTCTCCGTCCTCTCCGTAGCATCGTCAAAATCAATGCAATTAGCCTAACAGGTAACTAGCTACGCTAACCTAGCTGTCAGCGAGCCGGAAGGGCGATTATACCTCGTATTCGTATCCTGCCGCAACAAAGGTCCAGACAACCCGGCGATTTCTCTGGCTTTCGGCTGGCTTCTATCTGATCGGTTGGTATCCCTTATCGCCTCGACTGGTGGCTGCGTGTCGTGCTGGCCAGCTGCCGCAACGACTGAAAGATCTTTAGTTTCTCGCTTCTCCATTCTGGCTGCATACCGATTGTACATATTACCCGCGGGGCCTCCCCAGTGCATTATCTTCTGCTCGTCCGTTGTCGTTCAGGGTGCGCGCGTCTTTATCGTTAGAGCAGGCACGACCACTGCTTACCTCATAAGGTATGCCTTTACTCAGCCATCGTCCCACTCAACCTCCTTGCCTGCCTCATCTTCATCCGTCCACTCTGACATCTGACTTTCACAGCCAACTGCGCAGCCGCCCTAGTCTTCCTCTTCTCGCGTCTACAAGCCACGAGCACACAGTTATCGTCTGTGCAGCTTCCCGGTCTTGAAGGGACTGTGTCGCTTCGTGCTGTGTTTCCGTATCCTACTGGTCCAACTTCTCTTTGTCTCTCTGAATTGGCATCAGACTATTCGTACTTCATCCAAACCGCCCGCGCCATGGCGGACAAGGCCGAGTTGGGCGTCGATGCCCAAATCACTTTTAAGGTCAAGACTTCGTCTGATATCATTCATACCATAACCATGAACGAAAAAACAACCGTATTCGACCTCAAGACAAAGTTGGCGGGCCAGGATCTCGAAAACATCCCTGTCGACCGCCAGCGCCTCATCTACTCGGGCCGCGTTATGAAGAATGACGACACGCTTGCCTCGTACAAGATCAAGCCAAACAACACTATTCACATGGTCAAGAGCGCTGCCAGCAATCCTTCTCAACCCTCCTCGACCTCGGCTCCCGCGCTGCAGGCCGTGCCCTCCAACATGGCCTCGGGCACTGCAAACAATCCACTTGCCGGTCTTACCGGCGCCCGCTATGCCGGCCATCAGATCAATTTGCCCAATATGGACATGTTCGTCCCTGATTTTGTCAATTCGCTCATCGACTCCAACCCTATGCTACGCAACATGCCCGGTGCTCGTGAGCTTATTAACTCTCCGGGCGTACAACAGCTAATGAGCAACCCCAGCCTACTGCAAAACGCCATGCGACTGCAACGCATGATGGGTGGTGCGGGGAATACCGTATTTCCGGCTCCGGGCGCAACGGACACAAACCCTGGCAGCGGCAACGGCAGTGGCAATGACAGCGGCAACGCCCAACAAAATCTTCCGTTCAACCCCGCCATCCTACCCGGCCTCATGATGGGTGGTGGTGCTGGTCAGGGCACAGATATGCAAAACACTCTTCATTTTCATCGTGCAGTTCGAGATATGGAGACGGTGGCTGCTTTGTCTGCCGCTGCGAGCAATACGCCTAGAGAGGAGTCGCGAGACGGCCAGGAGCCTGGACAAGACCCCGGTCATCAAAACACGCCGGCGAACAATCCCTTTTCAGCCCTCTTTTCCACACAGGCTCACAACCCTCTGGGCATGAACAACGAGACAATGCAGCAAATGATGATACAAATCATGGGACAGTCAACACCGGTGCCTTCGCCCCCGGATAACCGCCCTCCGGAGGACCGCTATGCTGAACAGCTACGCCAGCTCAACGACATGGGCTTCTGTGACTTCGGTAGGAACGTGGCCGCCTTGAGGCAGAGTGGAGGCAGCGTCCAAGGTGCCATTGAGTACCTGCTTAGCGCAACGGACTAGGCTCAGCATGTATTACATGGAAGGATCTGGAGGACTGAATGAGACTGCGGAGCAGCGCGTACCTGTATACGCTTTGGCCGGGGCACTGGCCAGCGTCGGGCAAACGGCCGGATGGATGGATGAATGGACGCACGGATGCGAATGCTTTGCGGCACTAGCCATGGAGGACGACACTGGCGGGAGCGACTTAGGCAGAGAGACCAGCAATACCATACCAATCAGTTTTTTATCGACACCAAAACCATGTCTGAAACTCCCAGGGGCCACACCTTCCTCCGTCGAGCCAGTCTCCTAATTCACTGAATGACGGACAATGCGTTTCTCGTGTATCTACTGTCTACCCATGTACATCGGTGATGAAAGTACCCGTAGACCTTAAACTCTGACGAAACTCCGGCTAGCTTGGCCTGCTGAGTTGCTGGGTGACCGATGCAATCATGTCACGAATCTCGGCTCGTCATACGCCTCCGCGACCATTTCACCCGTTTATCCATCGCAGACTTGCAGGCCTTCTAAACGTGCCTATCAATTGTCCTCAATTCGCGATGCAGAGATCCGGTTCCGTTACCTCAGCAGGCTCCCTCAGTGATGAGCTGTGCCGGCCAATCTCCGAAACCCTGCCAGTACCTCGTTGTCTAGATTGACGGCCCACTGCTCCTCGAAGGCCCTCTCACCTCCCACGCCGGTGATCAGGTCTTTAAGTCTGGGGGCAATAAAGTCGAACGCCTTCACTGTGAATATCGGATCTTTGCTCGCCATCCGACGCTCTGCCACGCTCTTTGCAGTGTCGAACTCCGTTTCTTCGGGCTGGCTCATGAGGAGGATATCTTTGTCAACTGTAGTCCCATCCTGCAGATCCATCACAACTTCAGTCCACATTTCAAAGTAATCCTGCAGCTTCTCCAGAACCAGCTCATGAGCTGGTGGCCCAAGTTCGAGGAGGCGAGTGAGCCCAAGTAGATATAGCTTGCGGTGCTCGATTACATCAGCTTGGCGAATATGATGGAACCACTCGGAAGACAGCCACGTCCAGATCTGGCTCAGTTGACCAACCGAAGAAAGAAATTGTATGAACAAGTGAGGCTCCGCCAGCGCTAAGCGGCCCAGGATAGCAAAGTAATCGCTCTCAGTCAACAGGCTGAGAGGACCTGACTTTTTGTTCGGTCCTGTTGTCTGATGCGCTTCCCATGCTTCCCGCAACCCGGACAAGATCTTGTTCAAGAAACCTACTTCAATCATATCTTGGATCAAGACAGAGATGCCACCGCTGCTGCCAAGCTCCGCCGCGTTCCGAATCATGTACTCGGTGCAAATAGTTCCAGTGCAGACAATCTGTCGACTCGACGCGCCAAGTGTGCCCAAAAGTGCGGCTAACATCGGCCGTCGAAATTCTTCTCCAACCATGGCCTCGGGAGCCATCAAGATGTATGACTCGACCAATGTCAGCGCTGGCATGGCCGTCTCCGAGGAAAATTCCAGCATCGGCAGTGCCAACGATGCCAATCCAAGAAGCTCTGGAGAGAGAGGGATATGACTGTTGATCAGAATGGTATACCATAGCTCAAGCGACTCTCCAATCAAGTGAACGTGGAGGCTGGATCCAGGACTGGCCGCTTCGGACACCAAAGGTAGCATGAGATTTTGGTACCTCGATGCTTTGGTGCCCATACTCGTGGCGAGTGCGGTGAAGATGGCAATAATTGCTTGCTTGACCATGTACTCCTCAGCGCCGGAATTTTGCCATATGCTGGGAAGGGCGGACATAAGCTGGTCGCCAAATTGTACAGCGTTCCCTTCCGTGCGAAGCACTAGGATTCTGACGGATTCAAGAATGGCCAGTCTTGTTTCGTCCAATGCCACGTTCTGGATCAGTTCTATAAGCTGCGTCAGGACGGTGGGGACATAGGGTAAGAAGGCATCTATGCAGAAGTCGATCTCATCTAGAACCCAGCGAAGCTGTCTCGCGGCCGTAATCCGGACGACAACATCATTAGTCGGGTCGTTCGGATTCAGGAAATGCTGAAAAATTTGGTACACCACGGGACGGCTGACTGCTGATAGCTTGACGGTAGACCATTGGCTAATGAGGATTGCAATTCTTCGCCGCAGTACCTTGTTGAGATTACCCTGCTGTTGCACATCGCGGACGATGGTCGAAGTTAACATGGCGTCGAAGTCGAATAAAGTAGAGACGTGCGCAGCCGCCAGTCCCATGGCCGTGTACACTGCTTCCTTGGTAGCCAAGTCGACTTGTGGATCTTTAAGGGTCTGAAAAAAGGACAGTAGAGGAGGAACGAAAAGATTCTTAAAGTTTGTGAGCAGGTCCAAGAACAGCTTCTCGGCGCATGGACGTACTTTCCACAGGTAGGCATTACCTTCGTTCTGTTCCTGCTGTTCCCACTCCTCCGGATCATCCTCCCAAGCTTCCAAGTCAGATGACCGGAAGGTGAGTAGATGGGTGACGATGGATTTGACAATTTGTATCACAAAATCTTCTTTGAATAGCTGGGTTTTGATCATGTCCTGGTTTTGACGTTCCTGTTCCCGAAACTCTGGTGATCGAAACTTAAAGGTAAAAGCAGGCTTAAAGGCAATTCGGACACAGGCACGAAGAAGAAGAAGCCCGCGCAGGGCCAATCTCTCATCCAAGGGGCCTTCTGCTCTTGCCTTGACGTCACCAGTTGTGCCTCTGGCGGGACGAATTCCACCTGACTCGGCGAAGACGCCGGCAAATTTTGACACCAAAATCCAGTATGCATGTATAAGAGGAAGCGTGTTGGGTAGAGCGGAGAAGCTGACAGAGTGAGCCTCGGCCACACCCACGTGAACCTTGGTGAACTGGAGAAGGTGCTTCTCGACGATATCCTGATACTGTGTTGTGAGGACTGAGTTGTCGTGAGAAAAGGCAAGAAACTGGCCGAACTGATCGTGTGATAAAGCCCAAAAGCTCCGGACTGTCTTATCCTCATGCGGGGTATCATAACCAGCGATGATCAGACGTCGTATGGTCCTTAGAGACAAGAGACTGTTAAGCATGGCCAGACGCATTTCGTCTTCATCGCCTTGGCTGCCCTTCAGAAAGTTCATGAATGCTGTCGATCTTGTGGCGTAAATTTCGCTGAGTAGGTAGAAAATTTCAGGTGTAGAGCGTTGTAAGGCTGTTATTGAACGTCTGAGGCGGACCGTGGTGAGCTCCTTGACAATATTGAGAAGAATCTGCATCACGCCGTGGAGGTGCTGCTGGTCGGCGTCCTTACAACTACGCAGCGCATCGAAGACGCTGGAGATTGCCTCGGGCCAAGCGCTGGGGAGGTCGATTCGAATCACCTTAGCCACGACAAGGGCATTATGCGATGCCAGAATCTTGTCCTGCTCGCCGACAGTGCCCTGAAACAAGCGTGAGCGGATGAGCGTCCTCTCCTCCAGGCTTATGGGACTCAGGCGTTTTTGAGCCCTCCAATACTTTTCGATGCCATTCTTAAGCTGGATAATGGCAAGAAGGCGCAAGTTGGCCTCAATCGAACGATCGAGGAAGACGGACTAGGAGGAGGCGCAGGGGTCAGCCTGTGGCGTCGTTTTGCGGATAGTGAGGGCTCGAACCTGGAGCGAGGAGTAGTATCCGGGTTGCTTCTCCCAGCTTTTAAGCTGTTGGCCGGCGGCCTGGCGTTTGATCTGGTCGTGGGAAGTCGCCCACTGCAAGGTACAGCAAAGGGCCTCAGGCGTCAAAGGATTCGCTCCGCCGGGGACTTCGATAATGGTGCTCATGCTGAATCAGCGGGGCCGCAACGCCTGCGGCCGGCTGGGAGGGAGGATGCTCTGCTAGAAGTAATGCGGTCTGAGAAGGTGGAGGAAGGTGAAGTGTCAAAGGGCAAGACAATTTCCTGCCAGCCTTGGGGCTCTTGGGCGGGGGGGATCTTGCCTCGGAGGGACTCGTGGAGGCTGAGAGGCTGAGGGGCTACGCCACGATATGGTGGATGTGTGCCGCCACCACGGCTGTGGCGCGCGACAGGAACAAGAGGTGGCAAAACAAAGCTCGATCCCACCTCTAATACGGGTCAAGCCGCCGCCTGCTTCTCGTCAAAATGATTCGCCTGCCGCCTAGCCGGTCGGCGCTTCGGGCCATGGCCTTGGGACCCTGGGTTTGTCCGCACTGCGTCGTCCGCCGAGACTCTACGCTGTCACGGGCCGATGGATCAGAGCCGTTGGACCACCGCACGCTGGGACTGCAGCAGGAGCTTTTCACCACCTCAGTCTACAGCCCAGGCTCGCCCATCTTCTTACCGTACGGCACGCGCATCTTCAACCAGCTTGTTGACTTCCTGCGCAAACAGTACGCGCGCTATGGCTTTCAAGAGGTCATTACTCCAACCATATACAAAAAGGCCCTGTGGACTAAGTCGGGGCATCTGGAAAACTACGCCGACGGCATGTTCTCAGTAGTCAGCAGAAGTGCCGGTCAGACACAAGGTGGCTTAGACGATGACGACGAGTACGGTCTGAAGCCCATGAACTGTCCAGGCCATTGCCTTATCTTCAAATCCAAGCTTCATAGCTACCGCGACCTGCCCATCCGCTACGCCGACTTTAGTCCCTTGCACAGGAACGAAGTCTCAGGTGCGCTGTCAGGCTTGACACGCGTACGGCGTTTCCACCAGGATGACGGCCATATTTTTTGCCGGCCCTGCCAGGTCGAAGAAGAGATTAAGAAGACTCTAGAGTTTGTCAAAGTTGTCTACGATGTCTTGCGCCTGGATATTAGTTATCGCGTAGCGCTTTCAACCCGCCCCACGCACCACTATATAGGAGTTGAAGACGAATGGCAACGCGCCGAGGATGCCCTGAAGCGTGCTCTCGAAGCTTCTGGCTTGCAGTGGAGCATCAGGCAAGGGGAGGGTGCGTTTTACGCACCCAAAATCGACATCATACTACAAGATTCAAACGGGAAAGAGCATCAAACAGCGACAATTCAATTAGACTTTCAGCTGCCCAAGCGCTTCGAGCTTGAGTACCACGCCCCCGCCCCCGATCATGAAGCGAGGGGCGAGATAACCAATGAACCGACGTTGCTCGCCGTGCATGGCCCTGTTAGGCCAGTCATGATCCATCGAGCCGTGTTTGGTTCCGTCGAGCGGCTCATGGCGCTACTGATCGAGTCGTACCGTGGAAAGTGGCCATTTTGGCTAAACCCTAGGCAGGCCATCGTTTTGACTGTAAACACTACGGAGCCGGTGATCAAATGGGCCGAGCACGTCCGCGACGTTCTTGTCGGCACCGCAACTGAGAAATCGTCCGACCTATCCGGACAAGACATGAATTCGCCGACCGGCTTCGCGGTAGACGTCGACTTTACGGCAAAGACCCTGGGCTCTAAAATCAGAGAGTCACGCTTACGGGGTTATAGCCAAATCCTTGTTGTGGGCGGGGATGATGTTGAGAAAAAGCAGGTCAGTCTAGGCAAGGACAGAATGAGTCCAACGGAAATGCTCGAGAAAATGCGTCTCTTGGCAAATACCTATCAATAACTGATTATTTAATCCCATGAGCGAACGAAAACTCGAAGAATTTTCAGTTTAGCAGCTCGTACAATGTGTCCCATAAATATCCCTGAAACCAGACGGTCGAACTTAAGTTGCTTGAATGGAAGGAATGAAAGCCATCTGGCACCGTCGTATGTCTGCCATTATGATCTGGGTTTGAAATCGGATAGTGATGACTTTGTCGTCGTTAGGACTGGGAAGCCCCGTTGGACAATTGATACCGACCGGAACCGGCAGCTGCCGCGTTATCAGTAACTACCACAAAGTAGCGAGATAGAGACTCAGCGAATGTGTGCTGCGAGCGCATGCTGTATGCTGCTTAGGTGTGATGAGCATGGTGTCTTAGGCGATAAGAGCAGAATGGCCCTGGAGAGGAACGGAGCTAACAATGATCGGTACGGAGTCCTCGCGGCTTCTTTGCAACATATACACCATGGAAGCCTACGGTAAGGTCTAAGTCCATTACGTTCTATTACCGAGTTTTGTCGCCTCGCGGCCTACTTGAGCTTTCTAGATAAATATATCCTGGTGTGATGTCAGTCCTCATAAAGACGTCACTTCGTGGCTCGTTGTAATCCCTTCGTCATTGCACAGTCGTGTCTCTTTTGGGATCCTAAGCCCGACCAAGATAGCGGGAGGGACCAGTGGTGAAAAATAGATCGCATCAACCTTTCTCGGTAGGACCTTCACGATTCTCATTTGTCCTGCGTGCAGAATCGAGTCAGTGTGCGACTGAGCAGGCATAGCTTTGCAGACGGCTATTGGGTACAGAATAGAATACCTCTCGATCTTAGCAATGTCAATGAGGTCACGGTCTCGAAGCTCGCGGGTTAGTTGATCTCGTTTCTTAAGTTGTTCGCGTATGTACTCGACGGTGCGCTTGAGTACGACCCCTTCGGAGCGGCCCTGCCCCTGAATACCGGGCACGATCTCACAAAGACGGTCGAAGCCTTCGCGTATGGCCTGTCGCCGTTTCTGTTCTGCCGTAGGAACTCTGCTCAGCAAGAATGGCGAAGGCCGGCACGCGGAAGCGACAGCTAGAGAAATGAAAAAGACGTTGTCGGGGGAGGCAAGCAGGTGTGTCCAACCGTCACTCACCTGATGCGATGTGGTTCAGCTTCTTCTCTTCCTCAGTCAGCCGCGGCTTTTCTTCGGGCGGAGCCGCGGCGCCAGCGTCGCCCGGTGACGTTGTCTTATTCGGGCTGCTGCTGTCCATCAGGGATACTGAGAATTCTCTGCGCTTGTGGGTCGAATAGCAGGGAGTTGTGAGCATAACCAGGAATAGGTCATGACGCAAAGAAATGACAGGATATGGAGAATTTGTTGTTGCAGTTGCTTGCGCCTGGGTACGAAGTATGAAGTGGTTTAATGCCGTTAGGCGAATAGGGTGCCGTACGGGCCGGAAATGGGCTGTGACGTGACTGTGACAGGCGGAAAGCCTGGGCCCCTGCATGAGGCGCGCTACGTCTGTGCCTGCAACAGCAGACTGGCAACACCCGGATAGTGGTGCGAAGAGCATAGGTTGGCCGTATTTGCGTTCGCGGCTCCGAAGCGAAGAGGCAGCTGTTGCGGCTAGCCTAAAAGCACACACGTTCTCTTACAACCGATGCCTCGTGGCGCGTTTATTTCGGATGGGACTTGGAGACCGATAACCGGGCCATAATATTTCTTTTATGAACGCCTTCCTTGTCGCAGTTTAGTCGGACTGTGCCGCGTTATTCTCTACGCCGCCAATGGCCGCAGATCGCGCAATCGGCTTTCGCGTCGAGCCATGCATGCCATGTACCCATCCCAGCTACTCGTCCTCGTCCGAAAGTTGCACGTCAAACTCATCTGAGTCTTGCTGGAACAGCACCTTTTTCAGCCATAGACAGACACTGCTTTACCGGTAGTCCCACGATGTTGTCCACGCTCCCCTCGATCTTTTGGACGAGTAGCATCCCGCCGATGCCTTGCACTGCGTAGCCACCGGCCTTGTCTACCCCTTCGCGAGTCTTGACGTACGCCTCGATGACGTCGTCCGGGAGCCCGTTGTCCTCTGACCAGAAATAGACCTTGGTTTCTTCAGTGTGGCTTGCGATGCAGTAGCCCGGGTGTCGCGCATCCTCCCGGGGAGCCAAGACACAGACGGCCGTCAACACACGGTGCATCTCGGTGTCTCGCATGTGCCGCAACATGCGTATATGGTCGGCCTCGCTCTGCGGCTTTTCCACGATGCGTCCGTCGCGAGTGACGATGACCGTATCCGCTGCGATGACCAGATCTGGATCGGGGATGAATGCCAGGTGTGTTTCGAGGCAGGCCGCATACACATCGAGACATTTCCGGCGAGCTGTCTCGGCCACATACTCCCAAGGGCCGTAGGCTGCCTTGTCAACATCTTCGGGCTTGCTCGACGGCGTGATTTCCAAGTTAGCCAGCCCCACCTGCAGAGCCCGGGAGAATTAGCCTGGCTCACGGTTGAAGCCTGGAGTCCGGTGGCGAGTCACCTGTTGCAGCAAAGCCTTCCGTCGAGGCGAGGCGGATGCGAGCACGACGCGCCTCGAGTTGAGGTGCCTGAGGATTGGGATGTCGAGCGTCTGTAGGGGCCGGCGAGCCGGGCCGCTCGGACGGGGGCCAGATCCGTGTTCGGCGACTGCCGACATATAGTCGGCCTGGAGGGAAGGCTTCTTTGCGTCCGCCATGGCGTGTCAGGCAGCTTTGTGCGAAGCTGGGAAGCGCCATTCGCGAAGCGTAGGGCGACGGCAAGGAAATGACGGGAGATCTGACCGATTAAGCGGGGCAGCCGATACCAAAAGCAGCTGGACAAGTCCACTCAGCTTCGCTTTCCAATACCGAGGTTTGCAACGGCTCATAGCGGCGTTGCAGGGCGACAGCCAGATCAAGACGACGAGGGCTCGGAAAACACCAATCTCTTCTGCCACCGGGGCTATCTTGGCGCCTTTACTCGCTGCGCCGGTTCCCGGCCTCTAAAGAACATAGTCCCAATACGTAGGCGGATTTCCCAATCAGGATTAAACAGGGCGTGCAGGTCGGTACGTACCTCGGCCCTCCCTCGCACTCGTAAGCACCAAACATTAAGTAACTAGGTGCGAGGCCCTCGTTGAAAATGCTAAACGCTAATACTGCGACTCCTAGCACCAGCAGCACCAGCCACGTCCGCCGCGTTCTGCTGCCCAGGCACAGCGCGTGTTCCTGCAACAACTCCACCGGCTGTCCGTGGCGCCTCTGGCCTTTGCCGCAGTTTGGCCTCACGCCTTCTGCTTGTGCTTTCCCCCTGGCAGCTGCTTCGGCGCCCATCCGCCAGCGCCATCGCGGCCAGCCGTGCCTCCGACCTCAGCTCACGTCACTCTCTCAGTCCTCGCCAGTTTGCGCTCGCGCATCCTCTCTCTTCCTTCCAGCGGGCGAGCCATTGCGCTGCCGCAGAGCTGTCGCGCCTCCTGGGGCTGCATAGCAAGTGATGCGCCAGATGCGGCGACTTCGCCTGCCAGTTTAATGATGGAACCCAAACGCAAGGCCAACGGCGCTGCCGCCGCCGACTCAGAAGATCGCTTGTCTAAGAGACGAAAGCTGGCAGTACGTCTCATCTTTCCTACAAGACGCGCCTGCGCATCGCACACTTGGCTCTCTGGCCGCTGCTCTATTCTGTTTATGCATCCGCAGCTTATTTTGCCTCTCCCAAGATGCTCATCATCCTGAGTGTTGCTTACCTTTTGCTGACAGGCTCGCCCTCTGAAGGAGTTTGATCTGTCCAAGGGCGAGACGCGCGAATCGACAACTGCATATGGCATGAGCTTCCTGGAACAGATACGACGTACCGCCGATAAGAGGTATTCTTTTCCCCCACATCGCTCATCGATGGCACGGCAGTCTGCTGACTCGGCATTCCATTTCCTAGTGGGCGTCTTGTCGCAACCTACTTCGAAAAACTGCTCCCTCGCGATGGAAACGAGGAGTACTACAAACGGACGCGAATGCCAATATCCCTCGAAACAGTCGAGGCCAAGCTCAACCAGGGTGATTTTCAGACACTGGCTGAGCTCGAGAGTTACTTCAAACGGATGATCTCTAATGCCAAGGACTTCTACCCCCGATCCTCCCCCGTTTTCGATGATGCAGAACGCGTGCGAAAGGCACTCAGCAATTATATGACCAAGACAAACCCTGCATATGCGACACGACGCTACCAAGCCCAACCAACTCCGCTACCACCTGAGGAACCCGAACATGACGCTGAGAAAAAAGCGGCGCACCGATCCGTTGGAGACGACCAGGATGCAGAGGGGGAAGATGCTGAGAAAGACGATGAACATTATCAGCCTGCACTACGCGCCCAACCTGAGGTTGCTGACGTCGAAGAAGAAGAGACAAAGAGCCGGAGCACGAGAAGACGCTCTATTGTCTTGAAACGAAGAGAGTCATGCCGCCTGTCCAAAAATTCTGAGGCCCAACTACAGCCCAGTCCGCGAACTTCCGCGCCTCCAACCCAGCCCGATCAGCAGCATGAGCGCGCCCCATACGTTGGCCTTACTTTTCAACAAGCTCAAGAAAATGTACTGGAAGAGCTTTTCCATTACAACGAGCCCGAGTAGGCCCCCCCATTCGGCCTTGCGTTTTCCATTTTCTTCTGATGCCATTCTAGCTATGAGACCTATTTCGAACCCTTTTACAACCTGCCCCCTCGGTCTTTGAAAGACTATTACCGGGTTGTGGCGGATCCTGTCTCGCTCAAAGAAAATTCAGAAGATGGTCAAGGGCGTTCATAGCCGCGGCGACATCCCCGGGGTAAGCGAATTCAAGAGCTGGGCCGCATTCGAGGAAAAGTCCAAGCTGCTCTGGGCAAATGCATACTACTACAACGAAGAGGGCAGCGAAATCTTCGAACTGGCCCAGGAGCTGGAGGTATAATGCCTTCATGCGTTGCGAGTGGCTTTCTCGTGCTAACCTCCTGCTAGAAAGCATTCTATAAACAGCTTGAGAAGGCACGGGCCGTCGTGCAGGAGCCGTCACAGCCAAAGATCAAAATCAAGGTCGGCCAGACCGCGGAGGCACCTGCCTCGTCCAAGAAGATTACCATTCACGTCGGCGGCCGGGGCGGCTCTACCGATTTCCCTGTGCCGTCTCTCTCTACCCAGCTGGCCCAATCTCCAGCTGCTGTGCCCAACGGCACGACGCGTACCTCGGGGCGCCTGGAGGCGGCGCGCAGCACCTCGGCATCGATGCCGTCTCCTAGCCCGTCCAAACATTTCGGCCTCAAGGGAGAGGACAATGTTTGCATCTCGTCCGCGGTTCATGCCCAGACTCCGGTGATTGGAATCACCGGTTCCGGACAGTCTCCGGCTCCGGCGGCTGTCTCGGCGACTGTTCTGCCTGCTCCTTCGGCAGCTGCCACTTCAGCAGTCACAACTCCGGCAGCTGCCGCCCAGACGCTGGCTGCGACTCCGGCTTCGGCGGCTGTTCTGGCTCCTGTCAGCCAGCCTGCGCTGGCCGACGCCTCCCTGCTTGCAAACGGACACGTAGAACCAAGGCGACTCCGCAAACCTGGCACAGGTGCGTCAGCGTCACTCCCTTTCGCCTCGCCCAATTATATGTGACCAAACCATGCTAATATCTAATACTGCCTGCTCAGGGGCTGAGGGCGCTCTCATTTCGCAGCTGCGGATTCTGCTATACCCGCATATGCAGGCTCAGAATCGTAACGTGCTCACGCTTTCACACCCGCGAGAGTTCCAGCAATCTGTTGCAATAAACCTTGCGCCGCACGCTAACCGCGTCTTCATTATTGTCAAGCTGCCGGATCTGCTGCAGAGCCGCCACTACAGCCTCTGGGTGTTCATCAACAAGTTTCCTCTCCAGCCCACCGTACACTCGCTCGCCAACCAGCTCCCGCAAGAGCGCGCTTTTGAAGTTGTCCTACATCCCGGCGTCAACGTCATCGAGGCCCATCTTATCGCCGCCTTGCCACGCAGCGAACGTGAGCCTGGCGAGCCCGAGGTTGAGCTGGAAGTAATTACCGTGCTGGCCAATTTAATGAGACCCTCTTGACATTTTTATCTCTTTTCGTCACCTTAGCATAATTGTTCAGCGATCTAGCAGACAGTTCGACTGCGTGTCTCGCGCCCGGAGAAATGAGCTTGTTCTCCTAACTTGGATCTGCGTCACCTCCTAATGCAAACCTCGCGTCTCCCACCTAACAATGCAGCCGGGAAAATGACGGTAGGGACACGACTTCAACTTGGACTATTATTGCGAGACCTCCCTCAAAGAATTTGGATGCGCGAAAATAGAAGGGAGTTGAAGGAGGGAGGAGTGGCCAGGAGGGGGGTAGGGGGGTTTTAAGTATCGAAGGATCATACAGTCTGTTTTCTGAGGCTGTCCACTTCGGGACAATGCGGAATTCTGAATAAGATCATGTATGATTCTCTGGTCATCAGGCCGTAGCATAGCACCTAGGAGAATATATAAGACTGGAATGCAGCCTTGGGTCTTGGGCTACCGCGCAAGTCTTCGCTAGCGGCTTCTATTCGCCATTGTCCTTGAGAGTGCGAAGAACACTCGCTGTCTGATGATATCTGGAAGCAATGACGACCTCATCCGAGTGGCATGGGGCGTGACCGTTAGTGAAATGGCCTCGGTCGGCGACCAGTCATGCCAACGTGAGCCACATACTTCCAGCATCCGGCTCTTAACGCCCAGGCGCCAAACTTGCGTTCTCACACGGGCATTTACAAGTACACAACGACAAATTTGCACCGGCTTGATGGTGAAAGAAAGATCAAGGTATGGATCAACGCCCTTTGGGAAGCTTGTCTCCGAACAATGTGGAAGAATCGACACGCGCATTCATGTGTATGAAAGTCTCCGATTCCGTATCGTACCAGCACGCACCCAGTATGTTCACCGCACCTCTCTTGCCTGTAAACCTGATGATTCCCCTGACAACTATACAGCCTCGCGGCAAAAGCTTTTTTGCGTCGGGGCGCCATGTCCTCTTAAATGTTGTAAGGGCTGTGTCCATTGCGGTTGCAATACGCGGAGGCAGTGTCCCTTCGCTGTTTCTAAACAAAGACAGAGGAACATTGGTGGCTGAAGAGGTATATGGGCGCTTAAACCAAGACTCAGATGTGGTTCTGGAGGAGTCACCTGGCGTATCTTGCTTGTTGGACTCCTTCAGCGTAGAGCGTGGCGCTGTCGACAGTGAAGGTGACGCGCTGAGACTCAAGGTTTTGGTGACATCTTTGACTGTCTCTTTGATTAACGAGCTGCAGAATGCCCATGCTGTTGAGGCTACAGCAGTAGGGCAGAGAGCTGAATTCAAACGTTGGGCTGTCGCGTTATCCAAGACTCGCCCCGCATGGTAAATGCCCTTGTCGTCGATCAAGAGTCTGTCGCCGTCAGCCCACCGCAAATGGAACAAGGAGTGATATATTCGCATGAACTACCCTTCCAAGCCGTATTCAGGAGGAGGGTGCATGGGCCACAGGATCTCGATCTTGGCCTTTACAATTCTGATGTCTCTGACGTCTCTAGCTCCAAGGACCTGGAAAGACTCCGGCGTGTTGATTGCGTAGGTTCGTAAGAGATAGGCAAACGTGTCTATTCAATCCTCTGTTAAAAATTATGCCACTATTGAAGGAGAGCGTTTCATACGCCTAATTTTGCGTTCGCGTTTCTCATCGTTCATGATTTCGAAGAATTTGGCCATTTCTGGGCTTGCTGTATTGAAAAATCGCGTTTTAAGTGGCTTAGCGATGCCAGGAAATGGAATGAAGATGTGGGATTTATCGACATCTTCTACTATCTCCTTTTTTTCCTCGTCGGAAAGATCGTCCCATGTCTCTTTCGCAAAATCTTCCAGAGGATCGAGAACAAAATAGCAAAAGATCTGCCAGCAAACAAAGTACACGACTATGTGGCCCGCGGTCGTAGAAAGGACTCGCCTAGTCAGGTCAGTCTGGCCCTGGGAGCTGTTGCTGGCATAAGAAACTTTGACTTGACATACCACACTGGGCCTTTACGTTTTTTTGTCGAAGTAGAGTGAGCCGGCGGCTGCTGCGAGGAAGCCTGACTACGTTTCCATGGCCAGAGCGAAATATTCCGATACAGAGGAACGACGGACAGGGCGACAATTCGCGGTTTGGCTCGAACAAGAGAGGGGGCCGATGAGAGCCTGACGACGGACGACAGGCGACGCAG
>KN173743.1:241082-310863 GCA_000758425.1 Nilaparvata lugens yeast-like symbiont | reverse complement strand
CGCTCGTTCCTCGCGTACGTAGTGCCTACGGGTAAACCAGGCGATGCAGGCTAGCCCATGGACATTATTCCGCCGCAAACATCGGTCAGCCCCCGCTTATGGAATCTGCCAGCATTAAGCGACCGACAGACCCGTTCGGCCTTCCATAAACTCCGTCGTGCAATTTACAGTCAAAATGAGACGTATGATCGTCGCTACAGAGGCAGACAAGGACTCGAAAGCCCGCCAGACCTGTTCGTGTCTCGGAGAAAGCACCTCTTAGTGTCCGAATGAGCGCACGTGACCAAAGCATGCGACGCTCATAGCCATAACGATGTCCGATCACTCACCGAGTAGAGCCGCGACAAGCATCCGCAAGCTGCCGGCGGCTAAATGGGGCGTGGCCTGCGTGCTCTGTGCCTCTGCAAAAGCGAAATGCATTCGATTCGACGCTACGCCTGGTGCGAAGTGCGACCGGTAAGTGAAAAGTAGGGGCAAGCTGAGTGGACGAAGTGGGAGAAGAAGAGAGGGGACTCCGGCGCGACCTTGACAAGAGACAATGCGGCTAACGTCATCTATCTACGGGGCAAGGTGCCAATGGTTGCTTAGGGACTATGTCAACCAGGCGCATCGCCCGCGCAAGAAGAGACAGAAGAGGCCATCGTGAGTCTGCCGTCCCGCCCCGTACCCTTGAGACCCAATGTGACTAAGGAATGATCACGTAACACCCATGCGCAGGCGAACTGCGCAGATCGAAGAGCGCCTTAACGGACTTGTCGATCTCCTACAGGCTTCGGGCGATCTGAGCGGCCGTGGTCCAGCTGAGCAGAGCAAAAGCGAGTGACGCACGACGCCTCCATCTTCAAGCTCGACACCAACCACGCTCTGACCGGATGACGATTCCTGGATCATCCCGGACTCGTACAATTCGTTTGCTACTCTAGGATGTATCTGTCGTCCTGAGAGCGGCTATGCCCCTCCACTGCCCCATTCAGACGATATCCTCCTTGCTATATACCGCGCCGAGCTGCAGCCCGTCTTTCTCTTCGTTATCGTCCCGCCCGACTTTTCTGCCGCAACGCTGCTCTCAGTCCGGCCTTTACTCATGTCAGCCATCCGAATGGTGGCCTCATACCGCAGTCTAAGGTCGAGACGCGCCCAGATGTACCGTCTGATGGCCCATATCGCCGACCACATGCTTGTGCGATCGGAAAGATCCTTGGATCTTTTGCAAGGCATCATTGTCATGCTTGGCTGGTCTCAGTTTAACTGTTTCATACATACCCAAATGAATAATCTCCTCGTGCTGTCTATGAACCTCATCGCCGATCTTGAGCTCAATCGTCCACCCGTCCTCCGCGAACACACCAGCCTAGTGGAATCTTGCCCGAAGCCGCCATCAGGGCGAAATAATGAGGAAAGACGGGCCCTGGCAGCCGTATGGTTCCTTTCCTCGTCGTAAGTCGGTGCTTTTTGCGCAACACGCCGCGTCCGGCTTGACTAAAGTTGGCATGCAGGTTGGCGACGAACTTCAGCAGGATAGAATCGATGCGCTATTCCCCTTATCTTGAGGCGTGTGTCAAGGACCTTGAATCTTGCAGAGAGTATGAAACGGATGCCACGCTAGTCTTTCTTGTCCGGATACAACATCTTACGGAACGCATTCACGAACGAAACTTGCTGGCCGACTTGTCCCAGCAGCCTCGTGGAATTCCTACGGCGCCTGAATTGGCGTATATCTACGCCTTGCAGAATGAAGTCGATCGCATACGTACGACTCTTCCCCCGGCTCTGGAGACGCATGGTGAGTTCTTTTGTCTCAAGACCAAGTTAGGAGCTCACTGGAAGCCTTGCCGCAGCTACCATGCAACTTTACCTGGAAACGGCAGCGTTGCGACTGTATGAGCCACCGCCAGTAGATATGGCCTTCGTCAAGCAGCTATCCGAATCTCTCACCACGGGCGTTACCGGGGCTGGCACTCCACTAGACAAGATTTTTCAGACCAGCTCTACCTTGAGAAGTTGGTTCGACACCTGGCTATCCATTTCGGTGACCACCCATTTTCATATGCCGATGACCTTTGCAGCTCAGATGGTCTGCGCGCTCACCATGCTCGGCCGGTGGGCCAAGCTGGCTACTCCCAAGACCATATATCAGAAAGCCACGCCTATGCCGGAGAGGACTGCTCACTGCTCAGAGATGGAGGGATATCGCGTCGACCCTAAGCCACCGTCATTGAAAGACTCGAACCCCGGCGTCTCCGCACCCTCGTTTCGTCGTTTAGGCAGCAGGTTTCAAACACTTCACGCCACAGAACCCGGCCTTCCGGCTGCTGTGGGTGCACTGCAGTCACAGCTCTCCACACAACCAGGGCTGACTGTCGACATCCCTGAAATTCTTTCCAGCGTCTGCAGCCGCCTGGAACAGATCGACACATCCTTTCGATTCACGTCTGTTGAGCCCGGCAGAGAGGACAACAACAGATGGAACTGGAGTGCACTGAAGATTCGTGTCACGCACGTCAAACTAGAACGTTGGGCTGAGCTTGTCTCTGTCGGAGTAAACTCTTGCAACCGCACGAGTAATTCGAGTAGCAACAGCGGCAGTATATGGTCAGGCTGCGGGTCAGGCCAGCCTGTCGAGCTTGGCATAGACGGAGCGGAACTTGTTCAGACTGGCGGCCTGGCTCAAGACCAAATAGAAATCCAGAACTACCTAGACAACACTTCATGGGGTAGTGACCTCCTAGACGGTATCGATCCCATGTCGTGGTTTGACGGCTATCTAGACTGGGGCGCTGTTATCATGAATTCCAAGGGGACAACAGAGCAATAACAGTGGGAACACCCGGTCAAGGTACCATCTCCTGCCCCATTGCCGCGGCACTGCACAAAGTACATGCTTGTATGACAGGGCGCATCCCGGGACGGCAGTTTTTTGGAGCTTCGTGTACGTATGTAGGCAAAAAAGACCGTCCGTTCTGATCAGCCTATTCAACAAGAGACAGGGCTTTGGCCGGCCACCGACCTGGGCTGGACGGACTCTGAGAAGCCGTGAGTCATGTAACAAACAATCGTGAACTTCGCAAGGAAGACATAATAGCTAGATGAGACATGGAAGCTAAGGCTTACCCATCTAACCTGCGTCGACTTGTACATTCACTGCGACCACAACTGTTTCGATTCCAGCCCCTTTCCCTCATTCGTGACATGGATGTGATTGACATCAATTGACAAGAATCCGGGAGCAAGAAGCAGGTTTGTCTTGCCACGTGTTTAACTGATGCCGACTGAGCAATTGTTGTGTTGGAAAATTGGCGCCTCTTAGGCCAGCGAGACGAAGACGCCTTCATCGCGGTCGACTTAAGAGGGGTTCGGCAGTGAAGGTTGGAAATGCTACGGATGGGTAATTATCATGGGTCATTACGACTTGGCCTGCGGCTTCACCGAGCTTCAGAAAAATTCTCATTTTATATGCTAGGATTTACTTAGCTGCTCTCTCGCTTTTTTCTGCATCTTATTCCATGCGCTCAATGAAAGCCACTTCGCTCTCTCAATCAAGCAATCGATCAAGAAAATATGAGAGGTGAGCGTTGTTCCATAGTCCCTTCGCGATTACATTCCTCACGAATACCAATTTTTAGAATGTTGCAGGGCCTCACGCTCACTTGGCCTCTGCCGCACATTAGCGATGATGATGTTGTGGTCGTTCGTCACCGCCAATTCTATCCATTGCCTCCAGCATCACGATGGAGTTGCCGCGAATCACCTATTTATCAAGTCAGTCGCCAGATTGTGCAAAAACTCAAAAGCTTCCACACAATGAGGTAGCTCACGTACCACCATCCCAAGACTGGCTTTTCTGCCATTTGATTTCTCCTCGATCGCTTCGTCAAGGACAATATTGAGAAAGACCTAGAAGCAGTTGCCATATTAGTGTCGGGAGCCGGATTTCTAGATCATAGGCAACAGAGGGTTAAAATGTCACTCACATCATAACCTCTCAAAGTACCTTGAACTTGACGCTTGCCGTTCAGCTGAATGCACAGTCTCTTGTCGAGATACTAAGCCAGCCATCAGTGAGCATTGAACAAGTAGCGCTCGCAGCTTAATCGCGCCCAGCGCGCCTCTAGGGTGGCAATTAGATTGCCCAGAAGTGACGAATATGCAGAACGTCTTGATTCTCCTACCTTCTTAAGCTCAGGCTGGGGAGGGGGCATTGTCAGGGAAGGACGTGGTGAACTTTATTAAATATTCTCTCACGGGCCGTTGCGTGAAGATGAGTTTAGATTTCCTGCAAAATCACGTGACTTAAGCTAGTCAGGCATGCCTGCCTATGCTACGTCGCGTCAATCATGGCCGCGTCTGCTAGTTAATAATCTCTAAATCTCTGACCGACCATTGCACAACATGAGCTTCTCTGCGCCAAGACACCGCAAAATTATAATTAGTATACCAGGCAATGAATATTTGGTGAGAGATACACCGTCATTTCCTGGAGACAACGTCAGCAATCCAGGCAAGTAACCTCACCTCCGCCTCACGGTCTCCGCTGATGGCGAATAAGGCTGATCCTGGCACACGATAGAAACCGATGAGCCTAAGTTTACGTTTAAACATTCACGGAAATCTCTTAGGCAATCGGGGCTGCGGAATAGTGTCCACTTTCATGACGAAGACGGGCTTCGGCGGGAGGATTGCGACACCAAGGATGAAAACGACGGCGATAGCCCCGTGGTAATTAGGCCAAGCACCAGCCGGATTGGATTTTTGAAAAAAAAGAAACAATTTCCTAGAGCGAAAGTCTCTATTGGCCGTGAACCCCGCGAGTCCGAAGATGGGGCAGCTCAAGAGACGCGAACCGAGCAGCGGCTCAAGATGAGTTCCAAAGTCAAGGATCAGATCAGAGCGCAGCATCGTTTAGGATTTCGTGAACTGAACTCACGATTTGCTCAATCTGAAGACGACAGACCGAGATATAGCAAGGAATATCTGCATGAGCTCCAGGCTTCAACACCTAGCACACCGCGCGACTTTAACACTTTACCCACTGACATCAATGATGAGATAGAACTAGACGCATTTGCGCTGGAAGACGCTCTGATAGTTGAGGCATCTGCGATGCCATCACCTAAGCTCAGAACGAAGATATTCTCGGAAGCCGAGATAAGAGAGAGAAAGGAAAGACGGGCCAGATTAGCAAAAGAAATGGACTTTCTTTCTGTCGAAGACGAAGAAGATAAAACTAAGCGAGAAATGAAGGAGAATACTCGATTGGTGGCTGAAGATGAGGATCTTGGGGAAGGCTTTGATGAGCTAGTTGAAGATGGTGGCTTGTCATTGGGCAAGCATGCTACTCAGGAACGGCGAAAACAAGAGCGTCAACTGATGGCCGACCTAATCTCTGCGGCGGAAGGTCACAACTCAGACTTCTCTTCCGACAGTGATGCTGAGCGCCGGATTGCCTACGAAAGCGCACAGACAAGAGCGGGTCTGGATGGCTTGACGCGACCCAAAAATAATACCGCAGCGGCGCAACTGCAGATGCAGCCTAAAATTACACCCCTCCCGAGCCTCACAGACTGTTTAGCACGACTGCAAGCCAGTCTCAAGCTGATGGAGAGCGATATCAAAACAAAGAAAGCACACTTAATACAATTGAGATGCGATAGGGATGATTTGGAAAGGAGTCGAGTCGAACTGCAAGCTTCACTGGATAAGACGGGCAGAAAGTATCAGGAAGCCGCGGGTCTGAATAACATCTGCCACAATGTTGGCTTAGATGGAAGAAGCGTCGAATTTTTGGGCGAACGAGGATTGGAAAGCCTGGGAATGATGCCTGGGCGGCCAGACGAGAAAGTTATTGACTAACCGTAAGGGTCAAACATTTTGCGGCAGGTCATGACTGCAACGAGCCCTTATTCCATTGCCCCTCACTCATTCGATGTGGTTACGAACAGAACGATCAGCGTATCGATGGAAATACCTCTGTCTGATGAGGGCACATGGAAAGTCTTGGCTGAATCTTTACCTCAGCCGGGAAAATCATTGATGAATATAAAGGTTGTACGAAGTACGTGCATGATTTTTGGTGACGACATGAAGCCGCATCTTCTGACGTAATCTAGCGCGACATGCAACAGGTTTTCAGCATATGAACCAATAGAAACTTTGCGAAGGTGACCCGCCATCGAAAGAGCTAGAATGCAGTCAACCTTTCTTAGCAGGCCGGCGATAGGTTGTTCTAGAAAGAATGGCTTTTCGTGGAGTATACTGTCTTCCTTCATCGATACTGTAATCACAACAGGCTTCTATCGAATTCACCTAAAAACTTTACTTCGTGAAATTTCCCAACGAATAATTCAGGTGTAAACTAGATCCTGCTGTCTACCCTCGTCTACCGCAAACGTGTGCAACACCGAAGCCGATCAAATCTTACAGCGAGTAGGCACAATGGCTTCTGCAGACGAACTCAAAGCTATTGGGAACAAGGCTATCGCCGAGAAGGACTATGACGATGCCATGTGCGTTAATATCTCTTTTTCCAGTCATATTAATGCTCCGTTACCCGTAGGCTGAGATGCTCTGATGTGAACAACCTATTGACAGAATATCTGCAGCGATAAATTTTCACAGGCCATCGCCCTCCAGCCTGATAATCACATTCTGTACAGCAATCGGTCAGCGGCCTACGCTTCCAAGAAGGAGTGGAACAATGCTCTTGAGGATGCTGAGAAGACCACGGAGATGAAGCCCGACTGGGCTAAGGGCTGGGGTCGCAAAGGCGCCGCATTGCACGGCAAGGGCGATTTGGTCGGCGCAAACGATGCCTACGAGGAAGGACTAAAGCACGATTCGAACAACGCGCAGTTGAAGAGCGGGCTTTCCTTGGTACGCAAAGCCATGCAGCAAGAATCAGGTATGTTGAGTTTGCTGATATCGATGAACTAGGGCAGGAAATGTATCTTGCTAACACGCTCTTCTAGGCGGCTATGGAGCTGATTCCATGTCTGGCATGGGTCAAATATTCAACGACCCTAATCTCATTTCAAAACTCGCCTCGAATCCTAAAACGAGTTCCTACCTAGCTGATCCCACCTTCATGGCTAAACTACAGCAAATCCAGAGGAATCCTCAGAATACACAGGACCTCTTCGACCCTCGGATGATTCAAGTGCTCGGTGTTATGATGGGCTTAGACATGGACATGCGCGACAGCGACCCTATGGCTCGAGACTCTCCGATGCCTGACGCACCTTCCGAACCAACTCAGCCCGCGGTATCCAAGAAGGCTCCTGAGCCAGAACCAGAACCTGAAGAATTGGACGAAGAAGCAATTGAAAAGAAAAGAAAACGTGAGGAGGCCGACAAGGAAAAGGCCCTGGGCACTGACAGTTACAAGAAACGTCAGTTCGACGAAGCCATCACGCACTACAGCAAGGCCTGGGATATATTTCCCGATATCACCTACTTAAACAATTTAGGAGCAGCGTATTTTGAAAAGGGCGATTTCGACAAGTGTATTGAGACGTGCACCAAGGCAATTGAAGAAGGCCGCAGTATGTATGCCGATTTCAAGCTCATGGCCAAGAGTTATGCTCGCATCGGTAACGCATACGAGAAGAAGGGCCACTTGGGATTGGCAGTCGAGAATTACAATCGCTCTCTGACGGAACATCGAACTCCCGATGTTTTGAACAAGCTTCGCGCGGCCGAACGCACCAAATCAGAGAAAGCCAAACAGGCCTACATTGATCCAGTCAAAGCTGAGGAAGCGCGAGAGGAGGGTAACAAAAAGTTCAAAGAGACAGATTTCCCGGGCGCTGTAGCGGCGTATTCGGAGATGATCAAGCGGGCACCAGAGGATGCGCGCGGCTACAGCAATCGAGCGGCGGCTTTTATAAAGCTCTTCGAGTTTCCCAGTGCGCTGGAGGACTGCGATGCAGCCATCAAGAGGGACTCGACTTTTATACGCGCCTACATCCGCAAGGCGCAGGCCTACTTTGGCATGCGCAAATATTCGGAGTGTGTGGATGCTTGTACGATGGCGCAGCAAGTGGATCAAGAGCATCATCAGAGCGCCAACGCGCGTGAAATTGAGCAGCAACAGCAGAAGGCATATAGCGCCATGTATTCTGCGCGCGACAATGAGACAGAAGAACAGACAAGAGAGAGACTGATGCGGGATCCAGAGGTGAGTAATACGTGCTGCGCAGCACTAAGGGCCTTGGATGACTGACAATTGTTATGCCGCAGATTATGAGCATCATGCAGGACCCGGTGATGCAGTCAATCCTACAGCAGGCGCAGTCGGACCCGAAAGCTTTGCAAGACCACATGCGGAACCCAAACGTGCGCAACAAGATTCAGAAATTGATGGCCGCCGGTGTCATCCGGCTCGGGCGATAGGAAAGAGGCGTCGCGCAGCTAGGGCATGTGCAAGTAACGTGCGGTCATTGGCTCCCAAACTGACTGACCGGTCAAGGGAGCGACACTAATTATGAGACTAAAAACTGGTGGCTCGTCAGGCCACGACTTGTCAGCAGACATCTGGTGAATGCCATTGGGGATTGGTTGTTGCTGGGTAGCTGCACCAAGGGGAGGTTCGTTTCTACTGACGAAGCGGTTAATAAAGATAGAAGAGAAGAGGCGGGTTAGAGGGGCTTACAGAACTGAGCCAGCAGATTCTGATCGGCGGTCGTCATGATGCTTGATTGAATATCTTGCTCGCTGGCTCGATACTAGAAGCCGGCCCCATCTGCCCCTTTTATCCCTAGTCTCGCGGGGCTAAAAGGGGGAACGAGTAGACTATGCATGGGCGCCGGCAGTTCATATCCAGACCCCCCTCATTAGGTAATAATGTTTGAACCAAGCCACATAGCCTGAAACAAATTGTATCCTGGGCCCACCAGTTACAAGTTGCGTGCTATTTTATCAGGCAAAAGAGCCCCTACAGGTTGCCTCACCACTGCTTGGCCAGAGACAGACAGCCGGTCAGCAGAAATCCTGAGCCACAGCGACGGTATGATCTTGGTTGACCGCAACGCCGACCCGGGGCAGTTTCCGTCATCATGGGGGCCTTGGAGATGGCCAGCCGAGGTGAGTGAGGGAGCACAGCAACGCCCCCCAGCGCAGGCCCAGCTGACGCTGCAGACCCGACCTGGGCATCTCTCTCCCGACCGGCCTGCTGCTGGAGGAGCTCCGACGCCGGGGCGACGAGACCGCGAATCCATCGTGCGGATCGCGGACCCCAGGTCGCTACGATACGGTGGCGCACGTCTTCGCCCTGGTTCTTATCTTGGTGCTTAGCACGCTGGGTATGGATGAATAGACACCCCGAAACAATGGCACGTGGACTGACGTCGCCTGGCGCTTGCCTCGATAGCCTGTGGCTTTCCTCTCCTCTCGCGTCGTGCCGTTACGGGCAAGCGACAGCGCACCATCATATTCTACTGTCAGCACGTCGGCACCGGTGTTCTTCTGGCAACGGCTTTCGTCAACCTGTTGCCGACGGCCTTCGAGTCGCTCACGGAGCCGTGCCTTCCATACTTCTTTAGCGAAGGATATAAGCCGCTAGCCGGCCTCGTCGCCATGATATCGGCCATCGTTGTCGGCGTCGAGTCGTACCTGATAGCCCGAAGTGCCGGCTACGCCCACTCGCATGCGCATGGGCTTCTTCGGCGAAGATATCAACGACGATTATGACATCGACGGCCGCCGCACCTTCGGCTCCGAACGGGTCGTGGATGGAAGAACGCACGGTCCGCGGCTTCGGCCAAGGGCCGACCTCGTGTTGAGCGACGACGCCGACATCATGCAGGGGCTCGTCGCCGGTGTCTCGCCCCTGTCACAGTCTACACCCGTCATGGCCTCGGCGCCACGTATAGCCAAGGCCTCCGGTCGGGACTCTGTCGACCATGACTCGGACCTGGATCTTGACTTGGATGAAATGGACCCCGTCCCGAGCCACAAGACGCGCCATGCGGAGCCGCTATATGCGTCGCTCAAGCGAAGAGATGGAGAAGGTACGGGTCCGGGCGAGGGCGAGGGCGGAGGCCCACATTTGGACAGGGCGGCGAGCCAAGCTTCAGCGGCGCAGACGCCACAACAGCAGAGGCGCCAGCTGCTGCAGTGCCTTCTCCTCGAAGCCGGCATCTTGTTCCACAGCGTCTTCATCGGTATGGCCGTGTCGGTAGCGACCGGCCCGGCTTTTGCTGTCTTCCTTGTCGCCATCAGCTTTCATCAGTCGTTCGAGGGCCTGGCGCTGGGCGGGCGCATCGCCGCCATCCAGTTCCCGCGCAGTTCGGTGCGGCCGTGGCTGATGGTGGCTGCATACGGGCTGACGACGCCGCTGGGGCAGGCTATTGGGTTGGCGGTGCACCGACTATATGACCCGGCGTCAGCGGCCGGCCTACTTGTCGTCGGCTTCATGAACGCCGTCTCGGCAGGCTTGCTACTCTACGCTGGCCTCGTCCAACTGCTCGCCGAAGACTTTTTGTCGGAAAAAAGCTACCACATCCTCAGCGGCACAGGCCGCCGCCGCGCTTATCTTGCCGTCATTGCCGGCGCTGTCCTCATGGCCTTTGTCGGTGCCTTTGCTTAATAGCCTCGAATCCCGCGGCCCATGGACCGACCTGGTTTCCGGCCATCATATAGATACAGAAAGGCAGAGACGGATAAGACATGGCTGGGCACGTGGAAGGAGACATTTGCATGTGGCGACCTCCGTCATTTCCCAGGAATGTAGAGAGGCCACGTACAGGAAAAGAGCAGGAGGGGGAAGGGGGGGCCTGTGTATCGACCGCTGATACGTCTTTATGCACGGATTTCTGACGCTACGGCTGCTTGTTTAATTGAGAAGCTCAGGAAAGGGCTTCCGGACGCGTCTCCTTGTTGCGAACCTCGGATGTGGCAGAGGCAAATCCGGGGCTTTGCCTGCTACAGCTGGGTCATCTTCTGGGGTGAGAGACCGGCTTTTCAGGCAGCTGCCCAAGGACAGGCGTCTACTAATCAACAGTACGCATCACCAACGAACAAAATAATGACTTTTTAGGTTAACTAATAAGCTAGTTAGTTATGGTAGTCAACATCAGTTGGTTGATATGGCTTTCAATGGCAAACCCGCATTGCTTAGTCATACACATCTCGTCCGTCGACGTCGACGGTCCCTGTGCCCCCCCCCTCATGGATGGGAGAGGCCGTGGTTTTGCCTGCCATCATCACCACGGATCGGCAGTTCTCTAGGTAAGACATCGGCGTACCCGCGGTTCGTCTACAAAGTATTTTTCGGAGCTCGCGCGACTCGAAACCTTGCCCGGCTAGACCCGGACTAGCCATGTTATGACTCTCCATCTTCGTCTCAGCCCTCATTTTCTGGGGCGGCCTGGTAATCAGACAGTCGCCGCTGCGCTATCAGACGCGCACGTCGACGGGCTTGTGGGCAGATTATCAAATGCGACTCGTGAAGACGCCATGCCTTCAGTTAGACAAGGTGAGGCCACAGTCAGGTGGTCGGGCGAGAGGCGTCTCTGGTCTCAAAGCAATATGTGGGAAGAGACTGATTATACGGTGCATGTAGGACGACTTGCTCATCAGCTCGGCCACGCATATGGCCTTGCTGCATAATTCTTTGATACGTGGCTTCAACTCCATCTATGTACAGGCACCGCATGTGCGTGACGAGGACAAAGTAGCCTTCCTAGGCTACATCAAGACGTGGTTACGATTCATCCTCTCCCATCACGATGACGAAGACGTTCTCTTTCCTGAGATGAGGTCTATGCTCAGCGACGACGTAATCTGGGGTGACGTGCCCGAAGAGCACGGTAACTATACTCTCGTTTCTTTCCGTCACTGTCGACACCGCTAAAATCGCGGATCGCCAGAAAGATTGCTAGGCGGGCTGGGCAAGCTCGGCAGCTACCTCGACTCGCTCTCAAATGCCTCGGCATTGGCGTCGGGTGGTATACTCGACATCATGGATGAACTGCTCGCTCCTCTCGAGCATCATCTAGATCACGAAGTTTCCGTCATGACTGACATGGCGGCGCATGCCAGAGCGCTCGAACGAGACTCGCTTCAAGGCGCTGTGGCGGCGGCGACACTCAAAGCTTGGGGCAAGAACACATTACGCAAGGCCGGTATGACCGATATCCTGATATTCTTCCTGCTCAATACAGACCGCACGGCCGAGGGTGGCATCCGGGAAAACTGGCCGCCCATGCCCGGATACATTCGCTGGGCGATGGTGAATGTTGTCGGTGCGATCCATGGCAGCTGGTGGAAATTCGCGAGCTGCGATGCACAGGGGAGTCCGAGGCAGCTCTTTGCTTTGATGGGAGAAGGTGAAGCAAAACCAGAGTTGTAGCCTTTTTTTAGGGTGGCCCATGAGTCGTTACATCAGTCGTTGTCGGGAGTTGGTCGCAATTCCTGGACACAGGGTGGAACGCTCTCCGCTTTCCAGCGTCGTCATCGCTCATTGCACGCTCCAATGCCTTGCCAGCCTTCTCGTCTCGAATCGTAAACGGATGATGAAAAAGGCGGTTTAATGGGAGAGCGCTATTGGCATGCTGCGGATCAAAGACAACCAAAGCATCGTCGCCGGCTGCGCTACGGGTGACTGTGACAGCGAAGCGTAGTAGGTCGCCACCGATACCCTTGTTGCGATATCTCAGGCGGGTGGTCCAGGCGCGGATGATGCCGAGCTTGCCACTGGGCTGAAGGCGTAGCACGAGACTGCTGATAAGCTCATGGCCAAAGCGGGCGGCGAGTACGAGATCAAGAGTGCCATCAGGGCCGGCCAGAAAAGATTGGAAGTCAAAGGCCTCGGCAATGGCTAGATAAGGCGACGTGTAGAGCTTGGCGGCAGCCAAATAGGCCATGACGAGTCCAGAAAAGGCCATCAAAGCAGTGCCAAGGTCATTCGGGCTGCGGTGCCAGACGGCAGCGCAGGCGGCGAGGAGACCAGCGACGCACAGTGGGTGGAATATGACGGCCAAGGCGGTGATCTGGTGCTGCTGCGCGATGCTGTCAGCAACGAGACGCAAGGCCTCGTGCTTGTCGTCGTGGGCATCGACCACCTCAAACGACAGCGGCGGCGGTGCGGCGCCCCCTCCGGCGTCGACATGGCGGGTGCCGGCAGTATCGGCGGGGGCAGACGCCTCGGAGCTCATCGATGGAAAGGGGTTCGGTGGAAGAAATTACCGGGCTGGCACGCAAGCGGTCGGTCGCGATAGAGCTTGGTGGTGGTGAAGTCTGACTATGTGGGGGATGTCTGCGGATCGAGGCTATTACGTGCTCCGTCTTGACGCGGCGACTCGTCGAAAGCTCTGCAAGCACGCAAGCGAGGCTAAAGCGACTAGGCTGAGGCGGGGGGGCCTGCAGGCAGAGAGGCTAGGATGGCATATGAGCGTGCCTTCTCTCCCCGCTGCATGAAGCCCCGGTGAGCGAGTGTATGTAGCCCGCAGGATCTCATACGCCGGGAAATCCCGGGCTCAGACACAGAGGGTTCAGGGGAAGCCGGTGCAGGGACAGTGAACAGAGAAGGATTCAGGAAAGCAGTGAGCCGCTTCGCCCAGGGGTCGTATCCAGCGACCAGCCCACGCACAGGGCTGGCTCCATGTCTGCCTCAGCCTGGCACAAACTTTTACATGTAAAAGCTTGAGGCTTCGAGCCTAATAGATTAATAAGCGAGCAATTAATTAAGTGAGCATTTGCGACATGGTTGGTGCGTCCAGTCTGGCCCCCCTGACACCGCGACTCGTACTCGTATCCACGCGCAACAACTCTGCTCCGGTTTAAGCCGGTCCGAAGCCCAGTGCCGAGTCATGCCGGCCCAGTGCCGGCAAATGGGAACCCCCTTCACCCCAAAAGGCAGGCCGACCAATCTCCAACAACACGATGGTTTCCCTCTTGCCGCTCGCGCGCTGTGCGCCCGAAGGCTCCGGCCACCCCTTCGTGGCCTCTGCGTGGCTTGAATGCCGCCCCTGATTGGTCGCTGCGTCCTCTTAGCCGCAACAGGCCATCCGCCGCCGACCTCTACTTGCAAAATGGCTCTCGGCGCCCTCGGATGACAAGGATCAAGCGCGACTTGTCGCTGCAATCTCTCTGGCCGTCTGGCTTCTGCCTGACCACTAGCTGGCTCGTCGGCTTGGCTGGTTAGAGCCGCGTTAGCTCCATAGCGTCAAGGTGTTTGCCTTTGCCCGGCCGTCGACCATCTTGGCTAGAGAATGATATACTGCTCGGAGGTCCGCGTCTCTCCCAGTTGGACAGGCGGACTCTCTTCTGCCTTTTCGCCGCGAACCCACCGCTTAACGCTCTCAGCAACCCTTGCCTCTTTCCTCCCTCCCGCCTCAAAAGGCGTGTTCGGTGTCGTCGCTGTCTCGAGTGACGCCACTTTCTCCCTTCTTCATCGTCTCCGTAGCCGCCGGCGCGTGTCCAATGGCCGAGCCTCCGCCATCCAATCTCCCTCGCGCCGTCTCCAAGACGTCTGGGGGCAACAGTGCTTATCACAACTTCCACAACGACTTTGCTCACGTCGCCGATGTCAACGAGCGACGCCGCCTGGCCCTGGCCGAGATCGACAAGGCGCCCTTTGGCTGGTATCATGTCCATGCCTGCGTCATTGCCGGCGTCGGCTTTTTCACAGACTCGTACGACATCTTCACCGCCTCGCTTTTGACCATCATGCTTGGTCTCGTCTACTATCCCGCCACGGGCGAAATGCCGGCAAGCTCTGACAACGCCATCAAGTTGGCTACTTCTGCCGGCACTGTCGTTGGCCAGCTTGCGTTCGGCTACCTCGCCGATCTTGTTGGCCGCAGGCGCATGTATGGCCTCGAGCTCATCCTAATCATCTTCACCACCCTCGGCCAGGCCTTGACCAGTGGCTCGCCGTCCTGCGACATTATTGGCCTCGTTTTCTTCTGGCGCATCATCATGGGCATGGGCATCGGCGGCGACTATTCCTTGTCCTCCATCATCACTTCTGAGTCTGTCTTGAAACCGCGCTCGGCCCGGAGCTTCTTGCTCCTACTCGCTCTCTGACCGCTGCTCCCCCCCTTAGGTTCGCCACGACAAAGTGGAGAGGCGCAATGATGGCTGCCGTCTTCGCCATGCAGGGGCTCAGTCAACTCGGAGCCGCCTTCGTCATGCTCTTCGTCACCCTTGGCTTCAAGTCCCAACTCGAGCCGGCCCGGGACCTGGCCCATTGTGATCTGGCCTGCCGGGTTGCCGTGGACCGCATGTGGCGGATGCTCATCGGCTTCGGCACTGTTCCCGCCTGCATAGCCCTCTACTGTACATGCACCTGTCTTTGCATCCTCTCATGACCGGCTGCTGTTGGCTGACCCAGGCTGCGTATCAGTCCGCCTCACCATACCCGAGACTCCTCGGTATACCTTTGACGTCGCTCGTGATGTCGAGAAGGCCCAAGACGATGTCAAGGCCTACGTGACTGGCAAGCATGAGAGCGACTCGGACGCCGTGGCGCAAGCCGCCAGCCGCCGCGTCGCCAACGACAACCTCAAGATCCCCAAGGCCAGCTGGGCCGACTTTTTTCGCCATTACAGAAAGCTCCCCAACTTTCGCCTCTTACTTGGCACCGCCGGCTCCTGGTTTTTCCTAGACGTTGCCTTCTGCGGCCTCGCTCAACAATGGCACCATTCTCAGTGTCATTGGCTATTCCACCCACAACGTCCACAGTGTCTACGAGTTCCTCTACAACACCGCCGTTGGGAACCTCGTCATTGTCCTGGCCGGCGCCGTCCCTGGCTACTGGGTTTCGGTTGCGACCATAGACGTCCTGGGCCGGAAGACAATTCAGATGGGTGGCTTCATCATCCTCACCATCCTCTTCATCGTCATGGGCTTCGCCTACAACAGCCTTTCTTCTAACAGCCTCCTGGCCATCTACGTCTTGTCTCAGTTCTTCTTCAACTTTGGTGAGTAGCGAAGTGCACAGCACCGTCATGAACAGGCGCCTAGCCCCATGCCGAACCCCTACTACTTTCTGACCCGAGACTCACCGCGCAAGTCCCAACACAACCACCTTCATCGTTCCCGGAGAAGTATTTCCCACGCGCTACCGCTCTACTTCGCACGGAATCTCGGCCGCCGCCGGAAAAATCGGTTCCATCATCGGCCAGGGTGCCATCTCGACACTCCGCACGCGCGGCGCCACCAAGGAACATCCCTCGCCCTGGATGGACCACGTCCTCGAGATTTATGCCCTTTTTATGCTTCTCGGCTGTTTCACCACATTGTGCATTCCAGAAACAGCCCGTAAGATGCTCGAGGAATTGTCTGGCAAGGAAGGCTTCGCCGTCCCTCGAAATCCGGATACCCCAAGCCGCGATGCGGCGGCTGAACCAGAAGCTTGATCAGAAAAAACAGGCTGTTCGACCCAGAGCAATGAGTAGTGTATGACTGGACGATGATTTATTTTGTGACTCGTGGAGTTTGTTCATGGTCACTTACTTTTAGGGTAGGCGTTATGGGCGGCTGTCATGATTTTCTGTGGCAAAAGAAGGTTTTTCTGCGGCAACCCGATAATAGGCTCGCGCAGAACATAAATCATACACAATTCAATTCAAGGCGTCGTTATGGCATTCCGTGCTCATGAACAATTGAGAAACATGTCCAAGTAATATATGATATCAAAAAAAACACGTACAGTTCGTGCCAAGTGGAACAACGTCCGATTAACTTGCCTCGGTACTTGTTTCGGTCAATCTCTTGCTTTGCACAACAAAAAGGTCGGCCTTGACGCCCCCGGCGAGGAGATAACCAGCCACCGTCCCGAGGCAGCTCACGACGTCCTCGCGCACATTTTTGCAAGCCTTGCCCGGCGCCATGTCGGCGCCGCTTCCGCGGCCCAAGACGGCGAGAATTGGAGCTTTGACTTCGGACGTGAGTGGCCTGGTTTCTGGAACAAGGAGTTGTAGGAGATCATCAGCGGTAGTGACTCCCGGGACTGTGCTGAACTCAACGCGAGCGGCAGCATCAGCCGCGAGTCTTGACTGCGCCAAGGCAAAAAGATCGGGGGCCGTGCCAAGTGATGATGCATGCGTGGCCGATGCGGAAGCGCGAACGATAGTGGCGCTGGCCTTGGACCTTTCACAGAGCTGGAGGACGATATCCAGGGCAAGAGCATCGTCTTCGCCACCAAAGTAGGCCATGAAAATGTGGTAGGGCTTGATAGGCGAGGGAGCCACCGGCAAGCCGTCAGCTGAGATGCCCAAGGGAAAGTTCTGATTGAGCTTGGCAGGTTTGACATGGCCTTCCGTGTCAGTGTCGTCAGTTTGCGAGAAGAAGACGCCAATATTGTGGTCGTTGGACACAAGGACCGACTTGACAAATGAGCCATAGGTCGAGGCCATCTTATCGTCGAGCGTCGCGGACGAAAGAATCGGCGAATCGCAAATTCCACCCGTCTCACTCCAAGGAAGGAGGACAAAGTCTGACGACATGATCGTCGCCTTGCGGATAAGAGCTTCGGCGAATCGCGCCTCGGGCATGATAGCCACCTCCCCAGAAATGGCCAAGTTGTGCAGTTGTCCGACTGTGCGAAATGTGTTCACGACAGGGTCATGCCGACTGTACTCGGCAACCTGTGAGACGGTCATGACGGATGAGTCGCGATCCGTGAGGTGCAATAAACGCATGCCAAGGACCCAAACGGGTCTTTCAGAGCGCTCGGTGCTGCTCAAGCCATCTTTAGCCTTGGACACCTGGGGCGACCCTCCGGCGTTCCCATCGGGACCGCCAAGCAGCGTCAGGAGATTTAATAAGACTGGCATGCTGTCCAGTCGAAGGTAAGCGAGTATCTTGCCCATGCGATCCGCGCTGGCCGACTTGTCTTGGTCGGAAGCACCGGTTTCTGAAGAAGGAAAGGTTGCACCCGATTCCCAGTCCAATTCTCCACGTCTCCAGACTTCGACCTTGGCTTGGTAGGATGGTGGGTAAAGTAAAGAGACTATAGGGGTTGTGGCAAACGTGGTGAGCAAGGCCATGACGACGAAGATGGTGAAGGTCCTGGTGCTCAGAATGTTGGCTTGGAGGCCAATGTTCTGAGTGGACGTTATCAGCCTCCGTCTTAACTGGAGTGCGGAAAAGACTCGAGAAAGAGACCGGCAGGAGCCGAAGATTTTCTGTGGGATATATATGGAGACATCAACAGACTTACAAGCACGATGAGTTCCACGAGGCCCTTGCAGCTCATGAGTACGCCAATGGTGAACGATTCTCGCCAGACCAGGCCATTGAGGCGAGCAACCACAGAAGCGCCCACAATCTTGGTCAAGAGGGCTATGAAAGTCGTGGCGAAGACATAGCCCCACGCAGTCCCCGTGTCCAGGAGGCCAAGATTGGTGTTGAGGCCGGAAAGAGTGAAAGGGGTAACAATATGGCGCCAATGAGATCCTCGAGCTTTTCAGTCACGCGGATGTTAAATCTGTTCACACGTGGAAGAATGAGGCCAGCCATGAAACCACCAAAGATAGGATGCACGCCGATGATGCCGGTAAAGAAGGCGGAGGCCAGGGCGATGAGAAGGATGAGAGAAATGATACTCTGCGATGGGTCATTTTCGATGCTTCCAGTGCGGCGAAGTGTTCATACGAGAGCCGGCTTAATGACCAAGAGGAGGAGGAGCATGAAGCCAACGCAGCAGAGTAAGATCCAAAGCGCCGCAAGCCCGTTGCCCGCGTTGACCAGGGCCACGCAGAGGGCTAACAAAACCCAACCTAGTGGCGTGTGAGTAATGGGGTAAAACACCAGCTCAGACAAAGCGTCTCCGGAGACAGCATTCTCCATAAACCAAGATGAGAGCATAAAGCAACAACGACGAGAGTGCTAGACTAACTCACCCACGATATCATTGGCCACACCGGCGGACAGAGTAATCACTCCAACTGAGGTGTCGAGAAGCTTGAGCTCAGTAAGAATTCGACAAAGCACCGGAAAGGCCTAGAAAAGGCGAGTGAGCGGGAATGACGAAGATGGTTGAGGGGGAGAATTCGCTCAAATGAATGAGTCTGTGTCGAGAGTCCAACGTACCGTGATAGCTATAGCAATGCCGATGAAGAGCATGTAGGTGGTGAAGGGGATGGGGTGTACGCCGCTGTCATCGCGAAAGGCCGTGTAAATTCCCCAAGCGAGAGCGCAGCCAACGCCAAAAGGAAGGGCAAGGCCGGCGAAAGCAACAGACGTAGCGACGCGCCAATTGTGGACGAGGAAGCGGACATCGGTCTCGAGTCCGATGAGGAAGAGATAGAGGACAAGGCCGAGGTTTGCGACGAGGTTGAGATTTAGCAGCGATTCCTTGGGAAAGATGGCGGCGCGAAAACCTGCAACACGGCCCATGACGGAGGGGCCGAGGATGATAACGCCAACAACCTCGGCAATCACGCGGGGCTGCCGGATTTTGGCGAGCGGCCAGTGTAGAGCATGGCAGACAATCACGATCAAGCTAGTCTGGGGCAGCGCGCGTCAGATAGGCATTTGCCTTGAAGCAGACAGGATGGGCAATACCTGGATGATGAAGAGGATGATGGGGTTGCTCGAGTCATATTTGACAGGACTTGCGCCTTCAAGAATGCCACCCTGAGGCAGTGCTCGATTTGAGGTGGTCGGAGATGAGACCGCCGCGGAGGCGGTTCCTGTGGCGATGGCAGCGCTGATAGAGGTGAGCGTTGTAGACATGGGGGCAGTGCAGAATAGGTCAAGCTAGACCCCCCTTGGACAAGAGACTTGACAGAAGCGCCCGAATGACGGGGAGAGGCTATGAGGAGCCATGAAGCCGTCGGGGTGATGGCCGAGACGCCAGTGGTGCCCCGTCGGTGGGTTTGTGCGAGTTCAACCAGAGGCAGCCAGAGCGCTATCCTGGACTTTGCTCGCGACCGACGGGTCAGACGAAGAGGAAGAGGTGACAGCGGAGAAAGGCGGAGTGGATGGGCGAGGAGGAGAGGCGATGGCCCGCCTTCGAGGAACACCACCCAGCGAAAGCAGTCTGAAAAGACTGGTAATGTTGACTCAATGAAGCCGTTGGTTTTTACACGCACCTGTCAGCCTCAGGTTTGTCCAACTTTCTGACAGTTGGGTATTTTGTTGGTCTCCTCGCGCAGGCTATGCGCAGAAGTACTGACAAATGGTAGTCGCCTTGACTTTGGTATTTTGCAGTTGGTCGGCTTGCCAAGACAAGCTGGAGAAAGGAATAGCCATGAGCCGACCCTGCTAACCTGCCTTAGCGGCTTGGTTTATTCTTGTTTGCGTGCTTGCGAGGCTAGCCAAAACTCTGAGTTGCGCTGCCAAGCGTTGGCAGGTCAGCAAGTCAGGAGGCAGTCAGATGGCACACATGTTTTGGGGGCGAGAGGGGTTTTGGATGTTGGAAAGCAGAGCCAGGAACTCGGCGCATGGTGTTTGGATTGAGAACGGCATGGCTTTTGGCCTCTGCAGGAGCCTGCGGTCATGACAGCCTTCAGGACCCTGGGTACGGCCTTGACTCGCTAGCCAAGAGGGAGTCGGCCTTCGTATGTTGGTCGTTCTGGCTCTCACCTGCTGAGACGGGTCTAGCCGGGCTGATGATGTGTGTGCGACGGTGGCACCAAGCCGCTCCGGCTCCCGCGTGAGCAATGACCACGGATGGGAAAAGACGAGGTCTGCGGGCTGCTGCAGCTAGCGTGGGAGGAACGGGGTCTAGATGGAATCGAGACTGCAGAGTCGCACGTGTCAAGGCTGTCATGTCTCAAGGGCCGTGTAGTCGCAGCCGCCCACACGGGCGGTAGCCGCAGAGAGGGAGTCGGCATCTGACGCCAGCCAGGCAGCCGTGCTGGCATCGTGGTCCCTGGCATGGGTCGTTGTAGCATGCCCATGGGATCCCGTGACGGTGGAGGCTGAGAAGCTAAACTGCCAAGTTTTTTTTTCGGTGGAAAGCGGCGGACGACCAGACAAGTGCCTGCGAAGGAAGCAAGTGCGGTTAGCGCAGGGAGCCAACTGATTCGATCGAATAATGATATTGCCATGAACGATGGAACGATGAGACGGTGTCAGCCTGCCACCTGACGCTTTCCGCGGGCGAGACTGCGCTTCGTTAACCATTACCGTGCCTGACCATCCCGTGACCGCCTTCACCATTTCCACCTCAACACATCCATGATGTCGACGCCATCCATGCTGAGGTTGACAAGGCTGTCGCGGGCCTGAGCGCGTTGCGTTCGGCCCCGAAAGGGAACTTCGCCGCGCCCGCTCCGCCCCCGGTTTCTCAGCCCTCCTCGGAGCCCCTCCCATCCGGCACAGCCTGCCGGAGAAAGACTCCCCCCCGTCCTTGGGGAGCCGTTCTGAGGCCCTTGCTGACGACGGCGAGACCGCAAAGGTTCCTCCTCCACCGTCGCCCGCGCAACGGAAAACCGTGCTGTCGCGTAAACATCGCGCGAAGCCCACCGAGTAGGGGATATCACCGAGCGCAGAAGACCGAGTGCCAGCCAGGCACTCGTGTCTACAATGCTTACGTCGGTCGGTGGGATTTTAGCCACGCCATCGCACTGCACCTCGACTTTCTCTGTTAGTGCTGGGGTGGTATCCATTCAAGAGCCCTGGACGAACGAGGGCAAAAGTTCGGCGCAGAGTCACAAAACCCCACCCGGAGTACGTCTTGTTCGCACCAGTCGACAACTGCAGAGGAACTCTATTATCTACCTGGAAACTGTCAAAACCAATTTGGGAGTCCTACACGCTTCGCGTCCGAAGCGACGATCTGCCTGGACAACGAGGAGGCGCCTTCAGGCTGCAATTAGGTTAGGGCAGACAAAAGCCACCTCATTCTCTACCTTCAGAAAGTCCTGGCCCCTGTCACAACAGTGGTTCAGGCGCCTTACCGCTCCCTCAAGAGCTCAGCCTACCGCGCCGGAAGCTGAATCGCCTGCTTGTCGCACACTCGGGGCACGGCAACTTCACCAAATATCTCCGGCAGTTCAAGCACCCGGAAGCGCTTCTGGAGTACTCCTGCGGCTATGAAAAGGGGAATTTTCACTTCTTTTCCCGCTAACTCACGCGTCCGCCCTACAACACCCGGTCTGGCAGGAAGGGCAGCAATGCGCTGACTCCTTGGCACTGACCGGAGAGCCAGGCGTTTCGTCGACTTTTTCCGGGACGCGCAGTTCTACGAGAAAACTTGTTCCCGGGGTCTTATGAATATTGAGGAGCGGTAGACAGCTGGTGGACGTGGCGGGAGAGAACAGGCCCCTCGCAGGGATTGAAAGAGGACTATTTCTCGGGTTTCTCTCCTCTAGAGGTTGGGGGGGCGGCAGAGGAGCCTGATCTAAGGAGCCCCGCACCATGTCAATGACAGCAGCTTGGGCTGCTACGTTGCGTATTGATGGATCGACCTGTCTCGATAGGCATGAGTCTTTTATCAAACTGTTCGGCATTTCAGTCATGTCCTGAGATCCCAACATACATTTGACTATTTTAGTGTAACCCCCGTGGGATAGGACAGTGTTAAATTACGAAAGACGAATCTAACACTGTTAGTGGCTGACCAAGCGACCTCTGGCTGTTCGCTTCTTTTGGGGACGAACCTTCGTACTGTCCGAATAGTGATACTCTTGTTCAGGGCGTATGAGATGTCATCTGCATCATGGGAGACGATAGCTACTTTTGTTAACGGGGTAAATATTTGCGGCGCAAACTATCTATGATCTCGGACGCCAAAAATTATCTTGTACCCAATCCCGATAGGAACACAACCCAGTGGCTCGGGCAAGCCAAGGGGCAAAGAAATGCGGTCTGCAGATTAGTCAACACGGTGTACAGGTACAAAGTACGACGATCATCACTCCTAGTAAGGAAGTGTGTATGGCGTTGACCTCATACTTTACGCATTATGGCTTTTCAATGTGACCACGTCTTTGTCGGTCAATGCCCTCTTGGCTGTTCTTCATATTTGTATGACCATCGAGATTGAGAAATATTCGCGTCCAGGTATCAATTTGGCTCAAAAGTCAAACATTACTTTCATGTGCCCCGTACCTGGGCCATGATGATAAGCGACAGCAGTCACTCTTGTTATGCCAGCCGATACTCGATATCATGTGCGTAGCTGTATCAAGGCATTGCGGAATTATTTTATGCTCCTCTTCTCCCTCGTGGCTCTTACCCTCCTTGCTTAAAAGTGATGCTTACGACAAGACGAGCTATTCTTCTTGAACAATTTTTCTTGAGCGACGGCAAAAGCCATCTCTCTCACAGACGCCTATCTGTCCAAATTCTTGTCATGTCACTCGTGGAATCATTCTAAAGACAACAAATTCAATTCGGGTTCAATGCGGACCATGGATGTCTCGAAGTACACTACAGGTAAGCGAATGAAAAACTTGTTCAATTGGTAATGGCACACCTTGTCAAGCAATGCACCGTTCTTGGCTGCGACCTCAAATCTATGCACCATGGCAGTCCATTAGCAGAGCTCTTAATTCAGCCTCAACATCGCCGGTACATGAAGTTTTTGTACACCTTGTTGGAGGATCATGCACATGTCATCTCCAGCTGCAGCCATGGTCATGTTCGAACGAACAAAGCAATTGATCCCACACCAGCCGAAACGATATTCCAAGAATTGATCACAAACTACCCTCAGTTCACATGTGCGGCCGAGTTGATCCAGGCTCTGGGAGAAGATTTGGCAGCCTACCTCATTGGCAAAGCAGATATCATGACAACATTCCTAGCCCATGAAAACAACTCAAATCAGTTATACCAGATTTATAGCACTTTTGAGCCGGTCAGCTTAAAGATAGATTTCCTTGCAAGTCTCCTGCTCGATTACAGCTCCAACTTCCTCCGAGGACAGACAGTACGCATCTTAGAAGTAGGCGCGGGACTTGGCGGCACGTGCCGTCGAATAATTGATCTTTTCAAACGTCATAATACCCCCTTTGAATACACGTTTATGGACGTGTCACCCTTCTTTCTGAAATCCGCTAAAAGCAATTTTGGGACAGCCAAAAACATGTCCTATGCGATTATAGACATAGAGAAGCCGCCACATGAAAACTACAGGGGTGCTGTTCACTTTGTTTGTGCTCACTGTTGCGTCCACGCGACAAGAAATGTGAAGCAGAGTCTTTCTAATCTTCGTGAGATGCTTTGCGAGAACAGGATACTGGTTTTAATAGAGCTTACAAAAACAAGTTATTGGATTGACTTCATCATGGGCCTATTTAGTGGATGGTGGGCATATTCTGACGGTCGAACTCACGCCCTGGTCGACAAGTACCATTGGGGAAAGCACATTCGGGAAGTAGGATTGAAGCAGATTCTATGGGACAAGGAAGGAAAACAAAACGTGATCGAATTCCGAGTCTTGGCGGGTATAAAATCTTCTGATACTTGAGGATCGCCTTTGATACGTGCTATGCCGGTACGAATTTCCACGGCTGTGCCTTGGAGATAGAAAAGGCAAGAATATCGAGAAACCGGATTAGGTTTGGGGGGAGGAGGCCCCAAAAAAAGCTGGATATTGGCGCCGTGGAACGTGAAAAGATTTGATGAGCTTGTCTCATGCTTCATAGTGTTGATGGACTGAAAAGCATGCATTCTCGAAGGCGTCGATGGAGTGAATCACGTCTAATGTGGCTTTTTGCAATCAAGCACATCCATTAGAGCAACTATAGACTCAGTAAGCTGGCTGGCCAAGGGAATACGACATCCTGTGGGGGCACTTTTCGAAAAAAACAGAGTCCTTGGATCCAACGGTTTGTGAAAAGCCTCGGGACACGTCTCTGACTTTGTAAATGCTTGAGGTCAGGGTAAGTGACTTGCATCGAGATATGTCTGTTGATGTCGTTGGATGCAAACGCCTCCGAATCTTCTCCCGGGGTGCGAAATGCAGTAAATGCAGCATCATAATCTTGCGTCTTAGTGTAACGAAGCTCCTCGGACGGGAGGTTTTCCCTCGAAAGAGCTCCTCTAGATATCTCATCCGTGTCATCGCAGATGAAGAGGGCCCAGCCTTGCTGCGACTCGTCCGCCAGACTCGCCGTGCGCAGCGTCTTCCCCTGTTCAACAGCCAATGCAGTTTGGTTCGCCGTCGAAAGTAGCCACTGGTGCAAGAAGCTCGAGGGCTCAATGACTTGCCGTGCCCAGACCAAAAACTCGTCTAGCCGCTCCGAAAGCGAGTGATGACCACAAGAATCCAGCTCCTTGACAAGATCGACGAGCAGCCCAAGGTGATGGCTTGAAGGCCCTGCTCGATCACGAATATTTTTGTGCCGACGGGGACCTTGGCGGAGCGATTTTGTCGAGACGTATGCTTTGAGGCGCCAGAGATGACCTCTTGTTTGGACACCGTCCGCCGTCAGTTTCACGTCGCTGAATCGGCAACACTTGTTAAATGTCAGGCGTCTTTTTGCATGTTACGGGTCCACTCATCCATACAGACCAACACCCTAGTAGGCCTCCCGGACGTATATATATATATATATATATATATATCTAGATCACCACGTCTCTTATGAGCTCTGTTCCTTCCTTTCCTTCTTCATAGAAGTTTTTAGATTAATAAATCTTTCGAGCACCTGTTCGACCTCCCGGTCACAGCTGTTCCTTGACATTGCAAACGGCGAATGTAGCCCGTTGAAGAATTGTGCCTTGAGAAAGTCAGCGACGGTCAAGCGCTGTGCGGCCGCGGCGTAGAGCCCGGTTTCGAGACAATTGGAGAGAATTTCTCCATTAAGAAGACATAATGCCAGCATGGACAGGGTATACTATGGCCTTTGGCCTGCAGCTGCGTGCTGTCCAGCCGCACCGAATACTGGCAGCAGTTGGCAGTGATAGGCAGGCGATCCCACCCCATGGTGAGCTTCCTGGCATTGATGTCCGCAATGACGGTTGGCGACATGGACTTGGGGGCTCGATGCTGCGCATCGGCATTTCGAGACTCGAGCAGAGTTCTGTACCTGCCAGCGCGAGCTAGAATCGGCTCGCACAAGTCGACCTGAGGTAGCTGGCCGTTCTGGTACGCCAGGCAGAGCTTGGTAGCCTCGTCGTGGAACCTGATAGAGTTGAGGCAGAGCTCGCCGTCGAGGGCGCCGAGCAGCTTGGGCTCTTTGAGGCTGTTGAGCTGCGGTGCATGGGGCACCATGAGTATCATCTGCCCGCCCCCGCGGTAGTTTTCCTGAAAAGTCCATCCTCTCGTGAACCACACATCGGACGTCATGTCTTTCAAGAGCTCGACGGCCCGCCTGGCGAGGTCTCGAGCCATCTTGGGAGCCAAGCGATACTGGCCGTGGGAAAAACGCACGAGTTTTCTGGACAGAATCCGCGTGAGAAGCCCAAGTTCCGCCTCCGTGGTGATAGGCCTCGCAAAGAGGGCCGTGGGATGCTTGCTCAAGCTATACACGCGGTCCATGACTTGCATGCCGAGTTCCTTGGCTTTGGCGTCGTCTTGCTTGATGCAATACTGGTCGATCCAGAGATGGGACACCGAATGATGGTCCATAAATTTCCCAATGCGCTCGAAAACGTTGTTCCGCACCGGCAAGGGCTCCAGTAGGCCTGGGTCTCTGTTTTGAACCTAATATGCCCCCGTTCCATGGCCACTCTCCATGGAGGACGGGTCCCAAGTGTAGGACACAGCAACGTAGTTATTGGTGACAAAGGCATTGATGGTGTGCCGATGAAGGGTGGGCAGCCGCGATTTGTCCGCCTCCCGTTGCCCGCGTCGGCGCTTGCGTGAGGCGACGAAAAAGAGACACTCGAGGTTTTCAATGAAGCGGAGAGACTTTCTCTGCGCCACTCGGCTCTCCTGAATGTCAAAAAGCTGCGATATGATGCCTTGCCTCGACCGCCGTTTGTTGATGGCGTGAAGCGAGTCATGAACGTCATCGATATGCTTCTCTGGCTCATAAGGCATGGTTTTCGTCAAGGCCTACGAAGTACACGCAGATAATCGAAGGCTGGCGTCGTGCTCAGGGGGCTGTATTGCTTAAGCAGGCTTGCGAGGCGTCGTTCTTGTGCGTGCGCCGTATTCGCATTCTCACGACACGAGCGATCGTGGCGCTACACGGCAACTAAGCTACCTAGTTGAACCAATCGTCGTCTGCTCGTGGTCTCCGCGACCCCCGACCTTGGGCGTGTCAAGAAGCCATTGGCTGGAGCTGCGTGCGATAGCCGGGATGGCCAGAAGGCGAGTTGTGCTCGGATCGTGGATCAACGAACATGCCCGATGCAGTTTCAAGCACCTCCAGTCCATGATGGCCCGGGAGTTTGAGGTCCAAGTAAGGCTCGACGAGGCATTCAGGACGTCGACGGGCAATGGGCTCGGCGAATGGGAGGTCAGCATCAGGTCGATTAAGGAGTCGAGAGGCGCCTCCAGTTTGCCCCGAGCAAGGTCAGGCGTCGAGATCTATCAATCTCTGTATCCACGTCCGAGCTGTACGCAAAAAAAGGCATCCGAGGGCCGTGCACGGCGGCGCACAAGGGGTTTTCGAAGCGATCGCGACCGACGCTTCTCCCCGTCAGGCTAAAGTTGGGAGTTTGGGGAGCCCTCGTGGAGTTGCCTTTCTGCGACGATGAACCTTGATCTCCGCCTGCGACGTATTGGCGACAGGTAATTAATTCGTACAGTAGATCTGCTCCTTTTTCCGACGTTGCCCCGCGTCATGTTGGGCCCATGGCTTGCGACGGGGCAGCGTGTCGATGATGGCATCCCATTCAGCGCGGCGCCTCCTCAGAGAACCGGTCGCAGCTGTACTGAGCGAGGACCCGGCCTCCATTGAAGGTCCTCCGCCCTCATTGCCTGCATCCAGCAGGGGAAGGGTCCTGAGATGCGGAGGATCTGCGCAGAGGGGCCGCTTCGTACGGTCTGAGCGAATCCGTGGCATTTCGAGGGGTGACAAAAATCACGTGATTAAATATGGGCACGCACCGACACCGATTGGGGAGCCCCATGGCCCCACGCTAGAGACAGGTCATCTACCTTTACTTGTTTTTTTCTTTTTATGGTCGATGAGCAACTGTGCATGACCTTACGAGACTCCCAGTGAGTTAAGCGCGGTAGGTTTGAGAGCCAGGAGAAACTGGTCGCCACCGGTTCATTGCGGTTGGCGATCGTATTGTCACCCAGGGTTCGTGTGAGTAAGCCCGGGGAAACTAGCAACGGCGCGCGTGGGCCGCGTCATGCAGCCAATCCCAAGCCGTTGGGGAGCGTAAACTTGCTCAAATACTCTCGCGACTCTCCCCTCAGGCCGGCCGACCAATCGGCTTGAGCCGTGTCGAGCCATGCCAACCCGTGTTGACGAGTGAGTCTAATACCGATGCAAAGGAATCGGCCAAGGCGAGCGGTCTGGATTGCCTCTGTCGGTGCCCTCGGCGGTTGTCCGCCGGTTCGCATCCGCGTCTCCAACGCAAAATCCACTCGGGTGCGCACCGTCAAGGCTCGGGCGCCCGAGTAAGGCTACAAACCTGCACACGCTCCCTGTCATCTGGTGACCATGCTAGGAAGGTCCTATGCTCTATTGCCGCGTCGGCGAAATCGAATCTCCTCATCTCAACAAGCGTTGTGGGCATTTGACTCTGCAGATGCGTCCCCGACGCCAGGAGGCGCTTGCCCAGCAAAACATGGCCGTAGGCTTTGTTGCTTTTCCGCACCTCTATAAACTGAGCCTCCTTCACTGCTGCTTCCGCCCGAGCTGCCCCGTCCGCCAATATTTAAAGCTGCCTGCTCACGGCCCACGCTCGGCAGCCGCATCCCGTCTGTCTGCTGTTGCTGCTCACCTGGCGCACCCTACAGGGCCATGGACCATTCCCATCACGCAGCCATGGGGCCTACCATGGGCCCTACCAGCACCAGCACCGCCGACCACACGGCCTCAGACCACAGCATGGGCCACAACATGATGAGCCATAGCATGGGTCATGGCATGGGCAAAGGCGGCTGCAAGATCTCGGTATGACTGCCCGCCAGGCGCCATGGTCTATCGAGGGTGACAAGCCGGCTCATTATGGCACAATGGTCTCTAGATGCTCTTCAACTTCAATACCATCGATTCCTGCTTCCTCTCCGACCAGTGGCGCATTACTTCGGCCGGTATGTTTGCTGGCTCCTGCATCGGCGTCTTCCTCCTCGGCATGGTCCTCGAGCTGCTCCGCCGTTCCGTCAAGGAGTACGACCGCCTCATCGTCCGGCAGCACCTGGCCAAGTTCAAGCCCGCCACTGTTCCCGTCGCTGCCGCTGCTGCTGCCGCCGGCTCCTCCGAGAACACCTCGGTGAGCAGCAAGGACGTCGGTCCGCGAGCCGCCTGTCCCATCATCCCCCCCTTCCGGCCCAGTGCCCTGCAGCAAGCAGTTCGAGCCTTCCTGCACCTGCTACAGTTCACATGCGCTTATATTCTCATGCTGGTCCGTCTTTTGAATGCTCAGCGGCATGCTGGCGCTGATTCGCACGCGGCTGACTTGGGCTGTCCCATAGCTCGCCATGTACTACAACGGCTACCTGCTTCTCTGCATCTTTCTCGGCGCATTTTTCGGGGCTTTCCTTTTCCAATGGGAGCATCTGCCGCTCGCGTAAGCCATGTCTTTCCGATGGCGCCTACACCGTGCTAATCGCATATGCCTCGACATGCAGTGCACATCAGACGAGTGCAGCTCAGGAGGCGACTGTGTGCTGCGGATAGAACAAGGGCCCGTCGCCACTGGTGTCGTCGACTGACCGTGGCCGCTCCAGACGACGGGTACGGGGTCATCGCCGTGATTTGCGTGGCATCGAAGATTTTTCTTGGCTTTAATTCATCTGATTCATGCCGGAGATGCTTGTCCCAAGGTGGTGTCATGAGCTAGTCGCCCTGTCTCATCCTGTCTCTTCCTCGTGCTCGAGGCTCGCATGATTCGAAAGGCGTAAAAAAACTAAATCCAAGCCCGCTCCGAGCCAGGCAGCGTCTCCAGCCGGTATTGTCAAACAGCGAGCCCTTGTGTTCAATATTCCCTTGCCCCACGCGCAATGGAATCAAGTCGACGACGCAGGCCCAGGGTATAAATCTATCATATCAGTAAAACGCCATATCCCAAAATTTTCATGCACTTGTGGACGCTCCATTGATGATCTATTTCATCCCTGCGCAACCACACCGTTTCCATCACATCCATAGCCTCCTTGACGGTGCCGAAGAGTTGCAAGGGGCCAAGGCGTTGGGCGACGGCACGGTACACGTTTTCGTCCTCCTGCGGACGACAGGCAGCCACAGACGCAGAGCGGCCAGGCCAGCGCGCGCAGGCGGGAGTCTTTGGGAACGCGCGCCAGCCGCTCGGTCGCTGTGGTGACGGGCCAGCGGATCTCAGCCCGTGACGGTTGCTAGCCCAGCATAACGACACGCACACAGGCCAGCGTTGCCAGGAGCCAAATGATCTGGAAAGCGGGCTGGCCCACCCGGGAATCTGTCCCGGCCCCTGCGTCAGTCTGTGCCAAGAACAATAACTCGGGCGCCGCCGGCTGGCCGTCGCCGCCGTTACCGCTCTCGAGGGCTTCGAGCCCGGCCTCGATGGCATTAGCTAGGACCTGTCCACGAGAAAGTAGCTCCTCGGTCGACAGGCTGCCCGATTGCTCCTGCAAGCCTTTCCAGCACTCGAAGGCGGCCACATCGCCGAGTACCTGAACGATCCAGTTCTGCAGCCCGAAGAAGTCCTCCAGAAATAGCGGCCCGGTGGCCAGCGTATCCGTGACGGGCGGCGCCGTGGAGCATGCAGGGATGACCGCCTGCTGGTACTGACACAGCCGAGGCGGCCTTTCCAGTGTGGAGCTGGACAGGACGTCCATGTAGAGCAGCGTGGCAGTGAAGAAGCGCAGGGCTGCTTGGCTCGTGCTCCACGGCCTCCGCGTGCCGAGTTCGGGCGGCGGCCAGGTTGGGCAGCACAGGCGGCTCAGCGTCTGCGCCCAGTGCTCAGGGATCGGCAGAATCTGGAGGAAGATGGCAATGGCGACGTCGAGGTGCAGCCGCCAGCTATCCTTATTAGACGTGGCCATCTCGCAGAACATCATGTGAACAATGTCCTGCATCACTACGACGCCGCGCTTGAGGTCTACGGCTGATTGGCCGACGACGAGGATGCGCATCTCTTGATGCAACTCTCGGAGTCCCAGCTCCAGCTGGCTTTCCAGCTTATGCACCATTCGGCCAAAGCACTCGTCCTGCGCCCGGTTGCTCTGCGCCAGCGCCATGGCGAAGAAGGAGCTGGCGAGGGAGACGGTCGTGTGGTAGACAGATTTTTTGCTCTGCACCACGTCCAAGATCCAGCCGCGGCCTCCGGCGAGAATGTGCGGGCGATAGTGCGGGAACAGATGGGGGAAGACAAAGTCGAGGTAGATGACGAGAAAGTGCAGGTCGGTGGCCGGCGACGGGCCCGCGTCGTCGCGCCGCACAAACAGCTGGCTATGCCACGGGGCATCTGGCGGCGAAGTGCTGGCGGCGATGCTGGACGGCGGTGTCGACGCAGCGTCGCGGCCGGGCGACGAGCGGTCCGTGTTAGAGGCGCCAGACGGCCCGTCGAGGCGCATGATGGTGTCATTGTCGTCGCTAGTGTTGCCCTTGGCGGTGCCAGCATGGAGAATCAGCAGGTATTTGCGGTCTCTGCGCTCGCCGGCCTGCTTCTTGACCTCGACCTGATCTGCTCAGCCATCTCGCGCTGCCGGCGGCCGCCGTCCATCCAGTCAGGTTTCTCGTCCTGGAAGTAACACGTGATTTCGAGTGCCTTGCACGTATCGCACACGGGGCGGTTCTCGGCGCATTTCTTGCGGCGGCAGCGGCACGTCCAGCAGCCACTAGACGAGCGCGTCTTGGAGTTGGCCACGAGCTGGCAGAAGAGCGACATAACGGACCGAGATGGGTAAACGGACGGACGCTGCCGGCGGTTGACCAGGAACTTGGGTGTTGAAAGAACAGACGGCTGGCACGAGAAGCCGGCGATGGACTGAGTTCAGGTGCCGCCAGTGACTGGGACGAGATGCCATCGAGACCGTCGGGACGCCTGACGTGAGCTGAGAAGTCGACGAGGGCCAGGTCGCTTTGTCAGCAGTTTCAACGCGCCGCTTTGATTTCTTAAATTTTTGCGCGAGGCGAGCGCCTTCCAAAAACGCTTGATCCTTGCTTAGAGCGAGAACAGCAAGCCAACCGGGTGCTCGATCGGCTGAAGGTCAAACACGCATCAGTATGGTTCACAACGCAAGAAGCAAAATAGTCATTGCATTCACTGCGCAGAATATTAAGCGTGATACCGGTATTGCAGAGAAAAGGCCCGGAAAGCGCAGTCCCTTCTGGCGGGCGCTCAAGTTCTTCAATTCATCCTTGGCGCCGTCTAGAAAGCGAAGAAATATCTTTGGTCGTCTGGAAAGCGACCCTGACATGTTTCATTCTAGTATTAATGTTATGTACTTCGTACCCCGTTCGCAAACCCATATTTCCCCGGGACTGAGCCACTCGAGCCCTGCCCTCCAAACTGCACCGCCCCTTAATAATTATGCACCACCTATTGTTATGCTGTAGCCCGGTTATGATTGGCGCCCATGCAGCCCCTTCACGCCCAAGCTCAAAACCATGCAAGCACTAGCTAACAATATACTGGTCGTCTTCCTGTAGATGGCTATATTTGCCTACTTTTTCACGGTTTGTCTTCTTTCCAGTAAGCCCAAGTACCAAAAATCCTCGATCCGCTCCATTATCGTCTTGCGCTTCGACTTGGCCCGGATCAGCCCTTCGGCGGCCACCGGTGGCGGCGCACTGGGCGTCACCGAGCCGGAAGAAGGAAAGTACAAACCACAACCAAAGTGCCCACCAGGGCGGGCGGGGCCACGTAGTTCGCGGCGACCATCTCGGAGACGAAGTTGGACGTCAAGCCGATGATGGCGATGAGCGCCATCGCCTGCATAGCGCGCGTGGCCGTGAAGGTCAGGCCCAAAGCCCCAAGCGCTGGCGGAGGCGCCATGGTGAGACGGGACGTCGGCGTGACGAGGCTGAGACGAGGCCGAGCAAGGCAGTGTGCCGTACGCAGAGGCAGGTGCTTGCAGTGGAACGGCAGAATGGCCGACGATGGCGGCCCGGGGGAGGAAATCTTGTCCAATTCAGAGCTCGACCTCAGCAGGTCGAGGACCGAGCCGCGAGGGGGGAAAGGCCGAGGCGGATGCACAGATGGCAAGACGGAGACGAAGACTCGGAAATGGTCCGCAAGAAGCTGTATCAGACGTCGGGGCAAGCGGAAAGCCAAACAGAGGCGGCTGCGTGGAAAGGGAAAGGAGATTCCGGTAGAGTTCCAGACCATAGAACAAATGAACCAGAAAAGACAAATGAAAAAGGGGAAAAAGGACGAGAGAGTAGGGAAAAGACGAGAATAAAGATGTCCTGGCCGCCTAGAATGCGTGGTGTTGACGGCAAGAAGAGAGCCAGAGCATGAGAGGTTCGGCTTCTCTTTATACCCCCCTCGGGAGGCCCTCCAGGCCGGCGACGGTTTCAGGCACGGAAGCTATTTCGAGCCTTTTATTGCCAGCTAGCCGTCCCTGAGGCCGGTGTGCCTCTTCATTCGCACGCGTCGCCCGTCCCCGTCGTCGGCGCGCGCCTACTCCTCTTCAGCAGCAGCCGCACTGCCCGGGGCGACGCGGCAACGCGAGACGAAACGAAACAACGGCTAGTCCGCGAGGCCAAGCGCCCGCCGCCGGGCCGGCCGGCCAGTCCAGTCACCAGCAGACTGTGATTGGCTATAGTTTCGAGCTGAGCGACCGCATCCGCCGCGTACCGCCCGTCGCCAAGCTGCGAGGGCGGCTTGCTGGTGCTCGCCTACTGATACTGCTCTCGCTCAGGCTCTTGTCTGAGGCCAGCAGAATGTGCCCGTATGCTGCCTGCCTCTGCCCGTTCTCGACTCTCTACCTACTTCCCTGCCTATGCGGAGCACCGGGGTAGGCCTCCATCCCATAGGCTCCCCCCTTGTTGGTCCTTGGGTGTGCACAGCCATCGGTATAGATCAACGCAAACATCCATTTCGCTCGACGCCGGTACGCCCGTCCGTGAGTTCAAGCAAACGGATTCGGGGTTTCCTTCTGACGCGTGCTTTTGCCCAGGCAGCCCCACTCAGCTCGAACATCTATCTCTTGCCCACGGCATCTGCACCCCAACTGCTACAAGTGCACGCCCATGCCATCTTAGCCCAGTAAATCCTTCGATCCCATATCGCTGACCGCCGTGCTGCTGGCAGTTGTCTGTTGTGAAGGTGTTGCCACCGCCGGAGATCCCCAGATTCCAGCACTGCTCTTCTCCTTGGCGAGCTGCCCCATGGCAGGTCCGGCTACTGCAGTACTGGACTTCTTGATACCGGCGCTAGCTTTTCCCCATAGGGCGCCAAAGGCATCGCCACCGCCTGCTGCGGCCCCGGCAGACTTGGCCGTCGAGCTGGCCACCGGTTTTGTGTTGGCCATAGTTGATGGGCCGCCCGCCGGCGATGACAAGCTCGCCATGGCAGATATGGGGCGTGTCTGCATCGTCGTGGCCTGCGGTTGAAACTGGATGGTACCAAAGTAGTTGGGTCCGGACGACTGGTAGCCTGCCGGCTTCGACGTCTGCGCCTGAGCCGACGGAGCGGGACCGCTGAAGGCAGAATAGTTTGCTGTCGGCGTGATCGGCGTACTTGCAGCTGGTACTATCGAGGATGCGCTGATCATCTGGCTGAGACCTGCCTTTTGAGGTGCCGAGAGAGGCTGTGGTGCCGTAAGTTGGGCCGTAGCAGAGGCCATCGCCGTCAGCAGCAGCGACGGCGCTTCTGAAGGCAGCGGAGCCAGTGTGGCCGACTGGAAGTCGTCAAACTCGTCGTCGTCGTTGGCCACCGCCGCCGTTGTGTGATCACCACTGGGTCCGGCCAGACCGGAGATGCCACGGCCGTTCGATGCAGCCGGTAGCACTGTCGAGCTCGTCTCGCCTTCATCGAACGAAAAGAGATCCACCTCTGGCTCCTTCTTTGTTGTTTCACGCGCTGCCTTTTTCGTAGCTGCAAAGTCTGTCTTCCTCGCAGGTCGCGCCGGCCTTTCATCCTCGTCAAACTCGTCGTACTCCTCGAACCTATCCGATCTGCCGCCAACATCACGGAAATTGCTTGTCTGGCCACCAAAGCCGCCGCAGTCACCATACACACCACCCAAATAGCCACCATACGATGAGCTCCTGCCCCCGTAGCCCGAGCTCTCGTTGCCGAAGCCTCCGTAGCGACTGCTGCCTGAGAAGCCGCCACCAAAAGCCGTGCCGCCCTCGACGCCTGAGTATTTATTCTTGGTGGCCCGCGCTTTTTTTCTTTCTGACCGGATACAATCGACGTCGCCCAAGAGCTCAGCTAGCTCCTTGGCCCTGTTCCTGACATTGATGCCCTGATCCTTGCCATTTTGGTCGATGAAATGGAACTGTCGCAGCATCTTTAGGAGCGTAATGTGTCCTCGAACATCGTCAATTACACGTTCGGAGCCGTGCTTGATGAGAAATTCGAGTAGTTGTAAAGACTTATAGATTTGACGCCACTCCTCGGGCGATTTCTCGGTGAAGCGGCGATATATCATGGGCATGATCTCGTTCAGAGTTTGACTGTGACCCATTGTCAGATATTGACCTTGCGCCTGAAAAATGCATTGCATCGACGAACTAGCTAAATGTACCGTTGGCGATCTCCTGCATCAACGTTGATGATGCTCCCCATGGCTCGTTATTCGTCGCCTCTCGAACCTGCCGTCCTTGAATCAGCCGTCACCCAGTAGGTAAGCTTGTCGTATCCAAAATGTGTACCTTAGCTTCCATCTCGGTATAGTTCATGACAGCTTAAACGAGTATCAGTACGTGTGAGATGGACTGGTGGCGTCGAGACTCGGTACCGTTTTGCGCCTTTCGAAACCCGGCCTTAATGTCGTACAAGGTCAGGTTCGAAACGGTGTTCTTCAGGTCGTTAAAATCCATGTTAAAAGCGCTGGCGGCAGAATAAGCCGGACTCGGGTATCTAAGGTCAATTTTATGTTGAAGTTTTGCTGTCGCCGAACAATGGTTGCGCAGCCGCCAGCTCAAGATTCGATGCACCGGCCAGATAAGCCCATGTTATTCGGTGACAACCCGTCCAGTTCATTCAAGGACCCAACTCTCAGTGGCGAATGTCACGTGATTTCACGTGATATTGTACCTGATAAGGATTCTAGGAAAATTGTTCCACTCGGTCACCTGGAGGTCCCAGTCATCCCCAAAAAAATCTTCAGCTTCTCGCTGCTGTTAGATTTCGATAGTGTCAGTATTTTGTGCACCATTCTACACTAACACCACCACAACTCCGCGAAGTCAACTGGCCCTCGACCTCAACACCACTAGCACCACTCTCTTCCCCAGGGCACAACGAGGACTACACACCACACGGCTTCCGCGACGGGATTCCTGGGAGGGTTCCCCGTCGCCTGAACATGCTCAACTCGTGCATCCGCTACGATTGAGCGGCTTACCGCCCAACCTCGTCGCCGCCGATGCAACACCTCACCGGTCCGACTGCGCCGAAAAGTATTGCTCATAAACCCAACCTCGCCAGGTTTTCTCCCGCGGGAGTTTTCCCTGGCTTTTCACGATCCTTCGTATGACGGCTTGCGGGCGTCGGACGCGCCGGACCTGGGGGAGAGGGCCAACCCCGGCTTCAGAGGGAGTGGAGGAGAATTCCGGTTGGGAACATGACGAAGAGGGAGTGGCGGAAGTCCTAAACATACGCGCACCCATGATGGTGCTGCAGACAGGGTCGGCCTGAATTGACGGGCCTGAAACCCTTTCGACAACCTGCTGGCTTGTGAGATAGCCGACTGAACCGGGAGACGCGATTAGCGCGTGCTCCCGCGTCGTTTGCCCTATCGGGATGGCGCACGTGCATAGACACCGTGCTGCACGACGTTAATAAATCCACCACCACCACCACCGACCAAGGGGACTGACGGCGATCTTGCATGGAGAACCATTGATGAATTTCTCCAGCTCATCTCCATCATTACCTGCCTCTATCACATCAAGCGATTGTGCCAGCTTATCATAAATTGTCACTTGGATCTCCGGAGACTCCTCTGGAGCACTGGTAACTGGAAGATCTTTGTACTGCGCCCCCAGTTCTACTTGGCTTTATTGATCGCACCATCATGCCAATCATTATACCAATTCTGGCGCAGGTACTTCAATCGATTTGATGTGTGTAGAAGCAGTGCTACGGAGTATATTGACGTCTCATCGGTCTCGAAGTAGTGCTTGTCAAGTACAAACTAGGTCATATGGATAGAGTGGACAAGAGGTGGATTGTTGCTATATTTCTTCGATAGGCAAGGCAGTCAGCACCATTGTGCATCAAGTTGATGGGTCAACTAAATACTTGCCTGAGCATCTTCAAAATGCTTGAGCATAATGTCCATGTGGTATAAGTAACTGGTCTAGCGACGACCGCCTCTTCTGCTGCGCTAGTGTAGCCTGCCAGAAGGGTTGCAGGAAGTCCGCAGTCAATCTGAGAGCGTCAGTCATCCTGCGTGAAACTGTCGTTGCCCAGGCCCTTATGATAGTCTTGCTGAAACACCATAAGTTTTTCTTTCTTCTCAAATGCAGTCTGAAGCAGCATATACCACGAATTCCATCTTGTTGCATTGTCAATACCGAGTGCATGGCCTGCCAGGTGTTGACATGCATCGCTGTGCACTGTTGAACTCTGGATAAATATGGCGATATTATGTAGTTTGCCAAGGAGCCCCATGGATCACCACCCGGCCGAATCCTCCAACAGCATCTGATTGTGCCTCTGCTGCTCTTCTACAACCGCGCCTGTAGTGACTCAAAAACTGAGGTAATTACGTCGCCGTCGGCCTCCTCAATTGCCGCCTTGAGTGCCTCTTTGCTCGAAGCGAAGAAAAACGCCTGGAGGCCCAAATTGATGATATGGTCCCCGCATCGAACACGGCGCTCAACCGGATCCATTTCGACGCCAAACTCTATGAAAAAATATGCCATAGAGCCCTGGATGCCACCATTCAAATTCCGGGTAAAGGGTGCATAATGCTCGACGTGTTGGAAAAGTATTGCGTGGATCAATTGTCGAATATAGTTTCCGCGTTGTTGAAGGGCGCGTCCGGACTGGGAGTGATAGCCGCAGTGAGAGCGATGGAAGACAGTGAAGGCTCGGCCTTTTGCTCTGATTTTGTCACTGTGACCGACCCAATTCCAGCTGGTATCCGTCTCGGCGGTGCCGCCAAGGTCGTCGGCATCGTCGATGCGCCGGACGGATTGAGATCTGGCTCGCTTCCTTACCAGCGACTCAATGGCTTCAATAGCTTTTCACTCCTGTGAAAGCTCTTTCTGAATCTGAGGCGTCGCAAGTGCAAACATAGACTTCTTCTTCCCCGGTTCAGGTTTCGCCAGCTGAAGACGATGGTGCGAGAGCTATTACCTTGCTTGCCAGAGAGGCTAGGTCAACCCACGATCCCAATCAGCACACAGCATCAAGTCCATAACCTTGCCACTCGACGGCATATGTAGTTCCAGAAGGCTCATTCTGCACGATCAAAATGCTTGACTTGGACCCAAGTCGACTTTCCAGCTTGAGGATATTGACGTGAGACTTGTAGAAGTGAGAGACAGTCGAGACATGGCTAGACGTAACGAGATCAAGGCAAGTCAGAGGAAAAGTCTGGCGCGGCAAGAAAATCAAAAATAGCAGGATGTACGGCATGACATGCAATTTGAGGGGGTGCGGCTGTTCGTTCAGGAGACTATTAGCCTGCAGTGACAGTCAGACCCCGGCACTAAGGTGATCGACGGTGGAAACTAACGTTGATGGCAATGGACAACTTCAGCAAATATTCCATGGCAGATGTATCCGGATTTTTCTTAAATTCGTGCCCAGAAGAGGCACTGCAAGCCCCATGGCCATGGCTCAGGCGCCCTTGTGAAGTCGGCGTCAAGGTGCCGCACCGCGGACGCGACGCGTCGGCATTAGGCCGGCTTGAAAGACATAACCGGAGACGAGACAGCCGAATAGGAAATCTAGGGCTCTTTTAATATGATAATGCAGTTCCCGAAAAGCGTCAGCTGTCTGTTGTATCCCGTAGCAGACATGTCTGTTTGTCGACAGATGGGCCAGGTCAGGTAGGGTTCAATAGCAGGACGACGCCTGCCCCCCTGAAGTCCAGGAAGATGCGGCTAAAATTGCTGACATCATCTTGAGCCTAATCCTTTGACGGGGCTTTTCTTATGACCACAAACCGCAAATGACCCACAGAACAGGAAGCCACAGAAGACATCACACATGATGCACGAGAGAAGATCTCAACCTTCATCTCCAAGATTGTTTATCAGTCAAGGCGATAAAAAGTGTTACATTATTCCGTATATTCGAAAAAAGTCTCGAACCCCTTAGTCTTGACATAGCTCAGCCTTGCGTGCGGCGACGACACGACTTTCACGACACAGCCTTGCCTAGCCAAAACACATCAAGACAATGGCGTCCAGCGTCGTCTTGTCTGGCCAGCAGCGTTATTTGCGCGCCTGCATTGTGTGTTCCGTCGTCATGAATTTTTCCGTACGTTTGTGAAGCCGCCTCGCTGCCCAGGTGCGTTGCTGCGCGTCGCTTGCTTGTACGCTGACTCGGGCCTCATCTGTCTGTCTTCTATGAAAGCTACAGCGCTTCCGCAACGAAGGTTGTCCCAACTGCGAGGAGCTCCTGCACCTCGCTGGCTCCCAAGATCAGATCGAAAGCTGCACCTCCCAAGTCTTTGAAGGCCTCATTACTCTTGCTAACCCAGCTAAGTCATGGATCGCCAAGTGGCAGCGCCTAGACGGATATGTTAGCGGTGTATACGCCATCAAAGTTTCCGGCCAGCTGCCGGATGAGATACGGTCGACTCTCGAGGACGAATACAGGATGCAATATATCCCGTGCGTATCCCCACTCTCTCTTCACTTTGGGAATACAAATAGAAAAGTATATCATACTAATCGCACAGCAGGAGGGACGGGACGGAGACTGAAGCAGACTCGTGATAAGCCCTGCACCAGATTTACAATTCTGATTTCAATGAACAAGATGTTCAATATACCAGCGTCCGTAGAAGAATCACAACCGGACCCGCCCGTGATTTTCTGGACGCATCCAGTGTAATCCGCTACGAAAACCATTGAGCACCAGCACCAGGACTGGTGGAGGATACCAGGATAGCCCTAGGCAGATAGAGGGCAACAAAAGGAAACCCTTTGCCAAAGCTGATCTGTGGTGGCCCTACCTAGTAGAGTAGATGGTCCTCGTCCAAAGCTAAGAACATTCAGCGCGTACTCCAGTCCATTCTTTGTACTACCATTCCGTTCATCCTCGTGATCGCTCCACTTTGCCGCCCAAAATCTGCAAGTCATTCTCTGATCTCCCTGAACGTCGTATCATGGCAAGTCTTTATTATTAGTCATTTCTCCACTTCTTCCGGGACGGATGTTCCAGTCCGGCCGACTCCCGTAACCGTTTCCGCTCAATTTTCTCTGTCATTATCCTCTCTGTCTTGCTCATCTTGTTAGGTTGAAGGGCGTTGGAACTCTTTGGGGAAGCTCCGCCTGCTAGAGTACGAAAAGAGAAAACGTTTTTATTCTGCGGTTTGCTAGCCGTCGTGACTTGCCTACCAAGGCCGCTGCCCTTGGGAGGCTCCTTGATTTCCGCACTGCTTTTTTCTGGCGTAGCCACTGATTCTGCTGACAGCTGCGGAATTCCGGAGTCGTGAGACTCACTAGGCGCGGTAATTTTGGCCACAGGTCTGCTTGCGAAGGATATTTTAATCTTCTCGCCATTATTTCTCTTTAGATCGCAGGCTTGTTCGTCTCCGTCGTCTTTGATCGTGCGTTTAGCGGCATTGGCTTGAGCTCTTCTGATTTGTTCTCTGAGGATGCGTTGTTCGAGCTGTTCATCGCCCTGGTCTTGCGCCGCCTTTCTACGAAGAGCTTCTTGTCTCCGTAGCGCTTCGGGTGAATTGTCGATCCAGGAGATGTGAATTCCCTTTTCCAGTTCTTCGACGCGACATATACTTTCGCGCCCGAGATATTTGGCAAATTCGGTCAACGAGGGCCATTTTGTGGCGTTCATGTGAATGTGTTCCTTTTTACGTTGATTGTCATGCCATGTGCAAGATGATATGGGCGGAGGGCACAAGAGGGCGCTGCGTGACCTACCTTGTTGGCGATATACTCTTGGTAAAATTGATTGATATGAACCTGTTTCTCTCCGTGTCCGGTCTTTAAGAGTTGGATGAAGTCTTTGACAAACTGGTTGCTGTATTGGTTGATGAACTTCTTGGGATCCTCGCCGACTAGCAGCATCTGGCGCACATGGCTTTCGGACTGGGTATGCATCTTAAACCCATTTGCATCTCGACATTGTTTCTCGCATGCTTGGCAGTACCATCTCAACCGTTGAAGACCCTTGCTCTTGAGCTTGTTAGAAAGGTGCTTTGTCGAGCCAACCTCGGCTCTGGGCATGGTCACGAAGACAGTAGATGCGGCAAGTTGATGCAACGGCGGAAGAGAAACGAAACTGATGCAGATGGTAAATTTTGTGCTGCTTGACGTGGGTTTTTTGGTAAACAGGCAGGGCCTTCTTCAGGCGTTCCAGGATTCTTGCTCTCCTCAAGTTAGGCAGACCATCTGCAGTCCAAGGCACGGATAGAGTACTTCGTACTAGATAGATATATAAGAGTACTTCGTACTATGGGGGCCGAGCTTATCAAACTCCCTAGAACAGGCGCGGATGTCACATGGTCTGCGACCGTTGCCGCATGCGGGGCACAGCTATCGTGCCCCGCCCCACACACATTCCCCCCATTTCCCGGTTCGTCGCCTTCAGATTACCTTCTGACCAATCGTTCCTTTGAGACACAAATCTTCCCTCCGCTCGGCAGGATGCCTCCTGCCTTGCGAAGCAGGCGCGTCGCCAAACGATCGCGCCTCGCCCCTTGCTTCCGCCTTGGCCCGAGCCAAGGACGCTCACCTTGATTGCCTGGATGGCGCGTTGGTGGAGGCGCTTGTACAGCGCTTCGAAGACGCTCCAGAGGACATGGACCTCGATGAGATTGAGGCAACCGTCGACGAAGTGGTTCAGGGCCTGAGCGCGTCGCGCTGGGCACCAACTGGCGACCTCGCGCGTACTGAGGCCGAAAGACCAACCATATCGCTACCCTCTCCCCAAAAGCTCCTGCCAAAGCGAGCACGCCCCGCTCTACGGGAAGCCGTTTTGAGCTCCTCGCCACTATAGAAACCGCGAGAGCCCAGACAAAGACTGCTACTGCCATTAAGCCGGCCAAGGCAAGCACAATGGGCGCGACACCCACAGGCGCAACTACCCACCTCCCGACACGCCCGCCCCCTCCGCAGACCAAGCGTTCTCAAGAGCCTTCTGGAACAATCCTCAAGGCATTTTCCTCAGCCGCAGAGGCCGTGACCGAGAGCTGGGGCGCGTTCATCCAGCAGACACGAGCCATGGCCGTGCTGCTGGAGAAAAGCACAGTTCAGATGATGGCGGCGTTTCCCCAGTGGGCGCGGCCAATGACTGAAGCCCTTGCCAAGGTCCTCGAGTACACGGCCTCCCGCAAGCTGTTCGCCAGCCCGACCCCGTCTCATCCCATCCCCCCTTCAGCCCCAGCCAACGGGCCAAAAAAAGGCAGTGCCCCGCTCCGCGAGAAGCCCGCTTTGAGCTCCTCGCCATTATAGGTAAGCCCGAAAACGTAGGAGATCCTCCTGCTAACCAACCATCGTCTTCGCAGCCACCAGAGACTGTGAGATCTCAGACGAAGAGTGCTACTGCCATTAAGGCGGCCAAGGCAAGCACGACGGGCGCGACACCCACAGGCGCAACGGCCCATCTCCTCCCGACACGCCCGCCCCTCCGCCGACCAAGCGTTCTCAAGAGCCTTCTGGAACAATCCTCAAGGAATTCGACTCAGCCGCAGAGGCCGAGGCCGAGAGCTGGGGCGCGTTCATTCAGAAGACACGAGCCATGGCCGTACTGCTGGAGAAAAGCACAGTTCAGATGATGGCGGCGTTTCTCCAATGGGCGCGGCGAATGACTGAAGCCCTAGCCAAGGTTCTCGAGGACACGGCCTCCCGCAAGCTGTTCGCCAGCCCGAACCCGTCTCATCCCAAACTCCCTTAGCCCCAGCCAACGGGCCACAAAAGGCACGGGCGGGACCCCTCTCCTACGCTACGGCAGCAAGACGAGCTGCCAACCTACCGGATGGGACACCTCCGCCCAAATTCTGCGAGCATGTCCGCAAGCAGCGAAGGACTAGCGGATCATGATCCACCTGGAAGCAAACAGCGGTGCGAGGTCTCTCCAGCTCTATGTCGTGAAAACGGCGGTGTGCACAGCTGTCAGAGACCCCACTGCCGTCTGCGACGCATATTCCGTCCGGTCCGGCTTAGCTGTTGTTTCTGCGCCCGGAAAGCACTAACTGCTCCTCGAAAAATCAGAACAGACCCGGGCTAAGTTCAACGCCAAAGCTGTTGAAGCCCAGCTGAAATGGGTTTCATACCTCCTCAACCCCGTTCCCCGCTCAGTGCAGGTTGGAGCAGGCGAGGACATGACAGTGACACCGGACCTCATCCGGACCGAGATCAGGCAGACAACTGGATTGTCGCCTGAACGCGTCGCGTGGTGCCAACGCTCAGCGATAGAGGCAGACAGTGTCTGCGCTGTGGTCGGTGTCCGCGCCGACCAAGCCCACAAGTGGCCGACTTTTCTGCGCCTCTCTGAGCAGCCGGTGGCTCTGAGGATCTTCAGACAGAGGATTCGGATGATCATCTACGACCGTTGCTACGGCTACCATTACGTTACCACCACGTACGCAACTGCGCTCGCGCCCAGAAGTGTGGAATATGTGCTTCGCTGGCACACGAAGGACCTTGCCAGAGTCCCACTCGCTGCATCAGCTGCCGCGGCCCACGCGCTGCCAAGAGCGCCACCTGCCCTGCCCGACCCCGGAAAGAACAGGGCACTATCACCCGGCCCACAAGAGGCCAGCTGAAGGCCATCCGCGCGGCGGGCGGCCGGCAGTGGGCTCAGATTCAAGCAGCTGGTCTTGCGGCGGCCTCGGGCAACCCTCCGATCTCGTCCGACCCGGCGCCGACCCTTCCCCCTTCCTCCGGACCAGTGCCAGTCGTGACCCCCTCCCCTACTCCACATGACGAGTAGGGGACACCACAGGGCCCGGAAGGCTTGGCGCTCTGCGAGCGTCCGTGTCTTACACGCCAACGTGGGCCGCGGTGGCCCGGCCCGCGATATTGTCTTGCACCTAGGTTTCTCCGGGGATTCAGAGGCAATATCCATCCAAGAACCTTGGACGGGGGACGACGGTGCCAGGGTGATAAAGACCCATTCGGGGCACGACCTCTTCGCACCCTGCGACAGCTGGGACATCCGCCCCAAAGCCCTCCTGTACGTGAGAAATGGGGGTGGTAGGAGGCCGGCACAGCTGCTAGCCAACCTCTCTCCCGGCCTGCTCTCCGTTCAGCTCCAGGGACCAGCGGGGCCGGTTACCGTGCTGGGAGTGTACAACGTCCCGGCGGACTCAGAGAGGTCGGGCGAGGGCTTGGAGGTACTTCTTCAACAACAGCCGGGCCCCAACACCCTGGTGGTGGGAGATCTCAACCAGCGCCACCCCAACTGGGACCTTACTGCGCGCCGGGCCACCCCTGCCGGAGGACACCTCGCCGCGTGGATCGAGGACAACGGGCTCCGGACGCTGAACCCCGGCGTCCCAACCCACTGGGCTGGTGGAGTCGATATGGCCCTGTCCAACGACCCGGAAGCCAGTGCGGGCGTCGCTCTCCACCTCGATGCCACCTCCGATCACGAGTCACTGCTGGCTACCCTCCCCGGCGGCAGAGCGCCCGGACCCTTGCCCGGCTACCTGCAACACGCTCGTTGCGACCGGGCGCGGCTGCGAGAGCTGCTGCTCCCTTATTGCGGCACTGCCGCGCCGGGGGACCCTGAAGCGGAAGCCATATCGCTAGCCATGAAAAGGGCCACTCCCTGGAGCAGGCCACAGACCCGAAGCGCTCGGTGGTGGAACGACGAGTGCCGGGTGGCTCACCGCGCCTTCCAGAAAGTCATGCGTGTCGGCCCGGCCGGTACGGAGCGTCAAGAATTCCTGCGAGCAGTACGGAGGGCCAAGCGTAGTCATCACTGCGAAAGGATCAGTCAAATATCGCCCCTCACAGAGGTCTACGGTGTGGTGCGATGGCACAAACACTCCCTCCGGCTGCAAACGCTCACTGATGGGAGACGTGGGCCCGGTCGCTTGGCCGGCCCAAAGGCCGAGCTTTTACGTTCAACGCTCCTGGAACGGCAACTCGAGGCGGCGGACGTAGACCCAGTCGAGACACCCCTTCCAGCACCCCTTCGACAGATCACGTGGGCCAGGATATGTCTGGAGGAAGCGCGCCGGGCGGTCTGCCAGACCAAACCAACCACCTAATCAACACCTTCACCACGTCTGCCCCCCCTTTGCTTCGTCGGGGTCTTTTCAATCCCACCGATGCACCTACACTGCGAACCCTGTCTCAAGCTGGTGCTACGTGGCGCACAGATCACCAACGCTCCCCGCCTGGCAGGATGCTTCCTGTCCGGCGCAGCGACCGCGTCGCGGCACGTCGCCAGTCGCCCCTGGCGAAGGCTTTGGCCCGAGCCAAGGCATCTCACCCCGAGTGCCTCGACGGCGCACTGACGGAAGCGCTTACAGAGCGCTTCGACAATAAACCCGAGGACATGGATGTCGACACCATCCATGCCGAGGTTGAGAAGGTCATCGCGGGCCTGAGCGCGTCACGTTGGGCCCCAGAAGGGGACCTCGGCGCCGCGCCGCCTCCGGCCTCTAAGCCCCCTCCGAAACCCTCCCCTCCAGCACAGTCCGCCGGAGATACCGCTCCCCAGCCCCTGGGGAGCCGTTTCCAAATCCTCGCTGACGTTGGCGAGACCGCACAAGATCCTCCTCCGCAGCCCCCACAGCGAAAGAGCGCGCCGACGCGTAAGCATCGCGCAAAGGCCGCCACCGCGGCGGCCAACGCCAAAATCCCAGGCGCCCTGCCTGCCACTCCTGCGGTCCAGGCCGCAGCCAGTCTTACGCCAGCCGCGCCGCGCGGCTCCCAAGTGCCCCCGGCCCGGTCCCTGCCGGCCAAACCACCCATTGCCCGGGACTCAATCCTGGAGGCGTTTTCCTCGGCCGCCGAGGCAGAAAACTCGAACTGGAGCGAATTTCTCCAGGAAGCGCACCAACTGGCCGCGTTGGTTGAGAGCGGGGCCGCCCACATGTCGGCTAAGTTTCCTCAGTGGGCTCAGTCCCTGACCCTCGGCATCCGTGAGGTCTTCCAGGCCACCGCCTCACGGAGGCTATACGCCAACCCGGCCCCGGCTCCCCCCCTCCGACTTTCTCCGACCGGCCAGATCCAGCCAGTGAAAGCTGGCTCCTACGCCGACGCAGCCAGGAGAGCAGCCGCCACCCCGGTCGCCTCACCATCGACGAAGAAGACCTCCGGGCCTGCTCGCAAGTAGTCCCAGGACCAGCGGGTCATGATCCACCTGGGCACCGACAGCAGCGCGCGCGGCCTGCAGTCTTACGTGGCCAAGATCGCAGCCAGCACAGCCGTCGGCGACTCGACCACCATCAGGGATGTGTACCCAGTCCCATCTGGCCTGGCGCTGGTCCCCGCGCCCGGGAAGCGCAAGCTCCTCCTCGACAAAGCGTAGCAGATCCTCGCCAAGTTCGGGGCCACCGCCGTCGAGGGGCAACAGAACTGGACCCGGCACGTCCTACACCCTGTTCCTCAGTCCGTTCAAATTCGTCTGAACGAGACAATCGACGTGACGCCCGACCTTATCCGGGCCAAAATCGAGCAGGCAACAGGACTATCCCCCGCCCACGTCAGATGGTACAGGGCAGGGAACAACACCGTCCTGGTCGGCATTGCCCCCGACCAAACATACAAATGGCCGCCGGCCATGCATCTCTTCGGCCAGGCAGTGCAGCTCAGGGCCGTAAAGCAGAAGGTCAGAGTGACCATCTGCAAGCGCTGCTGTGGATTTCACCACGAGCGCAGCTGTGCCCGTGCAGCTAAGTGTGCCCAGTGTGCGTTGGCTGCGCACGAAGGGCCCTGCTGTGACCCTGTCCGCTGCCTCAACTGCCGCGGATCACATCCGGCTACGGACAAGGCCTGCCCCGCCCGTCCTCGTAAAGAAGGCGGCGTGATCGCCCGACCGGCTCACAGCCAGCTGAGGGCCATCCGGGCAGCCGGGGGCCAACAGTGGGCCCGGGCCCAGGCCACCGTCCGAGGCTCGGCCCCACCGAGCCCCTCCGGACTCGCGGATTCAGGACCGCTCCCCCTCTCCTCTCCCGGCCCCTCGCCGGCACCGACCCCCTTGTCCCCTCATGCTGAGTAGGGGATATCACCGAGCGCGGAAGACCGAGTGCCAGCCAGACACCCGTGTCTTCCACGCCAACGTGGGTCGTGGGGGTGCAGCCCACGACATCGCACTACACCTCGACTTCTCCGCTGATGCCGGGGTGATATCCATTCAGGAGCCCTGGACGAACGAGGTCAAAGGCTCTGCGCCCACGCGCAGAGTGACGAAAACACACCCGGGGTACGTCTTATTCGCACCGGTCGATAACTGGACAGATCGCCCGAGGGCCCTCTACGTCAGGAAGGGAGGAGGCAGGAGACCATCACAGGTGGTTGCCAACCTCTCTCGTGATCTGCTAGAAGTGCAGATTCAGAGTCCGGAGGGAGCCTGTCACCGTGTATGGGGTCTACAACGCTCCTCCAGGCTTGGTCAATGCAGGCGAGGGCCTGAAGGTACTGCTCGCGCAGCAACCTAGTTGCAACACTCTGGTGCTAGGCGACCTAAACCTCCACCACACGGACTGGGACACGACCACGCGTGACATCTCTCCGGCTATCGGCGAGTTCATCTCGTGGACTGAGGAATGGGGGATACGGATACTCAACCACGAGATCCCAACCCACAGTCGAGGTGGAGTTCTCGACCTGGCACTGTCGAACAACCCTGAAGCCAGTGCCGAGGTCGCCTCCCACCTCAAAACCACCTCAGACCATGAGTCTCTGCTCATCTTCCTGTCCGGAAGTGGGATGCCAAGCCTGGACGCTGGCCGGCTGAAGCACGCCAAGCGTGACCCGGCTAGGCTGCGAGCGCTGCTCTTGCCGTACCGTGGCACAGTGGCCCCAGCAGACCCAAAGCGAAGGCTACAGACCTGGTCGGAGCCATCTCGCTCGCCATGCAAGGTACGACTCCACGCAGCAAACCCCAGGCCCAGGGCTCCCGGTGGTGGAACGAGGAGTGCTCCTCAGCTCACCGGGCCTTCAAGAGAGCCCTGCGGACAGGCCCAGCGGATGCAGAACGCACCACCTTCCGCAAGACAGTGAAGCGCGCAAAGCGCAGTCACAACTGCGAGAGAATTTGTCAAGCCACCTCCCTCACAGATGTCTACGGTATGGTGGGCTGGCACAAGCACACGCTGCGGCTTCAAACTCCGCCCCTGAAGAGCCCGTCCGGCCCAGTGGTTTGCCCGGCCCAGAAAGCTGAGCTGCTTCGCTCAACTCTTCTCGAGCGCCAGCTGGAGGCCGAGGACGTAGACCCTGACGCACTCCCCCTCCCGACCCCACCGAGACAGATCCCGTGGCCCCCAATCTGTCTGGAGGAAGCACGCAGGGCCGTATGCCACTCCAAGTCGACTACCCCGGGGATCGACGAAATACCTGTGGAAGTACTCGAGGAAACCTGGCCATACATGGGAGAGCGCATCACTGCGTTGTTCCAGGTATGCATCGAAAACCAGGTCCACCCGAGATTCTTTAAGAAAGCGGAACTGGTGATCCTCCCCAAGTCAGGCGACCGAGACCGCACCAAGCCTCAGTCCTACCGCCCAATTGTCCTGCTCTCCTGCCTCGGGAAGGGACTGGAGCGCTTACTGGCCCGCCGCATTGCGTATCTAGCACTCAAGATGCGTGTCCTCGCCGAGGACCAGTGCGGCGCAACAAGCAAGCGCTCAGCCACCGACTTAACCACAGCGCTTGTGAGCGATATGGAAGAGGCATGGGCTAAAAATCAAGTAGCCGGCATCGCGACAGTAGATGTGAAGGGCGCCTTTGACAGCGTTCTTCACGGATGCCTCGTCCGCCGGCTGCTAGAGCAGGGCTGGCCAGCCGGGCTCATAGGCTGGGTCCGGTCCTTCTGCGCCGACCGCGAGGCACGCATTCGGTTGGACGGCCATGTCTCCAACTCCTTCTCTTTGCACTGTGGGCTACCACAGGGCTCGCTGGTCTCGCCAATACTGTTCCTCCTATACATCGCGCCCCTTATTCGGTTGACTAAGGGACGCTTTTGGATACGCGGACGACGTAGCTTTCTTCAAGAAAGCCAAGTCGCTGGAGCGGTGCCACGAAAAGTTCCAGATGTCGCTCGATCTGACATTCCGCTGGGGGCGGGAGAATGGAATTCTGTTTGATGAAAAAAACGGAGCTCCAGTACTTCACCGGCGCCGAAAAGAGATTGAGAAATCAGTCAAAGCTGGAGACACGTTCGTCCAGCCCAATGACGTCACAAGGTGGCTAGGTGTCTTCTTTGACCGGAAGCTGCTCTTCCGCGACCATGTCGCCAAAGCAGTGTCGAGGGCAAAGGCGATAGCATCACATGTGAACTGCATCGCCCGAACTACTTGGGGCCCAAGAACCGACCTCACAAGATAGGCTGTGCAGGGCTACGCATTCTCCACGCTTCTACACGGGGCCGAAACGTGGTATTGCAGCCGCACAGCAAAGTCGAGAGTAGAACAAGTTGATGCGGCAATCAAGGCAGCGGCCAGGGCGGTCCTACCTGCATTCCGTACAACTCCGATCCCTGTTCTACGTCGGGAGACCGGTTGGGGTCCAGCGCGTGCCTGGCTGGACAGGATCAGTGACCGGTTGGCAATTCGGGTTGCAGCAGCCGAAAAAGCGCACCCACTCCGGCGCAGATGGAACTCAAAGCGCATGCTTTGGGTCTGCCGCCGAATCGATCCACAACTTGCGGACTGGACCTTGCCGCCTCCATGGGAGCCGTCGGACCGAAGCAAGGCTCGTGAAGACATCGGAGCTACGGGACGCAAAAACGGACCGACAGAGCTCCTCAAGTGGCTCAACAAGGCTACCCCATGCGAGCTGGTCGTCTTCTCTGACGGCTCCAAGAACACCCAGGGCCAGGCGGGCGCCGGCTACGTAGTCTACTGGGGCAAGTCAGTTGTGGGCCAGGGCATGCTCCCACTCGGCCACCTGGCGGAAGTATACGACGCCGAAGTAGCCGGCGCCCTCGAAGGGCTCCGACTGGCTCTGTCACACCCTTTGGCTCGGTACGCCACCGACACAATGATATGCTTGGACAACGAGGAAGTGGCCATCCGGCTGCACCACAACCTCCCTACGCCATTCTCATTCGGAGCGTTCAAGGAGTTCCAGCAGTTGTCGGAACGGTGGGCCACCCGCCCCCGTCTCCGCCCAAATCGTGACAGAGTCTTGGGGTCCGCTGGTGCCCTGTGTACATGGGGATTCCAGGCAATGAGTTGGCCGACTCCCTCGCAAAGCAGGCCTGCGAGTCTCCTACGGCATTCAGCGCCCTGTCTATTTCCCGGGCACGCCACCTTGCCGAGGAACTCTACTTGGAGGCCGTCGAGACCAACTGGGAGCTCACTGCCCCACCACCATACCGCCAGCTACAGATCAAAGCTAGCGCTCATCTACCCAAAGAGTTCAGTCTCCCCCGCCGCGAACTGGGCTGCCTCCTCGCAGCTCGCTCCGGCCATGGGGACTTTGCCGACTACCACAAGTGGTTCAACCACCAGGACGCACTCTTGGAGTGCTCTTGTGGCTCAAGGAAGGAGAGGTTTCACTTCTTCTGCCGCCACACGCGCCGGCCCCAGGTACCCAGCCTCACAGGAAAAACGGCAAATTGCCTGGCTGCTGAGCACGGACAAAGGGGCTGCGCAATTCGCCAAGTGGTGCCGGGAAACACAGTTTTACCAGAGAACGTGTCCCCGGCGCCCCCTTCTGAGCTAGACAGCTCACTCCTCTCTTTCTGCTCTTGTCGGTCTCTTTTCCTTTGTCCGGGGTTTTTTTTTCTTGGCACACTCTTGTCTTCTCTCTTTTCCTCTGTTATCGGGATTCCTCTCAGAGAGAGGTTGGGGGCGGCAAAGGAGCCTGCTAAATGGGGGCGCCCCATCACACACAATCGCGGCAACGGGACACCTTCCCATGGCCCCCAGACCAGACGCGCAGGCACCTTGCCGCTGCGCCACGGATCAGCCTGGATCGACGGGCTTAATCCCTTCCCCCATTTTTTTGCACACGCTGGCTTGTAAAGATAGCCGACAGAACTGGGGGACGCGGCTAGCGCGTGCCCCCGCGTCGTTTGGCCCTTCCGGGATGGAGCACGTGCACACGCACGTGCTGCATGACGTTAAGTAATAACAACAAACCAACCACCTCGATTCAACATCGGGTGTGCTAAGCGTAGGCTGGATACCGCAGATGGGACGAGGAAGACGTCATAACACTGTCAAGCCCGGCCCCACCGGTGGCGTGCCTCAGGGCGCTGGGCTAGTGCCTGCCACCTTAAAAGTTCAAAAAAAAAAAACCAACCTACCCCCGGGCATTGAATCCTCCCCGAAAAAAATTTCAGCTTCTCGCTGCTGTTAGATTTCGGTAGTGCCAGTATGCTATGCACCATGCTAAACTAGCACGACACAACTCCGCGAAGCCAACTGGCCCTCGACCTCAACACCACCAGCACCACTCTCTTCCCCCGGGCACAACGAGGACTACACACCACACGACTTCCGTGACGGGATTCCTGGGAGGGTTCCCCGTCGCCCGAACATACATGCTCAACTCGTGCATCCGCCACGATTGAGCGGCTTACCGCCCAACCTCGTCGCCGCCGATGCAACACCTCACCGGTCCGACTGCGCCGAAAAGTATTGCTCATAAACCCAACCTCGCCAGGTTTTCTCCCGCGGGAGTTTTCCCTGGCTTTTCACGATCCTTCGTATGACGGCTTGCGGGCGTCGGACGCGCCGGACCTGGGGGAGAGGGCCAACCCCGGCTTCAGAGGGGGTGGAGGAGAATTCCGGTTGGGAACATGACGAAGAGGGAGTGGCGGAAGTCCTAAACATACGCGCACCCATGATGGTGCTGCAGACAGGGTCGGCCTGAATTGACGGGCCTGAAACCCTTTCGACAACCTGCTGGCTTGTGAGATAGCCGACTGAACCGGGAGACGCGATTAGCGCGTGCTCCCGCGTCGTTTGCCCTATCGGGATGGCGCACGTGTATAGACACGTGCTGCACGACGTAAATAAATCCACCACCACCACCGCCACCGCTCAGCCTCTCCAAGTCAAGTACGCCCGTCGCGCTTGTTGCACAAGGCCTGTAGCGCAGGAAGAGGGAGAAGGCGAGGACGGTCGGCAAGGGGCACGAGACATGGCTCGCCTGTTTGTCTCTCGTTTTGCTTGCCGCATTGTGAGCATGTGGTCGGGGCCGAGCCGGCCGCCGGCACGACCTGAGGCATGAGAATGCAAGATCAGGCTCGTCCATCGCTCCACATTGCTCGTAACAAGGCGTCGCCGACTCGCAATCCACGCTCACATTTGTTGCTTACGTCTTCAGGCAGTCCGGGTGATAACAGGGCATGCGCCCGCCTTCGCATCCTAGCTGATCTTGGCCCTGATCCATGTCTCTCGCTACGCTTCTCCCCCTTTCGTAGCCTTTCATTTGCGCGCTTTCCCCCCTCCCCCTTTCCATCCTTATTTCCGCCTTTGTCCTCGGCCTTATTACATACAGCGCAAAACGCCACAGCGGCCACAGCGTCGGCACACAGACGGACTTCCATTCTCGTCGACGAAAGGCTGGCCCGAAAATGGCCGGCAGCGTACGAAGGTTGGGAACTTAACTATCCGGACCAGAAAGTCATTTGGCCCCACCATTACAGTGTGAAATAATTTTTATGAACTTAGGCACTGTATTTGACCTACAATGCTTAGAAAGCTCTTTCACTACCAATTTGTATGGCAGGATGCCCCTACAAACGTAAATCATCAGATTGAGTCAAGACCAACCAAAATGGTGCAGACTAGAGCTCAAGCGCGAGGAAACCTACGTATTGGTATCCCGACCGACGAGAGATATGACCTTCCAGCCTACCAGCCGACCAATCAGAGCGCCCGAACTGCTAACGAAGCCACTGACCTCACGCAACGACCTTCTGCCTCTGCTGCCTCTGCCTCCAGCCCTGAAGATGAAGAGGTTCATTCGACCAGTAAGGAGACAACGGCTGCAACGGCTGCCAAAGCTGGCCCAATCGAGCATACATTAGCGATAAGAGGCATTGCTCTAGAACTTTGGAATCAGGGCCTTCCGACCAATCAGATCATCGAGCGGACTGGGATCAAAAAAAGCACCTTCTTTGACCTCAAAAAGGCCAAAATGCGTGGCTTTGAGTGTGGCATGCCTGTATTGCAGGATTATGTGACCAATAAGCCACGCTGCGGCAGGCCCAAACTGGTCAATGAAGCCGTTGGAAAGAAAGCTATTTCAACCTTAACTCGAAGTAGCACCACGAGGTAATATAGCCTATCACAGCTAGCTGAGGCAGTCCAGAAGGTCTATGGAATACAGCTCAGTCATATGACCCTATGGCGTTGGCTCAAAAAGACAGGCTACTCGAGTGTCAAGCACACAACAAAGCCAGGGCTGAATAAGCTCCAACGAATCAGAAGGCTCCAGTTCGCCTGGGAACATAAAGACTGGATTTTAGAACAGTGGGAGATAAACAATAGCATGCGGCGCTTGAATCTCAAGAGGAAGCCCCCCGGAAAGAAGCCTGCATGGAAGTTCACGAAGGCCAATGGAAAGTGGGTACGCAACGGCAAAGGCGGTATTGATGCATTGCGTTATAAACACAAGGTATTATTGCCTCTGTTTTTCCCCTTTCTAGAAAGCCTGCCATGCAACGATTGGCTGGCTCAAGAAGATAACGCTTCTCCGCATGCACAATGGCGCAACAAAGAGCTCTGGAAGCAGCGTGGCTTCCAACCCGTTGACTGGCCGCTTAACTCACCCGATCTAGTCCCTATTGAGCCTGCATGGTTGATGCTTAAATGCTTTATAACAAAGAAGGTTCCGCGCTCGAAGCTTCGATCAATTTGGAAGGCGGCTTGGGCAGGGTTTCCCCAGGAAAAGCTACAGAAGCTTGTGGAACGGCTGCCTAACAACATCCAATGGGTGTTTTACTTGCGTGGCAACAATCTATATATAGAGGGAAGTGCCCCACCCGAATTAACGAACCAGGAAAGAGAAGATCTTTATTCGGACATTGAAGCTATTCTGGGTCAATCAAAGCCTTGTGTTTTCCTGCCTTTCCGGGCGTGGAAGAAGGCGTTGAAAAAAGCGCGGAAGATTGGGTGGAAGACTTGGAGGAAGATGTTGAAAACTTCATTTCCTAATTAGGCAAAATTTACAGAATTGTACTGTATTACTCGATTGAGATGGATACAGTGCTATGTAAGCCGAGTTACTTTTTCTGGTCCGGATAGTTAAGTTCCCAACCTTCGTACCCTCCAGTCATTGGCCTCAACTACCTCCCGCCTCCTGCTTCCTTACCCTGTCACTTTGCCGTCCACCGCCACACTGGCCTCAGCGTCTTCCGCCCAACCTATTATGCCCGCCCACACAGGTACCAGTGCGTCGAAGGCCCCGGCCGGCGACCACGATTCAAGTACTGTCGGCATGGGCTTCCAACCGCAGTCCAAAATGAAGGTCCAGCCACCCAAAGAAAGAGGACCTCCAGCGCAGCTACGCATCAATTGTCGGAGACGTCGGCTCTAATGGCCTATACGGTTTCATGGGTGCATCTTCCCGCTCTTCCTCCATCCTCGTTGCCTGACTTTCTCCCCTCTTTTCGCAGTGCATTCGGTGGACGAGTGTTTCGGCACCGTAGCTCCGTTCCCTGCTGCATATGCTGCCCTAATCCCTACAAGAGTGTCCAGCAGGGCAACGTGGGCCTCGTCACCAAATTTGGCCGCTTCTACAAGGCCGTCGATCCTGGTCTCATCAAGATAAATCCTTTGAGCGAGAAGCTGATCCAGATCGATGTCAAGATTCAGACAACCGAGGTTCCCGAACAGATTTGCATGACCAAGGATAACGTTACCCTACGCTTAACGTCGGTCATATAATATCACATCGTCGCCCCTCACAAGACCGCCTTTGGCATCTCGAACGTCCGCATGGCCCTCGTAGAACGTACCCAGACTACCCTACGTCACGTCGTCGGTGCTCGCGTTCTCTAGGATGTCATTGAGCGCCGCGAAGAGATCGCCCAGTCTATTGGCGAGATTATCGAGGATGTTGCCGCTGGCTGGGGCGTACAGGTCGAAAGCATGCTGATCAAAGAAATCGTCTTCAGCCACGAACTTCAAGATTCCCTATCCATGGCAGCCCAAAGCAAGTTAATCGGGGAGAGCAAAATCGTTGCTGCCAAGGCTGAGGTAAGACCCATATTCAATGTAGGAATGGTTGATTCAGTCCCGCTGATTCCCAGGACAGGTCGAATCCGCCAAGTTAATGCGCCAAGCTGCCGATATTCTCAGCTCTGCACCCGCCATGCAGATCCGCTATCTCGAGGCCATGCAAGCCATGGCCAAGTCCTCAAACTCCAAAGTCATTTTCCTACCCGGCATCGGTCAGGGGTTAATCACCGCTGCCGAGGCTGCGGACTTGAACCGAACGGGACCGCCCAGCAGCAGCCGCAATGTCTCTAGAGACCAGGATTCTGGTCTATTGCAGGCCATGAATGCAAGTCTCGTCGAAAACCTCTAACATGCTTGCGTGTTCATGTCCGACCCCGTTGTCAAGTAGTATCGGGACGATTCTGTAGTATTTCTCCCTAATCGCAGTGATAGTGATACCCGTCGAAATATATCATGGCTCACATATCATGTTGTGTTTCTGTCCAACTGTCGCGTCTGCTCTCAATACGAGTCAAGCTTGAGGGAAGAGCTTCTTTGGGTACGGCTCATTCCGACCTTGACCGGCCCACTAACCTGCATGGCTCAACCTCCCATCTGATTTTTATTGCAAAATTGGGGTTGTCCGGGAAGTCTACGTAAGTCGCAAGAGTAGGCACCACCTCAATCTATGCTGAAAATCTCACCTAGAAGGAAACATGGTCCCTCGTAACAGTGGAAACCGAAGCGATAGTGAAGGGGCCAAACACAATAAAAAACAACCCGGCGCGCCATATGCCTCACACCGTTCCCCCGTAAACGCCGACTGGCAAGCAACAGGCTTGACGACAGGAGAGCCATTGGTATAGCCCTGTCTCAAGTACCTTAGATATCGTCTTGTCTTCGCACCCATGCTCATTGCTCTGCGAAGTCTTTCCTTTTGTGGCTGAGCGTCGAGTCTCGGCTGGCAAGTGAGATACTGTTTCAGGCAGTTTCTGATTAACCATCCGAGTAACGCTTTTTCTTTTTCTGCTTCTTTTCTCGCTTCGAATCTACATCTTCTTCGTCTTCCTCGTGTTTGCGCTTCTTCTTTTTCTCCGAGCTTGGCGCTTTGGACGGCTTCGCAGTCTCGACAATCGTAACGGTTTCTTCTGCCTTGCGCATCTTCCTCATCTCTTTCTTGCTGTAAATTTTGGGAGTACCGTCTGCCGTCAACTTTACGTCGCCCCTTTCGTATTTACGCCTGAATTTTTCTGCCGATAATCCAGCGAGTTTAGCCAGCTGCTCGTACTCGTCATTTGAAAGTTTTGTAGCCTTAGCAGGAGTGGAAACGCCAGATTCATCATCGTCGGCGGCTTCGACTTGATCATCTCTCATCTCTTCATCCGGGGCATCCTCGACTTCCTCGATCAGTGCCTTCTTTTCTTTATCCTTCCGCAATTTAGCCATTTTGGAAGTGTCACCGTTGGCTTGATTGGCCACGTTGTTGGTCACGCCATCAGCTTCGACATTGTACCTTCGCGTATCCTTCAAACTGAATTGACCCTGTGCCGTAATTTCCCCCGACAGGGCCACGCCCACTGTTTTAGGAAGTGATTTTCCCTCGAGTCGCCGGAGATGGTTTTCCAGTTTGAGGCGGCTGCCGATTCCCAACATGGCCTTCTGTTCCTCATCTTCATCATCGTCGTTGCCGAGAGCATCCACACGGAGACCCAGTGCTGTCTTGGCCGCCAGCATACGAGCAATTTTGCCTTTGTTTTTCCCGCTGGCCTGACCAACGAGAGAAGAGTGGTAAATGATACCGTACTTGGGAGTATCGTGTTTGGTCTTCAGAGCGCGGAACAGCGCCTTTTCCGCCCCCAAAATCTGGATAGTAGAGCCAGGAGCCTTGGCCAGGTTCATCAGGGAGCCCGCGTGAGCAATTAATCTTGCACCGACCAGGTACCCTACAAGAGCCGTCAGATTCGGGGCAATGGCGTGCATTCTGCTCTCCAAATATGACGAGAGCTGGGATCGGTATTCGGTATAGAGAATGACTTGTTCAGCTAGGGACTTGATGTTGGCGAGATCTTCGTCGGTTATCTCAGTTCCCATACTGATCTCAGCGGCTTTTTTGACGGCCTCCTCCATCTCCTCTGGTAAGATTTCCGATAGGTCCGTCTCGGCAATATTGGTCCGAAAGCCAGCAGCGACGATAAGACGGGCATAGGCAATATTGTCATTCAGAATCTTCGCTAGCTCTGGGAAATGCCAGCCATACCATTCCTTGGTGCGCATGGCAAAGACGTTAAGATCCTTGTCCATGTCGTCGAGTAATCGGATGGCTTGGATAATCATCGAATCAATCTTGTCGACTGAAAACTTGAGCTTGTGACGAGATATGGAATGGGAAAGACCCAAAGCCATTCGATCAATGTTCTCCTGAGCGAGGCCGGGGATGAGGGACGGTAGATGTTCTCGGATACCGCGAAAGACGTCCATGGTTTTGGCACCGCTGACAGGCGAAATATTAAATTGAGGCAGATTCGAAATGGCAGTTCCGAGTTTTGCGTCTGCTACTGCCAGCGATGCCTTCTTCTCGACCTGGAGGTCTTCAAGGAGAGAAGCCAGTAGGGTAGGAACTTTGCCCTCGGCAAGAGATGCAGCCTCCTCGAGGGCCATAGCCGCGCTATCGAACTTGATGAACTTCTTAAGCGACAACCTGCAATTCGAGGTCCGTCAGACGATGCTTCGCATCCAAGTGGATGTAGAGGTAGCGTGAGTGCGCACATTTCAATCAGTTTCTTTGAGCGACCAAGTTCGGCCGCAAGATCAGAATTCTTGAAAATTTTCTTGTCAGCCGCCTTGAATAAGCCATAGCTGTAAGCTAATTAGTATGAGGCCTGGAAAAGAAGCCAACAATGGGCACCAGCGGGACGGGTGAAGAAAGAAGACAAAGGGAAGGGAAAGCCTTAAAGGCAAGCGGTTCAAGCACTTACCCCGCAGGCGTCTCGGCAAGAACGAAGAGAGACATCTTGAGTGGCCGAGACTCTCTTCCACGGCCTTGCGGGAATCAATCTTCCGTCTCGTAATGGGAGGGCAGGCGATGCGTGATATTTTGTTGGCGGACAATTTTTGCGAACGCACATTTTTCAGGTTGGTTCCACCCAAGCACGGTTTTTCTCCCCCTAGCGGCATGGGAACGAAGATCGGACACGGCATTACAGTATATCCGATGCGTGTTCAATGACGGAATAAATAGCTATGTACATAAATTGATAATTGAAGTAGCAATTCTATGTACGTTGCTGGCTGTCAAGCTATTAATTTTACTAGGTACATTTTTTTCAGTCCAGCCAGGGTCAATCAACTTTCTGCTGACCTTTCGGATCTGGAGGTCTGATCTGGAGGTCGGGTCGTCCAATTCTCGGTATCAGGCCTTCCGTGTTGGGAACTCGGACTGTTTCCATTATTAGAGGCCAGCTCCCGGTCCCCTAGCTTAGAGGAAACATCCAGCCCAACTATACGTTAAAGAAGTGAGCGTTTGCATGCAATTATAAGTGATGTCGCAGTACGAAGCATAGGAGTTCACTAACGTGCTGTACAATAAAGCGGCAATATTTGACACTGTTTTTTGTTCTGTTTTTCTCGGTAAATATGCGACTATCTGCCTATCCAGATCACGTGATACCTCCGTCGAGGCCTCTCATTGGCCGCGCTTGTCAACTAGTCAGTCAACACCGAACACTGCCACCCGACTGCATCACGTCCGCATAGGAAGCAAAGTGGTCTGAAATATCCCAATAATCGCGACAAAAACACTTCCGTGCTCTAAACTAGCCTATAAGGAGTTCGAGCGCTATGGAAGGTCTGCTTTTTAATGTGAACAACGGGTCTGTGCTATCCTCATGGCCTTCCGCCGGCTTCGACGTCCACGTGTCCTGACGGGATGACAGCTACGTCGAAGGCATCGTTCGAGGGTATCGGAATAGCCTGCTCAATGGCTCTGCGTACAACAAATTAACGCAATGCGAGAATATCGACGGTATGTCCCTCTATGTGGTGATGCCCACTTCCGCATGACGCTTGATACAGTGTTGGCAGACCTCAAGCTGCAGCTTGGCCCGGCCTACGGCGACTTCCTTGGCTCGCTTCCTCCTAACCCATCGACCTCCAGAATCGCCTCAAAGACGACCGAAAAGCTCATATCCGAATTTCGTTATGTCCGCGCCAATGCTGTCGGCTCATTAGCGACCTTTATGGACTACGTCACCTATGGCTACATGATCGACAATGTCGCCCTGCTTATCACGGGAACACTGCACGAGCGAGATACGCGCGAACTTTTAGAACGGTGCCATCCACTTGGCTGGTTTGAGACGATGCCCGTACTATGCGTCGCGACTAATATCGAGGAGCTCTACAACAACGTCTTAATTGAGACGCCTCTGGCCCCGTACTTCAAGGGCAGTCTCAGCCACCAAGACTTGGACGAGCTCAATATCGAAATTGTGCGCAACAAACTCTACAAAAACTACCTCGAAGATTTCTACAAGCTCGTCAACACTCACCCCGACATGGCTGGGACCCCCACAGCTGAGGTTATGTCGGAAATTCTTGAGTTTGAAGCCGACCGGCGCGCAATCAACATCACACTCAACTCCTTCGGTACTGAGTTGAGCAAGGCGGACCGCAAGAGGCTCTATCCGAACTTTGGCAAGCTGTATCCCGAAGGATCTCTGATGCTCTCACGGGCCGAAGATGCCGAGGGAGTCCGTCTTGCCATTGATGGCGTCCATGACTACAAGACTTTTTTCGACGCCATCTCCGTCGGTGGCACCTCAGGTCCTGGGAACATGGGCGGTGGCTCGACTGACGGCAGGACGCTGGAGGACATGTTCTACCAAAAAGAGATGGAAATATCGAAGAATGCTTTCACCAGACAGTTTACTTATGCCATTGTATATGCTTGGGTCAAGCTGAGAGAGCAGGTAAGTCATGAGGGACCCGTCGAGTTGATGAATGCCCCAATTACAGTCGCTCACCATTGACGGACAGGAAATCCGAAACATCACCTGGATTGCAGAATGCATTGCTCAGAATCAAAAAGACCGTATTGGTAACTTTATCAGTGTTTTCTAATTGACTGCATTATCGAGACTCTTACGCGCTGCTATAGAATAGCGTCGTTGGTCTGACATTGCACGGAAGGGTACTTCAATTGGCGCACACGGTAGGAACGAAAGAGTTACTTGGAACCAGAGTCCTCGGCTGCTGGCTTTATGATGGTGAACATGCAGGAAAGGCTGCCTCTGTATCTTTACAACGTGATTTCCCCCTTCCAAGTAGCCGGCGTGAGGCCCAGCTTCTCAATCAAGTGGGTCCATCTTTCACTTCCCCTCTCCTTCTTTTCCATGTACTTGAGGAGCTTTTGGCGCTGGTGTACGAGTAATCTCAAGCTCCTCTGATTGTGCTTGTCGTGGAGAGCAACCCTGGGAGGGCGCTCTAGCAACTTGGTCAAGTTTCTGATTTTGAGGGTCAGAATGGCAATCTGGACCTCAGAGCTTCCTGTATCTGGACCTGCGCGCCGCACTTTAGGCTGGTTGTTTGGGTTGATCGACTGAGGCTTGGGCTTGAGAACAGGGTCAGTTTTGTGGCGGCCAAACTCATTGATGATGCGCTTCACGTTGGCGTGGAAGCGATCTTTGCCGCTGGCGTTTTGGAGCGAGGTGATTCGGTCCATGACGATGAGAGCCTTTGCATGATTCATATCGTGAACTTTGATTTCTTCTTCCGCCGTCTTGGGATCTAGCTGCAGCTCGATGTCACCGATAGTTGGCTTCGTCATGGCATAGGCATGCTTAATGGCAGCCCGGAGCTCCTCATCGTCGAGGAAGTAATTACGCAAGCCCGGTGATGTCGGAAGGGTATGTGGTTGTTTAATATAGTTTCCATCGTAGTCTTTCTTTGCGGCGCTTAGGCTGTTCTGCCCCGCCGAGTCGAAAGATTCGATGTAGGGCGTTGTTTTGCCCAGGACTGGATCTCCCCAGGCTTCGTTCCGCTCCTTTCGGAGCGTGTTTTGGCGCTCCAGATTGGCGTTTTTGCGCTGCAGAATTTGATTCCACCGATAAGGATCCTGCTTCGCCATCCGCTTCTTCTCCTTTAGCGAAAGGCTGGCTGTTTGCACGGCGGGGAGAAAGCCGAGTGTCGCTTGTTGGGCCGTGGGCCGAACGAGGCAGACTATAGATGGTCAGCAGCTGGTACACGTCAGTCGCCAATAAATATTAGGGATTTTTCGACATACGCTGGAAATTTCCTAGGCGCCGCAGCACCTCTAAGTTGGGCGGCATGGCTCGCGCGCTCTCACGGCGAGGTCGAGCCGGGTCGTCGACAGAAGTTCCCCGGCCTACCACATGCACCACTAATAAGCAGCAGGGTGACTTTCACGTGAGCCTATCGGATGACTTGACCCTGCCAATGTCCAAAGCTAGTCCAAATTAGGCTAGATCAATTCAGGGCTCTCGCCGTGCACACTTTCCAAATTTATTCCTTTCGAAGTGAAGCTGTCGCGAAATCTTCCGACGACTTCCCAACAGCCGATACTCACCAGCGACGTTCTTTTTCCTCTTCCACACCTCTTGAGCGCTTTTCTTCGCGGAAGATAATCGTCAAGATGGCTCCCTCTAATTTTCCCCCCGTTCTCAACGCCACCAGTCAGGACATTGAGATGCTCCTGGCTGCGCAGTCCCACCTCGGCAGCAAAAACCTTCAGGTTCACATGGAACCGTATCTGTGGAAAACGCGTGCCGACGGCGTGAACATCATCAACATCGGCAAGACCTGGTATGCGATGCATTGACCCGCAGCTATCGAGCTCGCCGTTTGACTAGACTCAAAGGGAGAAGATTGTGTTGGCGGCCCGCATTATTGTTGCTGTCGACAATCCGGCCGATATTTGCGTCATCTCCGCCCGCCCCTATGGCCAGCGTGCCGTCTTGAAGTTTGCCGCACACACCGGCGCCTCCTCCATCGCCGGTCGCTTCACCCCTGGAAGTTTCACCAACTACATCACACGCTCCTTTAAGGAGCCTCGCCTCATCGTCGTTACCGACCCGCGCACCGACGCTCAGGCTATCAAGGAGGCCAGCTACGTCAACATCCCAGTCATTGCCCTATGTGACACCGATTCGCCAACCGAGTATGTGGACGTAGCTATTCCCACTAACAACAAGGGTCGCAACGCCATTGGCACCATCTGGTGGCTGCTTGCTCGTGAGGTCTTGCGTCTTCGCGGTACCATCTATAACCACGAGACCTCTTGGGATGTCATGCCCGATCTTTACTTCTGTACGCTGCTCCTCCTACCCGCCAAAATTTGTTCGCTCGAAACCCCCCTTCCCTTACCCCACTCGCGTAGCATACTGACACGCTGCGGCAGACCGTGATCCCGAGGCCGAGGCTGAGGACAAGGTCGATGAGGATAAGGTCCCTGGCGTCGACGCTGTTGGACCTGCCGCCATCGAGACGGGTGTTTCCACCGGCGGCGCCGATTGGGAGACGCCTGCCGCTGGCTTCACTGGTGCTTCGGGCACTGGTTGGGATGGCACCGAGGGTGGTGAATGGGGCGCCGCCATGACTGCTACTGGCGGTAACACCGAATGGGCCAATGAAGGTGCCAAAAAACCCCAATGGTAATCGGCGGGGGGTAAGGGAGAACAGTAGACGGGTTTGGTCGTGGCGGAACGTGGATGGTAATGGGCTTGATGTGGGTCATCTGAGGCGTTCTCAGGCTTGCATTTGCTGTCTCGGAGCTCTGGTCGACTTGGCCGGTACTCATGAGGGAAAGATACTCGACCTTTGTGTGCTGGCTCATGTCACGCGGCGGAGAGGGAAAGCCCTGTGCCGGCCAACTGGGATATACTTGAACGTCATCCCGCCATTTCTGTCTGAAAAGCTTTTGTTCGCGAGCCATATATGAAAACATCAAGGGTCTTTGGCAGTTGTGGCGATGAAGACAGAAAAAAGAGTAAGCCTGCTTGAAACTCGACGCGTCTTGGCCGATGTACGTGATTTAGGTTAAATATAGTTATGTAGATGCAACCAAAGCAAGCACACGGAAAAGTATTGAATAGGAACATGGAACGAAGGGGGCCTGCCTCAATGGAGACAAGTCAAGGGCAGTCAGAAATCAGCGCAATCAACCTATTAGACAAAAGTGGTTTACACGAGGAACAGCAATGGAAACCAGGCTTGGCAAAGTCGTGAAGACTCCTCGTGAAAAGTCTTCGTGATACTTTGGCCACGACTACGAGAGCGACAAGGAAGAGAAAAGGGGTAGCTAGACTGAGATGTAGTAGCGCGTATGGCTTATGCAAACCCGCAGGACCGGGTCCTAGTACCAAAGTCGATATGCACGAAGAAAGAAAAACACATAAAAAACATCGAGGCAAGACGACGATGAACTATGAGAGAGGTTGATGGGAGACGCCCAAAGGTAACACGTGATGATTAAGAAAACAGGGAAAGCGAGAAAATGAGCGAGAGAGGGCGAGAGGATGAAAGAGGAAAAAGGAGAGAAAGAATGCAGCTATTGCGCTGAAATCGCCGTCCTTTTCTGTATAACCGGGGGGTATCTCTGATCCTGCGCCTTACGGCTCGTCTCAAACCACGACGTCGTGGACGCCATCAGGGCCCGAGCCAAACGACAGTCGTCCATCCAAGGGGGTGCGCCGTGCTACTAAGGGAAGCAAAGGGAGGAGGGGAGGAGGCCAAGGGGGAGAAGGGCGCCATTGGGAAACGCATCGGCTACTCCAAGCCATCAGAGCGGCACCTGATCTCGTCGTCGCTCAAAGCGCCGATCCAGAGACAGCGCTCGGTGAGGCCCTCGACGGGCACAAAGGGATAGCGCGCGCTGGCCTCGACGAGGCGAAGCAGCGTCTTGACCACGGCCGCGCAGACGCGGCATCGCTCAAAGTTGACTAACGGCGCCGTGGTGGGCGAGGTCGCGATTTCCGACGGCCGCTGAGCGTTGAAGACCAGGTCATGCGTGTATATGCCCACAAAGGGGACGCATCCCGCATCCGAGCCCATCTCCATCTCGGCGCGGAGGGCGTGGAAGTTGCGCATCGGTGTCACCAGCCTCTCCAGGCCGCTGAGCGTCTCCGTATCCTACAGCGGCACCAGCGCCCACGTTTTGGCCAGGCGCGTCACCTCCTTGCTCGATAGCGCAATCGTCAGCTGTGCCAGCGTCGCGAAGTTGAGATAATGCCGGCAGTGCGACGCAACGTGGATGAGCTTGATGATGCACCTCGCTCGCTCCTCCATCTGCTGCGTCAGGACGATCTCGGAGATGGCCCATTTGACCATGATGTTGAGCAGGGAAACCACCTCCACGCCTTGGGCGTCGCTGTGGCGCAAAAAATCCACTCACGAACGGGAGTCGCTCCGGGTCGCATTCCTCCACTTCATGTCCATCAGTTCCTTCCAGTCAATGTCGTTGAGAGCGTCCTTCTCAATCAGAGTCAGTTGCTGCGCCAATACATCCGAGCTGAACGCCAGGATAAAGGGTAGGTGAACGGATTACGTGCGCAGGGGGCTGATGCCGGCCTTGACAGTCCCGTGAGGAGCATTGGCGGACGGGCCGGCCGCATGTCCTGCCGTCAATAACGGCTGTGCTGGCGAGTGGCAGGGCTGGACTCTGTGGTGGGGAGAACGGACTCCCGCCGAGCCCTTGTTTGAGCTCCCCTGCCGCTTGTAGTCGGGCGAGCGTCGGGGATCGTCGCCGACAGATGGGTCGCCTTCGTCCCGCGGCCAGTGTCGGTACCTGTGACCGCCGCCGGCATCGGCTCTTGCTCGCAAAAGAGGGCGTCGACAGTGTAAGGGTCAACGTTTTCCGGGCAGTGCTCCGACGATAGATCGGTCACGTCTGTGCCAATATTCTCCGCGGATCGAATTCCGACAGCCGACGGCGTGGACCGATCGGCCTGGAGGCCCTCGATGCTTTTGCTTCTCCGGATAACGTCGAAAGATATATCCCGACCATCGTCTTCGATTGAGTCCGGGCCTCTTCTGTGCTCGATCGGAGAGTCGTCGTCGTCCTCGGAGCCGCGCAATATAGATCGATCTATCCATTCCCAAGTCGGCGTCTTGCTACGGCTAGCATCGCTGAGTCCCCTCTCCAGCAGTGGTGTAGAGTAATAAGAGTCGTGGGAGCCTTCGGATAGAAAGGATTTGAATCTATGAACAGGCCTCGTCTCCGTCGGAGTCCTGGCCTCGGCCTGCTGTGCAAGGACACGAACCTCACTCAAGGCAGTAACACGAGCGGCTTCGTCCAGGATATGCACGTGGCCACCGTTTCTCTTCTCCCGCGCTTGGGTCGCAAAGTTGCCGTTGCCACAATTGTCGTCCCTCAGCCCGACTGTTTGAATTGTGCTTGAGCTCTCTAGGGCCGCCGGTAGCACCGGTTTCTTCTCTCTCTCGTACTTGCCTTCGAGTTTCAGAAGAGCAGACTCGATACCGCCGTCGTCTTCGTCGTCTGGAATCTGAGCCAGCATCTGTGCTTCCTTCTCGAACGAGGAGCGCATGACAGGCTTCGGGGGCTCAGTACCAAGATCCGACAGATGGGCCGCCGTCGCCCTTGCCGCCAGCTGGTCGAAAGAGGAGACTGGTTGGCGCCCATCGTGCGTGTAGCTGGCGACCGAGTCGGAGCGGACGGCCGTGTTTGGGCGAGTGTTGAGCAAGTAGGAGCTTCTAAAGGACTCGGTGTATGTAGCCAAAGAGCCGACCGAGAGCGATCGCCTCACGGACACCCTCTCGGAATCTTCCACCGACGCGGCGGCTCTCAAGTCGCCGCCAGGGCGCCGACGCAGAACGCGCAGCGGCGCGGGCTCGGGCACGTCGAAGCAATCCCTCCAAGCGGACATGGAGCCGGAATGCGATGATAGTGCATCATAGCTGTTCGTGGTCAACCGCGGCGCGGCCATGCTGTTATGAATGATGGAGTCGAGCGATCGGGGCACTCCAGAAGATTGGTATTCTCGCTTCAGCCGGAATGTTCCTCCACTGAGCGGGGGGTGTTTCATCCGGCGAGGCGCCATCGACGACGAAGGCCGGGACAGGTCTCTGGGGGTCCGTCCAGGCATACCCTCCTCAGGGGCCGTAGGGTCAGGGACGGGTTGAGGCGGAGCCTCGAGTCTCGAGGCCTTGCCTCCTATGACATGTTGTTGGGGAAAGTGCGAAGACGGTCGCGACGCCGTGACCTTGGCGGTACTGGCCGAGGGAGTGTTCGGCGGCGTCGGGTCTGCGCCGAAGTTGCCTGTGGTGGCCTTGCCTTGGAAGGGGGTCGGAGTTGTCAAAGCCAACGATAAAGTATCGTCAACAATGATTATAGACTTGCTACCGGTGGTGATGCCCATGTCGCTGACGGGCCTGGGCTTCTGGTTCTGAGGCGGACTGGCAAACGTCCTCAGCTCCACGTGGGCAGTGGAGTAGTCGGCAGTTCTTCCAAAGGGCGGCGCAGAATTAGGCGGCACAGCCAGGCCCGAGCGGTCTGCCTCGGCCACCAGCTCCTCTTCGCGGATGGCCTTTTTGAAATCTTCGGCCACCTCGGCCCCGAGAAGATCGATGCGGACCGGGGGTCGGCCACCGTTTGGCTTCGGGGCATCCTGCGGCACGACAGCTGTGCCTGGTGGTCGATTCGTGGTTGTCTCCGAAGACCCGGCGGGTGATATGCTCATCAAGTTGCCGTGCCACGGAGTCAGGCCTTGGCCCCTGGTACGCAGGGCGCGACGGACGCTTCCAAGCAGCTTTCTCATGCCGTGGCCAGACATGGCGCCGCCGACCGGCCGGTCTTCGGTCAGGGTGCGGTTCTCGGGCTGGAAGACGGTGGTGAGCCTGTTGCTGCTTCCGTTGGGGCCGTGTGGCTCGTAGTCGACGAAGGCCTGGCCGGGGGGTAGTCTCTGGCCACGAACCAGGCTGCCTGCGGTCGTCCAGGCCGCCGACAAGTCCTGCTCGTGTGCCGAAGACTTGTCTGAGCCGTGTTCCCGCAGCGAGTCGCTTATACTATTGTTGCGTTTGTGCGTCTGAGTTGGACGGACTCGCTTGCCAACGAGGGCCTTTGGAGTCGTGGCGACCTGGCCGAGGCCGTTTGCCACGGGCGTGGCTACGGGATGTGCGTTGACCACGTGAGCCGTGTTTGAGGCAGAAGCCTCTGTGGCCTTTCCGGGAAATGAACAAGAGACGACGTCGAGGCTGGCGAGGCTCAATGGTGAGCCGGGCACGTTGTCTTGGCTGGCCCTTTGCCCGATGCGGTTCTCGGGAGTACCGGGTCGATTGGCCAGTACGACGGAGTCACCGACAAGGTCGGCCTTGGGAAGGGCCGTGTTGTAGCTCGTCGCCTTGATGGACAACCTGGGAGGGGGCTTGATGAAGTCCGGTCTCGAGGGCCCGGTCCTCCAGCGCTCCCAGTGGCCGGGGCCCAGGCCGGCTCCGTTTCCGCTCCCGGACAAAGGACCAGGGGCGATGGGCGCGTCGGGTCCGAGCGTTTTGTCGAACGGCGGATCGTCCCAGTGCTCCGCGCACACGCGGCGCCAGCACTTCTTGAGCTCGGCGAGGATCTTGAGCTGGACCTTTCGACAAGAGGCATCGTGGGAGATCTCGTCGACGAAGTCGTTGAGCAGATCGCAGAAGTCGACGCGCAGGCCGTGGTCAAAGATGAAGTCGTCCAAAAAGTAGTTGAGGACCCAGTGTCGAATGGCCACAAAAGTGCGCACCCGGACGATCATACCGATCTCGTCGCTGTGCACCGAGCATGCGCAGAAGATCGGCAGGCTGGAGAAAGGTGCGGAAGGTCAGGAAGAAGTCGGAAATGAGTTCGTAGCCGAGGAAGCAGGGCGACGTGATTTCAGCCACCAGGCGCGGAGGCGTTGCCGCCATGACGACACCGGCGGGAGAATAGCGCACAATAGACTTATCGTCGCAGGCAGGTTTGAAGGTCAGGTCAGCGAAAATGGCCGGTTCAATGGCCGGATGCGTCGACGCGCGGGTGAAGGGCGGTGCAGGGAGGAAGGGCGCCCGACGGGTGCCTGGTAGCGCCGCAGCATCGACAGCAGAGGGACCCAGGACGAGCGGCGCCAGCGTTTGGAGCCTGGGCTCGGAGGCCGGCGCACGGTGAGTCGGCGGCGACGCGTGGCTAGGCTCTGGCAGCTCGTCGGCGGGCGCGCACGACGATGCTCGCAGCACGGGTGTGCCCCTGAGGGTGAACCTGGGCGTGCCGATGCGCCAGGAGGGTATGTTGATGTCGAGCAGCAGGGCGGCGGCGGCGGGCCCCAAGTTCTCCATCGTTCGGGGCCGCTTATCATAGGCTGCTCTGGGGATGACGACCCTCAAGGCATCTCGGTCGCGCTCGCCGGGCACGCCCAGGTCGTTCATGGTGCTGTCCGACATGGCTTGGAGCCGCCTAGCGGGAGGCGCCGGGCTGCGAGGATCCAGGTAGCAGTGGTCGTCGCCCGTCGGGGGCGAAAGACTGGGTGTAGGCGTCCACTAGCTCGGGAGCGGCCCAAGAGCATTTACGATGCGTCCGTCGACGGGAGGCGGCGCGATGTCGGTGCTCAAGCTCTCCAAGCCGCCGGTGCTAGGCGGCGTGACGGGGCAGGCAAAGGCAGGCTGAGGGCATCGTTGGTGCGCAGGGCGGACGGTAGGCCTGGCAGAGTCGAGCATCAGAAGATCAGCATTCCGGCCGGCCCGCTATGGATAAGGTGCACGTAGCTGCCGTCGACGGCATCGGCCCATTCCTTCCCCATGAACCCTCGGACCGAGCACGGCGTCAGCGGTGGCGAGGAAGAGGGAGACGCAAACGACACGAAAAGGGAGAATCCAAGCCCACCTCAGGTAAATCCTGCCCTTGTGGCCCGCGTTGGCCACGGTAAACTGGCGACTTTGGCGGGCGGCCGAGGCGCCGTCTGGACCAAGCTCCCAGGGGCCCAGATCGAGGTCGGATATGTCGCCGTGCGAAGGCGGCCCTGTCCAGCGTGGCGCGCCGCTCCGCCGCAGGCACGAGGGGCTTTGGCGTCGCCAGGGCCGTGCGCGCCATGGACCTGTTGGGCCGTCTGTCTGGCCCTGGGCTGCGGCGGCGACAAGTCCTTCTTGCCGGACGGGTCAGGAGCCTTGGGGAGGACGCCCTGGGGGAGGACGCCCTGGCGCTCGCATTTCTGAGCGGCCGGGGTGCGGCAGAGGCAGAGTGGT
>KN173743.1:224211-240944 GCA_000758425.1 Nilaparvata lugens yeast-like symbiont | reverse complement strand
CGGCACTTTTCCCCAGCCCGTGTCTCGCGATGGTCAACGCTCGCTAAGTCTGGCAGAGGACATGGGCGCCAGCAGGAGCGTCCAGCGAGGAATATGGACTCGGCTCTGCGGTGGAGCGACGGAACGCCAGTCTGGGCGAGACAACGACCGTCTCGGGGCGGCCTAGAGGCGCGTGCCGGTGCGGGCAGGTACATGAGACGTACGATGGCGTCTGTAGGCAGCCTGGCTTTGGGAGGCGCCATGCAAGGCCCAGGCCGCGGCTATCGCGGACCGGGACAGGCGACGAGGAGAGCGAGAGAGGGCAGCCGAAGGGAAGGACGGCGTGAGAGAAGGCGCATAGCCGGGTGAGAGGGTGAGGGTGAGGGTGAGCCCCAATCGGGTCTGCGCGTGAGGAAGAGAGTGAGTGCGGCAGGCAGAAGAGAAAACGAAACAAGGGCTCCCCCCCCCTCCTCCTTGCACAGTGCCGGCTGGCGAGGCCGTACCGCAGTTTGGCCGCGCCTCTGCCTCTGCCTCTGCCTCTGCCTCACCGGGCCCGACAGGACGCACAACATAGTCACATCATACGTACCGGTCCTTGTGACCGCTCCCAGGATCGCGCCTGATCCAACCAACCGTTCCGTCGTCGACACGAGGAGCCCAAAGAGGCCCGCGGCCAGCCGTCATGCCGGGACGGGGGGCATTGGCATCCACGGGCTGCCAGTGTACAACATCCATCTGTCCTATTCTGGCCAGGCTACGTCGAGCCGTGTTGTGCAATTATGCATCCCATAACCGCCGGTCATGAGGAAAAAAGGCTCGTGCGTCCTTCGCGGCGCCCGTGGCTGGCTGCCCCATCCCCCGGAAACGCGACTCGTTTATTGCAAACAAGCTAACTAGTCACTTCTATAACTACTGTATCGCTCGCCAACGTACAGAGGGCAAACCAGGGCGTGCTTCGCCTGCCAGGCCCTGAAATTTGCCGCCATGCCCATCCGCCACTCATCATGACTGGCCAACCAAACATGAGCGCCAAACATCTGTCCACACGTGCCCCGCACAGCAGCCCGGAGAGAGTAGCATTGCATCCCCAACCGATGGATAATCAACCAAGCCGCAAGCGGGTAGCGGCAAGAATCGGCTTGGCTTCATCAGGCCACGTTCTTCTGCATCGACTCCAGAAGCAGTTCGGAAAAGACGTCAATCACGTCTGCTTGCCCCCCGCGATCCGCCGCCTCGGCTGCCTGGTCTTCCGCTTCGATGACATGGTCGAGAATCGTCTTGATGCCCACGCCCACCCTGTCCGATCCCGTCTGCTGCTGCACCGTGTTGGCGATCTGCGTCATGTCCCCCTCGTCAAACGACCCTGACCTCTGGAGCGCTGCGCCCAGGTCCCTCAGATTCGACACCGCCGGCACCGCCACCTTCTTCTCAAAGTCCTTGTCCGCCTCGAGCATCTGGAGCGCCGAAAGGTTGGATGTCGTCGCGAACACCAGCAGTCGTTGGCCCTGTGCGCCTTGTTTAGCTCGGTTTCCTTCCTATCCGGTGCCCCCCCGATGCCGCCACTTACATGTGGCGGGGGCGATACGACCAACGTCGTCAGTGTCTCCAGCATGATATTGGAGAAGCGCGGCCCGATCGGGTTCCAGCCGATAAGCCGTTCAATGTCGTCGAGGATGACAATGCTGGCCGGTGATTTGTACGCGTCTGTAAACACTTGGTGTACGTAATCCCTTTTGGCAAACTCGTCGCGGTAGCCTGACAAGTGGGCTGGCGTGATCAATTTGACAAACGGGAATCCCGACTGCCTGGCAATTTGTGCCACGAGGGCCGTCTTACCTGAAGCCCTCGGCCCGTGGAAGAGGACCGAAGAACTGAACTTTTTGGGGTTGCACCTGACGGTGCGCGCCACGCCCATCATCACCTCGATATTGCCCTGGATGTGAGGGCTATAGGGAATGATGCCCAGCCGAACGGCCGCATCAAGGTCTGCCTCGGATACGCCATGTGCAGGTTGAACGTCGTTTAAACTCACCATGAAGTCTTCGCGCTTGACCTTGAGTTGCGCCACGTCCTGCTTCACGCTGGCTACCTGTCCGACCTCGGTGTGGCGAGAAAAGGCAAAGGATGTGGCTGCCCTGACGACGCCGTTGATTTCTGCACCAGAATAGTTCTTGGTGAGCCCGGCCAGCTCTTCCAGGTCTACATCGGCATTCAGAAAGCCATTGTTTAGCAGGTTGGCTGTGTGGATCTTGAAAATCTCCAGTCGCCCGGCTTCGTCCGGCAGCGAGATTTCCACGTGCATTTCCAGCCGACCGGGCCGCAGCAGCGCATCGTCAATCATATCTTTTCTGTTCGTCATTCCGATCAAGAGGATATTATTGAGCTGGTTTACTCCGTCCAACTTGGAGAGAAGTTGGTTGACGACGCTGTCGCCGACTCCCGTGCCGCCTCCGGCTCCCGATCCTCGCTTCTTGCACACGGCATCGAGTTCGTCGAAGATGATTATGTGGAGACTGCTTTCGTCGTTCTTTTCCTTGAATTCCTTTTCCGCATCCGCAAACAGGTTTCGAATGTTCTCCTCAGATTGGCCGACGTATTTGTTGAGTACTTCCGGCCCGTTGATGACCTTGGGAGGCCGAGCATTGAGCATTTCGCCGATACGCCTGGCTATCAACGTCTTCCCCGTGCCGGGGGGCCCGTACAACAGCATTCCCTTGACGTGCTTGATGCCCATCTTGGCAATCAGTCCGGGAGGGAAGAGGCGCGAGGCGAAGGCTCGGCGAAAGATGACAGTCAGCTGGTTTCCCAGCCCTCCGATTCCCATGTCTTCAAACTTGAAGTCGGGTGCCAAGATGGCGTTGGTATTTGCCTTGGTCATGGACGGCTTCATATTCAAGTCCCCCTTTGCGCTTCGATGGAACGACAGCCGTGTCTGGTTGGTGAGGATACCTCTCGCGCTGGCCTCCCGAAAAACCTGCTTCTTTCCCTCTTCCGAGGCCATGGCTAGATCGACCAAGCCGACTGTCTTGACGATGATCAAGAGCGGAATATTTCGAACGTCCATCAGTATCCTCTGACCCGGCGACAAGACCTGGTTCTGGAACGTTTCCACGAAGACTTTCGATAACTCATCCTCGTCGTAGGGTGCTTCCGTCGTCTTTTTGGGAGATGCGAACCCAATTTCGGCGTCCATCGTACCGAGATAAACGATGCCTCCTGATGCAAAGGGGTCGTAAATTTCTCCTGTGAATTGATCTCGGAAAGCGATATCGCACCAGGAGCGTTGCGGATCGGATAAGCTGATGCAGCCTGGGGGGAATCCCGGGATTGGCTTGGCCGTGACGACATACTCTTCAGGAGACTGGCTTTTGCGGAGGAGAACGTACAAATCGGTGCCATCGCGGTTTGGGGGAAAGTCCTCGGGGGCAATGGCGCAACTGCACAAAAGGGCGCCATCAGAGGCCAGATGGTGCATGAGCATAGGTGATTGCTTACAGGTTTCCGTATATAAGCCTCGTCTGTAAAGACTTATCAGACACTTTCTCAACTCGCAGAGGCACTTGTCTCGGGCCACCTTGCGTCAAGGGTGGGCTCTTAGCCGAGTATCGCGCCATGCCGGGGGAGCGCGAAGCAGGGCTTATGGGCACGCGCAAATCTCCACTTTGGCTATGAAGTAACCCGTCGCCTCCAGTTACAAGTCGACCGGGAGGTAGGGCAGCCGCTCGCGGGTTGCTTCCGGGAAGTCCTGGAGCGCCTCCGAAGGGCAAGCGGCCGGCACCGCCGGAAGATGGGACTCTCGACATGACGGGATCTCGGCAGGAAGCTGACCGGCGTGACCGTCGCCGTTGATCGTACTGGGTTTGATAAAGGAGCAGTTTGGGCGAGAAGAGCAGCGGTTATTGGCCAAGGAAGCACCAAGGACGAGGCATATGTTGCGTGTATGGAAGTATCCAAGTTTCACGTAGAATGTGGCTTGACATAGCAATGGGGCTGAAGGGCTCACTTATGGAGGCTGAGGACCCAACTTTGTCAGTTCAGTTAAGTGTGGACCCCGGCAAATTCAACACCCTCCAAATGCAACGCCTCCGAAACACATCGCCAACCAGTGTCAACACTCACAGCACCACCAACTTCTACTGATGCCGACCTTCAAGCATAATAGAGTCACTTTGGAACTCTCTGATCTCGCATCTGGCAAATATTCTTCTCCGCGACGCGGCAAAGGCGTATGGTCTGCAGCCGAGCACTCTGTGTCGCGTCGACGGCACGGCAAGACCTCGCGAGGTCTCTGAAGGCCAGCAGCTTCTGTCAAAGTTTGACGAAGAATTTATCAAGCCTTGGATCTTGAACAGCGAGCCAATGCGGCACTCTGTCGGCCACGTGCGGGCGCGAGAACTGGCGACGATTCTGAGTGCTTCGCGCGGTGGCCCAGTCAAGGCCGGCACCAACTGGATGATTTTGTATCTATAGCGCCGACCATACCTCAAATCGAAGTTCGGAAGGAAGATGGAAGGCCGGAGAATCGACAACACCTCGCCAGAGGATCTCCAGAGTTGGTTTGATGACCTCAGAGCGGTCAAATAGCAGCAGATATCCAGGCTGAGAACACCTGCACAGCACGGACGAAGGTGGCATGGCCCTCGGCGTCTGTCAGAACCAGGGAGTGATTGGCAGTGTCAAGACGAACTATTTGACATAAAGACGCCCGAAAATCGCGAGTGGGTGACGCTTGTCGAGTGCGTATCGGCCACAGGCAGAAAGCTGTCTGCGCTTGTCATATTTAAGGGTCAAAATCTGCAGACCACGTGGTTCAACCGCAAGAATGCCCCAGATACGCTCTACAAAACGTCAAAAAATGGCGGGATATCAAATCGGAACTGCCTGCGGTGGTTCAAGGAGATCTTCTTGCCTGCCACGGCCGTCGGAGAGCATTCCAAGTGTGCCTGGCGCCTGCTTTTGCTCGACAATCACGCCAGTCATGTCACGACCGAGTTCATGTGGGAATGCTTCAGGTACAAAGTCCAGTTCTTTTTCTCTACACTTCATGCAACACATGTTCTACAGCCGCTCGATCTGGCCTGTTTCTCGGCTGTAAAGTCACGACACAGGTCGCAGATTGCCGCCTTGGAGGGACTCGACGACTCGGCGCCTGTGAAGAAGGAACGGTTCTTTGAATGTTATTCTAAGGCGAGGAACGAGGGCTTGACGGCACACAACGTACTCGCAGGCAGGAAGGCCGCTAGGATTCGACCTTGAGACCCACTCAAGGTGATCAAGTCTTCGCAAGTGGCGGCGGTAGTTGCGGCACCGCCGCCATCGCCACAGACGCCCAGGAGAGTGCGCAGAATCACCGTGGCCGGGCCGGCTGAGCCAATGATCGTGACGCCACAGAATGGGCGCTATTTACGGTCGCAGCTTGCCTCTATTCAACGGCAATATGAGATTCCTCATACACTGAAGAGGCTGCTCTTTAAGGCCAGCAAGAATTGGGAGCGAGAACACTGCGACCTCGTGCTCTCTACCGTGAAGACTGCCGCCCAGTCGAAGCCCATAGGCGAGTGGACATCTTCACGGCAAAAGAGAGTCGCTATCGATTCAATCGAGAATTTCGCGAACATTGAATCGATCAAGGCGGTCCCGGACCGAGCTGAGAGGCAAACGGCCGCGTGGAACAACATAGATCGCGCTGCCGCGGCAGAGGCTACCGGTGAAGCAATGTCTACCAAGGACATGCCCGACTTCATGTTTGAATTTTCATGCAAACGAGCACATAGAGTTTTCTTTGACAGAACCAGCACATTTGAAGAGAGTTCACCGTCTGCGAAGGGGATGTTGAAGGTTCGCCGCTGTAAGGTTTCACGGACAAAGAGCGGGTCGCGTCTTTGAACGGCTTTCTATTGTGTCTTCAAGATGCAAGAGAAAGGAAACTGTCTGTTGGCAGGACAGCCAGCAAATGGGGCGCTAAGCCTATTTTGGGTAGTTGGTGCTATACGAGGCTGACTACGGGCAAGGCTATGACTGAGAGGTTAAAGGCTGTCGCCAGTACACCAGAAGGATGGGGTCTGTGCGATGGCACGGAGGTTCTACGGGCACTCCGACGGAGTGGAGCGGGTGCCTCCCTCTGTTGAAGGAATGAGCTTGCTCCGGAATAAAAGAAGCCACTTCCTCGGCCATGTAGACAGGAAACAATAAAGACAACAGAATCGTTTGGAATCGCATTCTAAGCGCCGTGTTGTGCCAGCTGGTGGTGGTGGATTTATTAACGTCGTGCAGCACGGTGTCTATGCACGTGCGCCATCCCGATAGGGCAAACGACGCGGGAGCACGCGCTAATCGCGTCTCCCGGTTCAGTCGGCTATCTCACAAGCCAGCAGGTTGTCGAAAGGGGTTCGGGCCCGTCAATTCAGGCCGACCCTGTCCGCAACACCATCATGGGTGCGCGTATGTTTAGGACTTCCGCCACTCCCTCTTCGTCATGTTCCCAACCGGAATTCTCCTCCACTCCCTCTGAAGCCGGGGTTGGCCCTCTCCCCCAGGTCCGGCGCGTCCGACGCCCGCAAGCCGTCATACGAAGGATCGTGAAAAGCCAGGGAAAACTCCCGCGGGAGAAAACCTGGTGAGGTTGGGTTCATGAGCAATACCTTTCGGCGCAGTCGGACCGGTGAGGTGTTGCATCGGCGGCGACGAGGTTGGGCGGTAAGCCGCTCAATCGTGGCGGATGCACGAGTTGAGCATGTTCGGGCGACGGGGAACCCTCCTAGGAATCCCGTCGCGGAAGCCGTGTGGTGTGTTAGTCCTCGTTGTGCCCGGGGGAAGAGAGTGGTGCTGGTGGTGTTGAGGTCGAGGGCCAGTTGGCTTCGCGGAGTTGTGTCGTGCTAGTATAGCGCATGGTGCACAGCATACTGGCACTACTGAAATCTAACAGCAGCGAGAAGCTGAAATTTTTTTCGGGGGAGGGTTGCGTGTTGTGCCAGCTGTTGTGAACAACAAAGACAACCCTGCCACCAACATCACGTGAGCTTCGAAAGCTTAGAAACTTGGCAGAAGGCTAAGACAAAAAGGCTAGGAAGTGGGCCTTAGGCGTGTGATTTCGGCCCTTCCTAGGGCGTGCCCGTTGGAACGGCATCCTGTGAACGGTGCCGCACGCGTCTGACGATTCCTAAGGAGGAAAAATACCAATACAAGTGCGCAGGTATTCGGTACAGGAATGTGGCTTTGTTTATGAGGGCATCACGGCGAATTTGACAGGATCAGTAAGGTCAATTGTATGGGTATAATAGTCACGATGATTCCCTCCGTTATTGGGGGGTAAGCAGATCAATCACAGATGCATTATACGCCCTAATTCGTACAGCAAAACTTTAAAAATGAGAGGCAAAATATTCTGCATCTTTCCTGATTGATCGAGGCGTCTTGGCATCTATTACTCTTCAAGCCAGAAACTGGGGCGTGACTGATAATTCTGCCGCACCGAAGAGCTAGAAAAAGGTGATCTAACGTAGCAACGCGTGGTTAGCAGGCTGTCGAGGCAGCCCCGGTGACATAGCCAAATTTGTATACAACGAAGATAATCAGACGTGCCAAGTAATGGCCACTCAACAGCAGGGTCGAGACGTTTTTATCGAGTCTCTTGTATTGGCTGCTGCTGCCGCCGGATGGGCCATATCACGGCAACAACGGCGCCGCCACCACTACGTTCGGCGAAGGCGACCATACAGGCCACGCCAACTACCAACTCACCGCCCCGACGGTGGCATCAAGGCGCTGAACTTCCTCGCCTGCAGTGATATGTGTTTGAGGCGTTCTTTTGAATGGGAAAGGAGACCTTCGCGCTGTGCCGCTGGCTCAAGGAAAATACCACGCTGCGTGCGTCACGGCACCAAACGCTCGAACAGAAGGTCATGATTTTCCTCTTTATCGTTGGGCACGGGGGGGTCCAGCGGAACGCTGCTGCAGTATTTGATGTTAGCCAAGCAACGGTATCAAATACGTTCCAGCAGGCCATAGGCCTAATGAGGCAGCTACATGCCGCTTTCGTCACCCTGCCGGCCGACGACGAGGTTCACTTTCCTCTCGAGAGTAACCCAAAGCTATGTGCGTTCACGGGTTGTATCGGTGCTATCGATGGCACACATATCTCAGCATCCGTGACCGGCAGCAGGGTCTGGATCAGTCGCTATTTCGATCGCAAGGGAAACGTCTCGCAGAACGTGCTCGCAGTAGTACGGCTTGATGGAACTTTCGCGTACGTGCTTGCTGGGGCAGAAGGCAGTATTCATGACTCGACCTTGATGACTTTGGCCCTTGGAAAAAGCTTCAGGGTGCCTGCCGGCCGCTTTTATCTTGGTAATTATGGGTTCTCGCTTTTGAGGGGGCTGCTTACGCCTTTTCCGGGCGTTCGCTATCACCTAGATGACTGGAGGAAGTCGGCTAATAAGCCATGCACAAAGGAAGAGCTATACAACCTCAGGCACGCCAGGATTGTGTCATCGTCGAGCAGACGTTTGGGAGGTTGAAAAGGAAGTTCAAGATCATCCGGAGAAACCCAGCAGAGTATTCCTTCAAGGATCAGATACAGATTGTGTACGCTGTAACCGGCCTCTGGAATTTCATCTATAAATCACAGAGCGGCAATGTCGATGAAAATTCTGTCCTGTACGCACCGGAATTCATGGAAATGGTAGTGGAAAGAGCAGATGAAGCGGTAATAGGCGTACAGGCAAAGGATTTGAGTAGTAATATCGCGGGGAGAAACTGGGATAGTTACTAGGCCTACCTAGAGGCAGGAAGCAGTGAGTCTGACGTCTCAGACGGCAGCGGCAGCAGCAGCAGCGCGGTGATATAAAAAAAAGAGGCCCTCCGCGTCTAGAGCGTTGATTTACTCAAGATGAGATCATCCAGCCGAATTACTGCGCCTTCTGCTTGGCCTGAGCATTTTTCCCGGCGCCGCAGCGGCAAGAAAAAGAGGCACAGCACACCAAGCAACAGCGGACATCTTCTCACGGTGTATTTCATCTGTAGAGCAAATCGCGGCGTGCATCGCGAGCCTGGGGGGTGGTATTGATGATGAAGAAAGGAAGGCAGTGATATAATTGACGAAGGAAGGAAGGTTGTGATAAATAGAGAGGGTCAAGGTGTGTGTATGTGTGTGTATGCGTAAATTAGGGCCGGTTGTTTGACAGCTGCTAGCCCTATGACTCATATTATTATTATTCAGGAACAGTATGTTTGTGATGATACCTTTGATTGTGGGCATTGACCGTAGTCAAGATTATCGCGATGGTGTTGATCGCGGCGCCGATCACGACCACACCTTGTATTATCTACAACTTCTATATACTACACATCTACCAATTTTTCTCCAAACCGCGAATAAAATATATCACTATGTTTAAAAACGCATAGAAAGTGCTAGAAAAAATCTTCAAATAGTTCCTCCTAAATATACTAAGCAAGTTGCATAGGTATATTCACATATGTCCCAACTACATACACAAGCATATGCAATCCACACACTAATAAGCAGCATTTTCTCCGAATAACCTCAATTCCTATCAACCTAACTTCTACACACTACCCGAAGCCCAGAAAATTCGCCTTTTTTACATTGCATTGCTGCAGAAGCGTTCTATGAAGACTCTCTTTGCCTCGAGATCATCGCCGCATTGATTCCACATGACTGCCCTCATCGGCTCCGCCATCGCCATCGAGAACGAGACCAATTGCTGACCAGAAAGAGAGAATCTAGTTTTTCCGTCCTGAATAGCAGCCTCGACATCAATAACTCCCTTCAAGCGGCCTGATGTAGCGGCATATTGGTCTAGAGACTTGACCAAGCCTGTCATCGCCGCTGCGATACCGGCATCAGCCTGCCCGTCGCCGTCTTCACGCCGCTGCCGCTTCTTTTGGTTAGTAAAAGGCGTTCCTTTCTTCCTCTCGCTCGGTTGTTGACTATTTGCTGACGACGTGGATCGTGATGTCGGCGTGGGCGTGGCATGACTAGCAGGTTCGTCGTCGTCGTTTGCATCTTCCAAATCCGTCGAGAGCTGTGTAATAGCTTCGAGGACATCATCGTCGCCGGCTTCAACCGCCTTCTCACCCGTAGGCGAGTTCTCTGGGAATATTATTGCGTACAGCCCCTCGTCAGGCAAGCCGACCATACGAAGCCATCGCTGAGTCTTCCCAAATTGCTTCTCAAAGGCCTCCCATTGCTCATCTGCTGCTGACAGCATGCCGGTCTCAGCATCATACTCGACGCCGCTACGGCGGACCATCCAGAGGCAAACCCGATGCTTCTTTTTGAGCAGACGATTATAATTGATAAGCCTCTTGCCCTTCCAGTGCTCGCAGCAGTGCGGCTTGATGGAACCCTCGCGTACGTGCTTGCTGGGGCAGAAGGCAGTATGCATAACTCGACCTTGATGACGTTGGCCCTTGGGAAAAGCTTCAGGGTGCCTGCCGGCCGCTTTTATCTTGGTGATCTTGGGTTCGCGCTTTCGAGGGGGCTGCTTACGCCTTTTCCGGGCGTTCGCTATCACCTAGATGACTGGAGGAAGTCAGCTAATAAGCCATGCACAAAGGAAGAGCTATACAACCTCAGGCACGCCAGGAATCGGGTCTTCGGGTCATCGTCGAGCAGACGTTTGGGAGGTTGAAAAGGAAGTTCAAGATCATCCGGAGGAACCCAGCCGAGTATTCCTTCAAGGATCAGATCCAGATTGTGTATGCTGTAACCGGCCTCTGGAATTTCATCCATAAAACACATAACAGCAAAGTTGATGAAAACTCTGTCCTGTACGGATCGGAATGCATGGAAATGGCAGTCAGTGGAAAGAGCAGATGAAGCGGTAATAGGCATACAGGCAAAGTATTTGAGGAGTAATATCGCGAAGAGAAACTGGGATAGTTTCCAGGCCTACCTAGAGTCAGGAAGCAGTGAGTCTGACGTCTCAGACGGCAGCAGCAGCAGCAGCAGCAGCAGCAGCACGGCGATATAAAAAAAGAAGCTCTTCGCTTCTAGAGAAAGACAGTGATATAATTGATGAAGGAAGGAAGGTTGTGATAAATAGAGAGGGTCAAGGTAGGGCATTGACCGTAGCAAAGAGTAGTAAGGATTATCGTAATGGTTTTGATCGCGGCACCGATCGCGACCACACCTTGTATTATTTACAACTTCAACATACTACAAATCAACCAATTATTTTTCCCCAAACCACACATTACCCGAAGCCCAGAAACTCTGCCTTTTTTACAGTGTATCGCTGCAGAAGCGCTCCATGAAGATTCTCTTTGCCTCGAGATCATCGCCGCATTGATTCCAGATGACTGCCCTCATCGGCTCCGCCATCATCGCCATCGAGAACGAGACCAATTTCTGACCAGAAAGAGATAATCTAGTTTTTCCTTCCTGAATAGCGGCCTCGATATCAACAACTCCCTTCAAGCGACCTGATATGGCGGCATACTGGTCTAGAGACTTCACCAAGCCTGTCATCGCCGCTGTGATGTAGGCATAGCCGTGGAAATGATAGCAGGTTCGTTGTCGTCGTCATCTTCCCAATCCGTTGAAAGCCGTGTAATAGCTTCGAAAGCATCATCGTCGCCGACTTCAACCACCGTCTCGCCTGTAGGCGAGTTCTCTGGAATACTGTTGCGTACAGCCCCGAGTCAGGCAAGCCGACCGTACGAAGCCATCGCTGAGTCTGACCAAATTTCTTCTCAAAGGCCTTCCATTGCTCATCTGATGCTGACAGTATGCCGGTCTCGGCATCATACTCGACGCCGCTACGGAGGACCATCCAGAGGTAAGCCCGATGCTTTTTTTTGAGCAGACGATAATGATTCGTAAGCCTCTTGCAATTCCAGTCAACAGAAGGGAAATTCTCCGTCATCGCAACCTCGATTGATGCTATCACAGGCCTCAGATTGATAGCCTTGTCCGATTTCAGTAATCCATTCACCGCAGCCACCTGCAAGTGCTCGATGAAGTGCTTCATCATCGCTGGCTACCCGGCTTTCGGCGCCTTCTTTCGTGCTCCTCGCGTTTTTCTTCCTCTTATTATTATTAGTCTGAGGCTCCGGACTTTCTTCATCCGCGGCAGCGGCGGTAGCGACAGCAACGGTATGCTCACTAGCCTCGTTGTTATCGTTTCCATCTCCTAATAAGGTCAGGGCGGCTTCCAATGCGGCGGCACGAACGTCATCATCGAATGGATCGGATCCGGTTGGCGAGGCGGCATCGTCAGCAGCGGCGGCCGTGAAGCAAGCGACGCCACCGCTACAATAAGAGCGGCAGCCTCGTCAGCAAAAGAGGGCTCTGGTGAGGTAATCGCCGCCTTGTGGATCCAAGTGTGGATCCAAGTCGTGGGATACCAAGCGTTTACCTCAGGGCCTCAATTCTACAGCGCACAGCTTGTAGAGAGGCTCATAAGGTGGATGGTTGGTTGATTCCTCTAAGAAATGTTTCCATGCGTCAAACTCCTTTTCTCAACGATCCGACCCCCTGTGCAGTTTGATCACGTGATCTAATTCACGTACCCTGTTAGTGCCCAAGGGGCAGGATTCTCAGCCTGTACTTTCCTTTTCATTGACACTTGGCGCACATATGGAAAAAACAAGCATCAACCTCACAGATGACTCGTGTCTTCCTCTTTGGGCAGGCGGTAGGCTTCTTGTTGGCCCACATTGCACAGGGTGCCTACAGGGGGCCTTCTGGGTACATCGAAAGGAATTGAGTTCTCAAGATGTCATATTATGGGGCAGAATACAATGGCAGAACAACTGACATACACTGATGGATTGTGAACGACAAATGTGAGAAGGGATATACGTCAAGATGGAATACCAAAAGTCGGGAAAAAACCCCATGATCCTCCTTCTCTCCTCTATCCTCTCCTTTCCAGTCGGATGATGGTCCAGTATATATAGCCTGCCTGCCGCACCATTCTCATAGCTCATGTTTCGGCGATAAGTCCCAAGCGAGTACACTAACTCCGCCAAGACGATTTGTATCTTGAGAGCAGCCCAGAACGGAACAAAGTCAAAACGTCTCAACGAAATCACATCAACTACATGGCTCAATGAACTCTGTCGCCAACTGTGTGTGAAACCCGAGCGTCTCCGTCACACTGGCCACCCAGGCCACCAGGGGCTCCGTGGCTACGCTAGCTATGTTTTGATTATCAGGGCATAACCCCGCCTGGTAGGGGGCAGGGAACACCAGCTCCTTTTGTGAATACCAGGCCGGCAATCATTGGCACTTCACCCGTCTTTCGGGCAGCAACCAGATATAGGATTGCGGTTTCCGTCCCACAAGGGATCGAGAACAAGGCTTTAACCCCCACGAAAGGGCACCCGCCAATATGGTATTATTCCACCAGGAGAAGAGATGCTCCGCATTCCAATTGTCTCCGACGCCGAAGCCTGTTACGAGCACGCAGATGTACATAGGTCTGCGTCAGCAGAGGCAACGGACACGCTCTGAGCCTGGGGCTGCTGGACGGCAACTGCGAATGATGTATTCTGGTCGCGCTAAGCTTTAAGCAAGCTGCGGATGAAAAGCTAGAGAGCCGGGGCGGACCCCATGTTGCATCGTCTGTGTAGGGTAAATAGCTTAGGGAGTAACAATGACTCAAGTTAGGTGCGTTTTTCAATAAGCTGGACGTGGCTCTTGTTGAGGTTCAGAGAGCTTTGATTTGAACCCTCCCAAAAAATCGAGATGGTAGAATGCGTGATGACTTTTGACCCTTTTAACTTTATTACGACAGTTAACCAACTAACTAGTTGCCATGTTTATTTTGAATAAACCAAATATAGTAGGCTCAGCCATAGTCAGGTGACTTGGCGTCAACTACGCGCCAAAGCCGGGAGCGCTGAGTCGTCACTTTACCATCGGCCGGCGGTCGTAAATCCTCAAGGTCGGTGCCATGGCGTTTAATTGCGCGTCGCATGTAGGCCATACGACGCTCGACGAGTCTCAAGATAGCCAGGCCATCTTCGACGCCCACTTGGCCCTGCTGGGGGTCGGATCGGTACGTACCTCGTTGCCCTGAGGCGGTGTCAGAGCGGACTGATGATGAACCTTGGCGGAGGAGGGGGAAGGAGAAAGTTTGACAGGCCCGTCATCACCGCGGACACGAATAGAGAGCCACAAAGGCATGTGGACAAGGCGGGAGCCAATCTGGAGGCAGCAGTCAAGGTATGTTTTACATGGGTTTTTGAGCTGGCCCGCCAGTCACGGGCCGGGATGCCGCTGACAAGGATCGGGAAAAGCAAACAGATGCATGCTCAGGTGCAAGGTCAGAGGTAGCGGCCGCTGCGAGAAAAGCAGTCGACGCGGATGTAGCGGCCGCTGCGAGAAAAGACAGTCGACGCGGATGCGATCAGTTTGCCGGCACTTGAGCTTTGGACGTCACGCCCTTCGGGCCATGAACCGGGCGTCACCAAGGATAACGCACAGGCTGGATCAACAGCAGCCGTCGAAGCGGTTCGGACGCTTTATGGGCCCAAGGCCGTGACGGCTGTGTCTGCGTCACACAACATGGACGCGTCGCAACAGACGCCAACGCAGGTCAACGATGACCGGGACTACTCCGTCTTTTACGAGCCGAGCTCGGGGAGTCTTTCTACGAAGCCGACCCAGCAGCCGACCAACAACGACGAGGCTCGAGCTCTCAACGAAGGGGAGACGGGCGCGGTGGTTTTCGGCCACTATGGTGACTTGGTCAGGCCCTCATCGCAGGTTTCCGAGGATGGCGGGCTCAGCACCACCCAAAGCGGCTGGCGGATGTCGGATCGCACCGGTCAACTGCCATGTCACCTTGCGGATACGCCTCGGCTTCTCACGCCGTACGGCGGGCCCCCGGAGACGCCAGTGCTGCCGAAAACCCCTTTTCCGCCAAACCCGCACTGTCAGCGCCGCTTGCCGGCAGTCAACTCTTTGGGAAGACACAGCAGGTCTCTTCGGCAGCCGCCGGGCTCAGCCCGTCTTTATCACGGCCATCGCCCGGCGAGCTCTCTTACGCAGTCTCGCCCGGGGCAGTAGAGAAATCACCGCACAAAAGTCGCGCGATTGTGTCGTCACCGACTGAGATACGAACTTCAAGCCCTCAGTGACCTCATGAACTACCAGAAACCTTACTGGTAGTTATAGGTGAAAGTGGCGCGCGTGAGGAAAGTCCTGCCCACAGGGTATCTCTGCGAGAGGAGCCAACGCCCGTGTCACCGACGAATCAGACCCGGAAGCCTCAGAACTAGAAGCCTCAGGCCAGCCACCAGCCGTTGGCCCAGTACGAACCTATGAAGCAGTCCCAGGAACGAAAATCAGGCGGCCGTGGGCCCGGGCAGCATGCTATGTCCGACGACGAATACGATGACGCGCTTCAAAAGACAGAGCGTCGCAAAAGAGCGGAGCGAAAACGGGCCCAAGCAGCCGAGGAAATGGATAAGGTACGCTGCGTGCGGAGCTCGCGACGGGTCTCTAGCGAACAAGGAGGCAAACAAGGAAAATCATAAGAGACGCGAGCACGACGAGCAGACGACTGACTCCAGGGAGGCATGGGTCATAGAGGACATTGAGAAGCAACGTGCTGTCGCTGGACACGGGCTACCCGGGAACTCGATCCCGTCAAGCGAGCCGCCATCGATGCAGTCGACCAAGGCGACGCCCGGCCAGAAGACGGACTTGGGTCAGGGTCTCAAACACGGCAAAGGGAATACGCCAGTCAATGAAAGTGCAGTCGAACCGGTCGAAGAGGAAACGATCCCAGCTACTAGTCCCGTATCTGGCCCGCTTTCAGGTGGCCGCAGCAGCGTACCAGCTGTGTCGGAGCCGGTGGACGGCAACGCCCGCAAGGGGGAGCAAAGTGGGCGAATACCAATAGTCAAGATATCATCCCCTCCGCTTGTGCGCGCTTCAAGGCAGGATGAACGCAGTGGAGGAACGGGACAGAAACCGAGGAAGCCACGTGCGAGCTCTTGGACGGCGGATCGACGGTCAAAGGAATGCCAGGGCAGGAGTGAGGAGCAAGCGGCATCGAGGCAGGCTAGCCCAGCGGGTACAGCTTCGGCTGTCGACGGCGCCACGCGTCAGGGCGACCCTGGAATCGTCACCCAAAGACGGCCGAAGACGTACGAGGAAACCCTGCCGAGCTGGAACTGAGCACCTTTGACTCGAACGCGACGAAGTGGGCCGAGCACGGCACAGCTGGAGCGAGTCAGGATGGGACAAGGCGTCGACGTCGTCTAGCCTGACCACTCCATCACAGTCTCCGACAACTTGGAATAAAACGGCAACCGAAAGCCAGGAATCTCTTTCCTCGCACAAGACACCCACGTCTGCTTGCGTGGCTTGGTCGGCAGGCAGCAGAACGCGGCATAAACGCGGCCGGGACGCCGAGGCTCAGACAAGCTCGCCGCTAAGAGCGAGGAAGAAGGCTCGACGGTCGGTCAGACCGGACGCGGACTGGATAGACGAGCTACAGCAGTCGCCGACGGCCTTGAACCGGAGCGCGGCTTTGTCGCCATCGGCGAAGTGGCTGGCCCAAACCACCGGCTCAAGCCATGGCGGCCGGCGCGTGTTTGAGAACATGGCCTTCGCCGTGTCATGCCAATCCAAGGCTTCGGAAAAGAAACGCAAGAAGCTAGAGTCGCAGGTGGTGCAGGCCGAAGGCAGCATCTTGAAGGACTGATTCCAGGAGCTCTTTGAACCGGCGACGACGCTTTATGGCGTGGCGGACGGTGGCGTGACACTGCGA
>KN173743.1:187540-198120 GCA_000758425.1 Nilaparvata lugens yeast-like symbiont | reverse complement strand
GTGAATGAATGGACACCAAGGAAGCTATTTTAAAGACCTGTGGCTGTCTCGTAAGTGAATGACTACCTGGCCTGTTCTGGTCTCCTGGATCCTGCTCTCCCATCTCCTCCTTCCCGCCTTATGGCGGATGTACTTTTATCCGCCCCCCTCCCCTCCCATAAAGAATCCACAAAAAGAGCAAACGATGCGAAGACACGTGCGCTAGCCATGCCCCCCGGCTCGACCGGCTCAACGCCGCGCAGATTGAAGGGAGAATTCGTGCCTGTCAGTTCAGGCCGATGCGTGACGCAAAGCGCCTGCTTACGGGGCAAGCAGCAAGGGCCGCTATCGAGTGAGTGTGATGATGGGGTGCCTGAATATCAGCTGCGCCCCCGCCCCTCCCCCTTCCCTTTTCTCTGTGAGGAGGATCCCGCTTGCAATCTGATTGTGCTCGTATGTATATCTTCCGTTTAATTTATGGAAGCGGTTCCTATGGGCACGGTCATCTAAAGTGCATCGCTGTTGTAGAGACAGACAGAAGCATGCAGGGCGAGAGGGCGGGGAGCGATGCCTAAGGGCGCTGCGTCAGGGCCTTGCGTCAGTGTCCCAAGCGAAGCTTTCCACGAAGAAAGAGAACAAGGGTTTCTGCGAGGTGCCAGGTGTGCCTGTACTCCTCTGCCATGACGTCCCAAAGCGCTGACGAAACACAAAAAGGCACGGGCGTAGTGGGAAAGAAGAGTGAAGAAACTAACGGGGCCGTAAAAAAAAGGTGATGTGACGATGCCTGGGGAGGCAGGTGACGGCTTTGTGGAAAGGGGTGGTGAGTCTGTTTCTACTTGCCAAAGGTTGTGTGCACGGCCTCGCTGTATCCTCAACTCAAACGGGGCTATAGGTCAAGGTACAAAATAAAGTATCTCTACATATAGTGCGTTAAAGCCAGCACGTATCCGCACGTTACGTGACACTTGATCAGGAGCAAATGTGCGAAGGCTGCGATATGGAAAAGCCCCCCAAGCCGCCAACCCCCCCGGCCCCTGGGGTTAAGCGAGACCAGAAGCCGGACAGAATAGCGGCCTGAAGCCTTCCAGGACTGTACACCGTCCGTCCTTGGCCACAAGGGCGTCTCCGGGGGCGAACCGCACGCAAATGATTCGGCCCCCACTGCACGCAACAGAGGCAGGACGGTAATTGCTAGGATGAGTCATCTGGGCCATGGTGGATGGGCGAGGAGAAAGACCTTCTGCCGACTGGAACAAGCAAGGTGCGCGTCAAGCCAGGCGCCATCCCAGACATACCATCCCAGACATGCCCCCCCTGCGGCCCCATGACGGCGCAAGAAGCAGATTCAGGACGACGCATCATCACACCGCCGTCTCGCTAGCGAGATGCTGCCTCTGTACGAGGCGATGTCGGCGTCGTCGCGGAGGCCGGCTAGCCGCGTGGGCGAGAGGGACGCGCTGGGGTCGACGATGGCATCGCTGGCCAGCCGCGCACGACAAGCAGTCTTGAGCCTGGGCCGGCGCCGGCCCGTTGCCGCGAACGAGTAACGGAGCAGCTCCGTCGACGGCGCCAGCGGCGGGCAAGAGGGCGGGCAAGGTGTCGCCTACTGCGATGCTACGCTGCGCCTGTTCGTCCTGGCCCGGCGGCTGGCGGCTGGCGGCTGGCTGGCGCCTCAGGGCGTACGGACGACGACAGACGGGCGACAGCACGCCCTCGCCAAGCGAGCACGCGCGCACGCACCAAGGCCCAATTTCCCGCCGCTCCCGCCGCTCCGTTTCAGCATTGCCACCTGCTGTTCGCCCGCGGCCTGTACAAGGACTGCGGTGGCGTCCGCCTATCTGTCATTGAGGAAGCCATGGACACCCAATAACTCTAGGCCTGTCAATCAATGCCCAACACCACAGGGCCCGCCAGCCTGCCGGGCACCGCCGCCAATCAGGCTGAAAGGCTCGCCGCGACGAACGCCAGCTTTCTCTCCAGCATGGCGAACTAGAGCCTTGATGCCGAACCTCTGGGTCATCGTCGCTCGCTCACGCCGCCCCAGGCTCAGGCCCCGGCCCCGGCCGCCTCATCCCTGGCTGTCCGTCGTCGTCCCGCAGCCAGCATCCATGTTTGTGTCTGTCTGTTGCTGCGCTGCTCACCGTGGCTCGCTCTCAAGCCAGCCCAGCCCAGTCCAGTCCGTCCGTCCGCAGCCAGAGACCACATATCTCCCCGCAGAGTCTCTTGTCAATGAAACGCGCTTGAGCGTTTCTTTTTTTCTTTCATTTTTTCCCGCCAGCGCCTCACGATCCCGCTGCCCGGCCCCTTCCTTGGTCTCGCTCCTCAGAAAGGTGAAGCAAAAAGCACACCCGTCTTCACAATCCCGACATTCGTGTTTGTCTCGGTTTTTTCTTTGGTCATCGTTACTGGCTCGTTCCCGCTCCTCTTTGATACCTTAACCTCTTGCTCTGCCCAGTCGCTTCCCTTTTATGCAGTCTGCGGTGCACATTAACCTCCGCCAGTCTTGCTCCTAGCACACAAACTCATCGGCAGCCCTCACCCAGTTGCACCAAATCCCTCGTTGCCACATCACACACCACTTCCAGGTCGGTCTCCGGCATTATTCGCCTACTTCCAAGTGTCGTCGAACCCCCTCCCCCTTCCAAGGGTATATAAGACCTGCCCTCGGCCGCTTCGGGCCAGTCTGAGACTGGCCTGCCATCCTTGCCTTGTTTTCCAATCCTCTGTGACTTGCGTACCAGCCTCTCCTGACGGCCGCCTTTTCACTATCCTTCTTTATTGCCATCTATCAACCCACGACGTCGCAAGTCTCTTCCTTCTCCGTATCGTGAGCGATCTTGCATACCGATACTCTAGCCCATCGCTCTACTATCCCAGGTTTCCGTAAAAGATAACTCATTAAACGAGTGCAGGGCTGCAAAAAGTTCGCCATGGTCACTTCGTCGACTTACAGTCCAACCGAGTCAATTTCCTCAACCAGTTTGTCCTGGCAGGAGCGCTTAGAAGGTAATCTTCATCTCTTTGATATTAACTTTGAAGCGATTGACACGGAGAAATCCTGGCAAGACTGAAAAAACGTCGCAGAAGCCTGCCGCCAGGCCAAGCTACTCCCTCTTGTTTTTCGGCTTGTTTCGGACCATCGCGGTACGTTGTGCCTTTGGACCTGAGCAAATCTGCTCAACATCAGACGTGGAATGCGCGTCGACTAACCTATGCCCCGTCCCAGGCGGCCGTACTACATGGTCCAACAGAGTCATCATGCATGGCAAGACTGTAGAAGCCAGGTATTGGTACGACGGCAAAAAACTCCACAAAGCGAGAGAAGATGCCGCCGAATGTGCCGTTAACTGGCTGAGCGCTGCCAGTAATGGTTCAGTCAGTCAATGTTGGAGTCCGTGGTGAGCTCTCGCCCGTTCTGAGTCGCCTAGAACTGCCAATGCCGACGCGAATGAACCGAGCCTGCTCCGCCACGAATTAGTCCTTGCTCAGCGTTCACATGTCTACAATGGCAACGATCCTCGCAGTATGTCCTGATTGTGGCAGCAATGAGACATGAATGATGAATACGTCTACAGCCGTGGGCTGAGGCATACTGTCAACATGTACAGATGGCCGCCTAGACCTGGTATGTATATGCCGGACATATTTTAGCATATCAGGGCAACTTGGTCATCACGTCCGACTCGTTTCCGAGCTCTGTTTATTTAATTGAAGTTGGGTGGAGAATTTTGCTGTTATCTTGAACCGAAAAGGAAATGAAGGGGGAAAAGAAGGAGGAGAGTGGGTGATGTCGGCACTCTTGTTACCTGCGTTCTGTATGTTCTAAGCTCACTTTTCTGGATTTTGTCTCGAAAAGGGCTGAGAAATGGAGTCACGGGCAAATGCACAGCGCCGTAATGATGAACTGGTCTGAATGAACAATTGTCTGTCTGACTTCTTTACAGCTAGGTAGATCTATGCTACTTTGATTTTCATGACCTTCAAGATTTTGCCATCAAGATGGGAATTGTGAGTCTCGAACAGAATATTGCCGTCTTCTTCAGGAATCCATCCGAGAGCCTTCTAATTTAATGAGATGAGACGAGCTTACCGAAGAAGCATGCACAATCCCGAGCACTAATCACTGTATGCAGGCAAAACAATCTCCGGCTCTTGTTCTCCCAAAGCTCCTCACGTAATCAAGAAAGCGGTCTCGGCGCAGCCTTATTCCGAGGCGCGACGAGCTTTTGTCGTAGCCAACCAAAGAGCTGGTGAGAGCACCTCGCGCGCATAGATCCGACATACATCGAGAGTCGCCATGTCACCGGGCTTGAAGATATGGACGGCCTGCACAGCTCTAGCAGTGCGCAAGAGGCCGAAAGTCTTGCTCTCCAAATTAGACGCCTTTCGCCTGAGCAAGGGGCCTATAAGATGCTACTCGGACGACGGCAACGGGCCTCAAGGCCGGCCTACCAAGTTCCCAGGTCCGCAGACTGCGCAGAATCCGGTACGGATACCGAGCAATGACGAAGATTTGCGCAGCCATAATGTACCAGACTCGAACGAAGACAAGGTACCGACCGACAAGTCTGCGCAGAACGGCCAAACAGATACCAAGTGGGAGGTAGAATCGCGTTACTCCGGACGTTTCCATCTTCGACTCCGCTAACGACCACTACGCAGGCTGAAGTAAACGACCAAGGAACGTTCCTAGACGCTATTGCCCAAACGGAGCTACTCGAGGCCATGTATGGCGGCAAGCCAGGATACGTCCACTTCGAGGGAAACTTAACCGACGCACAATTGGACAAGCTCTATGAACAAGGGATAATTCCTCATCCGGAAGAGGCCCAAAGCTCGAAGCCGGGGGCATTGAAGCCTCCAGGTGAAGAAATAGGGCAAGACGCTTTGCAGCCGCCGCCTGAAGATCCTCGTAAAGTGGAGGGTTCTGGAACTGTCAAGGGAGCGGGTCTGAAGTTTGACGCCATTACAAAGCCGTACCCAGCAGAATTCAACTTTAAAAAGCGTTATCACCCGGTTTTGAATCAACTGACAAGATTGCTCATGCGGGACGGAAAGCTCAGCGTCGCCCAGAGGGTATGTCACGACACCTCGATCAAGGTGAGGAAGAGAGAGCTGACTGATAGTACCGTCACAGAACATGGCCATGGTGCTGACCTATCTGCGCACCTCTCCGGCTCCCATCTACAGCCCGAAATATCCACTCCTGCCCGGGACGCCACCAGCATCCTATCTTCCTCTCAATCCCGTTTTGTACATCACCATCGCCATTGACTCGGTGGCACCTTTGATCAGCATCAGACACGTTACCGGCGGCGCCGGTGGAGGTCGCGCTCTCGAAATACCCGTGCCGCTTGCCGTGCGCCAACGACGGCGCATCGCCTTTAAGTGGATCTTGGACCTTATCAACAAGAAGCCATCGAGAGGAAGCGGGCGAAATCAGTTTCCAACCCGGGTTGCCGAGGAGATCATCGCCGTGGTCGAAGGAAGGTCAAGCGCATGGGAAAAGAGAACGCAGATTCACAAGCTCGGCACAGCGGCGAGAGCCAACGTGGGCAAGAGGGCGATCAAGAAATGGGGTTAACGTCGCTCGCCGACTGCCATGACTGGCTTCACAGCTAGCGTGAGGCGTTCAAGGCGACGACAGAAAGTATTTCGGAGGTGCGGATTGCTTCGCCGAGACGCTGGCAGGCGCGGCTGAGAGCAGCGCAACCACAAGCGGCCCTGCGATCGCCGCCACGGGCGAATCGGAGATGGCCCGAGACGGTATCTGTGCTTGTAAGCAAACCGTCACTAGTTAAATACTAAGACAAAAGGCGACCCCGAGCATCGTGTGAAAATACGAGGGCGAGGAGCGGTCTGAGGCTTGACCAAGAAGCAAAAGCTTCCATCAGTCCCCTTTCCTCCCTTGGTGGCCAGGGAGGCCGGAAGATGCCGGGCTGGAGTGACGTTTCAAGGGCCGGAGAGAAATCGCCGCCACGGACCCGACTCGATCGTCCGGCTCGGGCCTGGACTTTGGCAGGCTTTCTGGACTGCAGGCTCTCGGGACCGCAGCAGCCAGGGGACTGGGTCGCCGGCGCAAGGGGAGAGGCCATGATGGGTGGCTCGGCCGTGGGGGAGGAGGCGCAGGGGGTGGGGACCGTGGCAATGCGACAGAAGGAGAGTTCATATGCTAGTTTAGTTAAGTGAGGGTGGGTTCCAGCCACCAGACGTAGCGTACACCTGATAGCGAACTGCTAAGGGCTGGCCACTTTTTTTGTCGGCTGACTAGCGATGTATTATCATGCGTCGCCCCGCCCCTCCATCTGCAGGTACATATCAGCCACTTAGTAGCTCTTGCTGGCGTCTCACGGTGTCTTCGGGCTCCTCCCCACTCTAACCCCCCGTCCCTCCTACCATCTCATATACTGACTGATCTATGTCCCAAGCCCACCATCTCGAGACGCACTCGCCGCCTCTTGATCAACTCCTAAGATCTGAAGCTCCTCCAGCTGAAATTTGCGGTAAAAAATCTCGACACGGCTGTTGCTCGAGTTGACTTTGTGCCGTCGCCTCTCGACGACTCAACTTGGCCTCTCGCTATGATCTGACGCGTGTCGACAGCCACCTTGCAGTTCCTCCCCCTTCTCCGAATCGATCCCAACCACGATGCGCTTCTGTCCTTTGTTCATTTGATGAGTATTGTCTGTTCACTTGAGCTCTGTCTGATAATAGGCATTGTGGTCCTTACCAACGTCGCCTGCTTTAAGTCATCGCATTGTGCAGAACGGGGACTGAACATATCCAAGTCGCATACTTTTTTTAATTTAACAAGACGCCTTTGGCACCTTGCCGTTAAAATACACTCGGATTCAATCTCAACGCTCATATATTCGCCAAAATGGCTGGAGACCCCGGCCGACCGATGAGCATTGATGCCATGCTTGACATGGAGCGTCAGGAAGTGCTAGCACTCTTGGAAAATAATAACCGTGGTGCTTCATCACCAGAAAGACTGCGCTCTACATCAACGCTCGCGCCGCCACCTCACTCCCCCGTTCGGAGTATGCTCGATGTGGAACCAGCAGGCTTGGGCGATGAACGTATCGCCCCCTCGATTCAAGCGCCGGTGAGGAGCATGCTTGACATTGGTGGACTTCCGGCATCGGCGCAGCCCCCGGTGCGCAGCCTATCGCCGCTGTCGGCCGCGTCAGCCAAGAACAGGAGCTCAAGCCCAACGTCGCCAGGGCTTCCGTCATCTATGTCGCAGGGCTCCTTGTTTCCGCGAAGCGTGTCAGGCCATGGCCTCAGACCAGGAGACTTCGGACCTCGGGCTGGAGGTCGCCATGACCGCACTTCTCAATATCGGTTCTCTAGCATCTTGCCACATAGCTCTGGTGCTTCTTTAAGGGGTTCCCAGAGCAGTAGGAGACTGCCCACCAGCCCCATGAGTCCCCCGGGAGACAGCCTCCGGGGGCCTGATTTGAGCGGCCTTCAGCTTCCCCCGAGCGACCATGGTTGGCAGAACTCGATGAGCGGCCGCCTGGGAAATCCGTCCATGTCTCCTCACAATCGATGGGATGCGCGATCGCGCTCACCCGTCCCCTCGCTGCCACCCAACCGGGCCATTCTCGACAGCGGCAAGACACTGGATATCAGTAGCGCGTATCGTCGGCTTTCCGATGCCAACCTGGCCTGTTCTAGCGGAAGCCTGGCACAATTGCCCATGCGGACGCTATCGGATGAAGCTCAGACAGGAGAGGGCCGGCTGGTCAAAGACTACATCGGACCGGATGGCGAGCACTTAGAATCGAGCGAGGATGATCCGCCCTCATCCGATGAGGATCGGGGGCGTAAGATGGAACCTCGGTTTTTGAACCCGGATGCTCGAGGAGACGCTACCAAGGAGGGCAGTTCTCGATCGCCTACCAGCAAGGAAGGACGACAAAGCCGGAGCTTACTGGCGGCTGCAGAACAGGAGCGTAAGTCTGATGTTAGGATTCAGTCGCTACTCGGGAGCGCCCACACTGAAGCGTCTGCTGACCTGGCAATAGGCAGTCAAATCGCCGCACAGCGGCCACCTTATCAGTATCGATCTCTTCTCGACGAGCCAGAGGTTAGGGTCACGAAACCGAGCGGCGGCACCGCGGGAGCGTCGAAGACGTCCAAAAAAAGTATTCACCCGAATACAAGCTACGACGCAGGCCTGGCATCGACAGCGGCGTCGGTGGTTGACTCGGACGAAGAAGCGGAAGTCGATGACATAAAGCGGGCACAGCAACTTGCCTTTTCCATGACTAACATTCTGTCGAAGCCTGATTCGCATCGCGCCATTCGCATCATCTACCGTGGAGAGTGGAAAGAAATTGCGCAAAAAGCGGCCGAGGAGAAACGGAGGCTCCGCACTTACCTAGTGGCGACCGACATGAGCGAAGAATCGACACATGCGCTGGAATGGGCCATCGGCACTGTTCTTCGGGATGGTGACACCATGATTTCCATTTACTGCGTCGACGAGGACACGGGTATCGTATCAAGTGAAGGCGCTTCGGTGCCGGACGAGGCCAAGGCGATGAAGGAGCAGGCCGCGGCTCTCAATACGGTGACGAAGTTGAAAGCTGTTCCGGTGCCAATGAACATCATACCCGACCTTAAGAGAGCACCGGTGTTGCAAATGATGGCGGAATCCCGCAGCGGCACACCGGGATCCTCACCGGCGCCGCCAGCCCGAGAGCGCAACCGAGCTGAAGAGGAGCGTCATAAGGCCATTGCGCAGACCTCTGAACGTGTGACGCGGCTTCTCAGGAGGACAAGGCTACAAGTGCGGGTGATTGTGGAGGTGCTTCATTGCAAGAACCCGAAGCACTTGATGACAGATGTGATCGACCTGGTCAATCCGACGCTGGTGGTGATTGGAAGTCGGGGCCGGAGCGCGTTGAAAGGGTAAGTCGAGCGGAGGGGTTGAGGGGGCTGCAGACTTCTGGCCCCTGGCCACTGAGGCGAGGCAAGACGCTGACTACTGGACGCCAATAGTGTGATTCTAGGGTCGTTTTCTAATTATCTCGTCACCAAGAGCTCGGTCCCGGTCATGGTGGCGCGGAAGCGACTACGGAAGCAGAGCAAGTGCAAGCGTCAGACGGTTCGACAAGTCAATCACTTGAGCAACCCGAACGCTAGGAGCCTGGCTAACGCCAAAATCGACTGATTGTGAGGACACGTGTATAGAATGGGACTATCATTTTGAAAAGGCAATCGAACTTGGCAGGGAGCGATTGAGCGGTCGTGTCGTTGTTTTTGTTGTTCATTTGATTCATGTCTGTCGGTACTTATTTTTTTGCTTCAAGAGCAAGGACAAGCGAAGGACTTGAGCTTATGGATGGGATGCAGGGAAGCGCAAGCTTCGACAGGGCGAGGTGGAAGGGGGACGCCTTCACAAGGGCTCAGCTCATGCAGGGGATCTGCAGCGGTCGCGGCCGCGGCCGCGAAGCCAGCTTGCTGGACCTTGCGCGGCGTCAGCCCAGGACCCCTGCGCCTATATGGCGGAGCGCGATGACATTATGCTTCAGTATGGCTTGGCAGATGATGTAAATGGCAGTACGTTATGCCATGAGTTTTTGGACCGCGCCCTTGCATTGGTTGGCTTTGAGAATAGCTAATCAACTGGGCGAGTGTGTGTTGGGGCGAGAAGGAGAGGATATACAGGATGGATTCGAAGGGCAGAGAGGAGAGGGAAGGTGAAGTCGCCGAAACTTGTTGCGAGACTTGGAGGAGTGGCGGGCGAGGGCTGGTGTTGAAGTGTAGAGAGATAGAGAAAATGTAGGGAATACTTGTGCTGAGGTGGGGGATAGTGGAGACTGGAAGGGACAGTACGTGGCAAGAGGGCAATGGACTGTAGACGTTTTGGGAGAAGAGAGGGGTCCTGTTTGAGACACTGTGCGGACGAGTGCAAGCATGCAGGCTATCTCTATGTAGGCACGTATAGGCTAAGCTAAGTCGGTGCGGAATACGATGGCGGAGCCGCCTACAGCATCCTCGGGTACAGAGGTGGGCGACTGAGGCGGATTGAGTCGGGCCGGCAAGACAGCACAGGCGCGGACCGCTCCGGAGTGAGCGTGGGAGGTGATTGGCGCGCCGAGAGTGACACAGTTTGCGCTAGGCGCCTACACGGTAGCGGGCATGGAGCGTGGGGAGGGGAGACGAAGGAAGCGGGGGAGGGGAGGAAGCGGCATTTGAACAGAGCTCGTGATGCACAGAGGCGGGCGAGACACCAAGCTCGGCGCAGCAGACGGGCATTGCGCCGCGGCATCGACAGCTCGCAGCAGGGTCTTGGAGATCGGCTCGGCGATGACGGGCTACCGAGCCATATGGAACAAATGATCTGGGAGACATAGCTGGGAAACGCGGCCGCGTCTTCGCGCTACCGACGGCGTGCTGGGCAGAGAGGCAGAACAGCTCGAGCGGGGGTCTGTGGCTGAGGTGCGGCGTGATTGGCTGACTGGATGCGACGCCACCCCAGCCCCTCGATTTCGACCACCCAGGGCTTGTGGCGCCGGCCAGGGACTGCGGCAGGCGGCCAGCGCCTCTGTCTCTTCTGTCTCCTCTGTCTCTCTCGCCTCCTCTCC